>LPNX011030100.1:256983-281781 GCA_001517045.1 Pseudotsuga menziesii | reverse complement strand
ATGTTATGATGATGTTTGGGATATAGTACTCAAACCAGAAAGCAAGCATGTGGTATCTTACAAATGGATTTGCAAGATAAAATATGTCCCTGATAGAAGTAAGGAACGACTTGTGGCTAGAGGTTTCTATAAGAAAGAGGGAATTAATTTTGAAGAGACACTTACTCCAGGAAGCAAGGTACACTTCCTTCAGAACTATGATGGTAGTTGCTTCCATGATGAAGTAAAGACAATCCTTCCTTAATGGTATGATTGTGGAAGAGTTTTACATCGAAAGGATTTGAAGTTGAAGACAGATGGACTCATATATGTAAGTTGAAGAAGGGCCTCTATGGCATGAAGCAAGCTCCCAGATCTTGGTTTGGCAGTTTCCTATCAATTATGGGTTTTACCAAGAGTAAAGCTGATACTAACCTTTATCTCAAGGTTGTAGAAGATGAACCTGTCATCCTGTTATTATATGTGGATGAATTATTATTGACAGGGAAGGAGAAACAGATCATGGAAAGCAAGAAGAGACTAGTAGAAGAATTTGAGATGAAAGACCTTGGGTTAATGCACTATTTCCTAGGTCTGGAAATATGACAAAGTTCAGAAGAAATATTTCTCAACCAGGGAAAGTATGCAGTAGAGATATTGAAGAGATTAAATATGTTGGAATGCAAAGCCATGGCCACACCCATGGACTCCAATATGAAGCTGTTAGCTGATGACTCATCAGAGTTAGTAGATGTGACTCATTACAGACAGATCATTGGGTCATTGATGTACTTAAAAAATACCAGACCAGACATTTGTTTTGCTGTGAACACCTTAAGTCAATATCTTGTTCAACCAAGATGGGTTCACCTAGTAGTTGCGAAACATGTGATGAGATATCTGAAAGGGACTATAGACCTTGGTCTATACTATGATGGTAGCCATGACTACAGATTGTATGGCTATACAAATGCAGATTGGGTTGGAAGTATCTCAGACAGGAAAAACACATCAGGTAGATGCTTTTGTTTGGGGTCTGCTATGAGTTCATGGTTTAGAAGGAAACAATGCAGTGTTTCTCTTAGAACAACAAAAGTAGAATACATAGCAAATTGCTCTGCTAAGTTGTGAAGCCATATGGCTTCGAAAGCGGATATAAGGTCTCCTTGACTTGAAGATGGATACTACATTGATTCTATGTGATAACGAGGGTTGTGATAGCAGATAAACCTGTGTTCTGTCATAACACATAGAAATACGATATTTCTACATACAAGATAAAGATGCAGATGATGATGTTTCAGTATTCCCATACTAAAGATATAGATGATGCTTTCAGTATTCACATACTAGAGATACAGATGGTGATAGTTCAGTATTCACATATTGAAGATGTAGATGATGATGGTTTAGATGGTGATGTGCTGACGAATCCTCTGTCCCGAGTAAAGTTTGAACACTTTCGAGACAAGCTTGGTGTGGTTTGGAAAGACCTTCCTTGAAAGGGGGAGTAGTGATGTTGCAATGGGATTGTATCATCCTGGGACATATGTCCAGAAGTGATCCGGAGACCTTGGTCTTTAAGAATGAAGAGGGATTGTATCATCCTGGGACATATGTCCAGAAGTGATCCGGTGACCTCGGTCATCGAGAATGTAGCAGGATTGTATCATCCTGGGACATATGTCCAGAAGTGATCCGGTGACCTCGGTCATCGAGAATGTAGCAGGATTGTATCATCCTTGAACTTCGGTTCAGAACTTATCCGGTGAACTTCGGTCATCGAGAAGGTGGCAGGATTGTATCATCCTTGGACTTCAGTTCAGAATGGATTCAGTGAACTTCGGTCATCGAGAAGGTGGCAGGATTGTATCATCCTTGGACTTTGGTTCAGAACGAATCCGGTGAACTTCGATCATCGAGAAGGTGGAAGGATTGTATCATCCTTGAACTTTGGTTCAGAATGGATCCGGTGAATTTTGATCATCAAGAAGGTAGTAGGATTGTATCATCCTTGAACCTCAGTTCAGAATAGATTCGGTGACTTCGGTACTCAAGAACATGTGTTGATTCTGTAATTCCAATAGGAAGGATTCTCTGAGTTCCTATTGGTTCTCAGGGGCAGACCCAGGTTTACTTGTTATGTACCAACAAAACCCCTAGCTCACTGGCCCTTTCAGCGACAGACTACAGAGCAGCCTGAAGTCTCACCCGAAGTGATCTTAGATGGGGTGGCTGAAGACTCAAGTGTCCTCAACCGGGTTCTATAGCATTCCAGGGTCTCGCGACTCTTCTTAGCTAGCGAGATCTCTCTCTGCGATGGCGACCTTTCTTACTCGCTGGCCCTGGGAGGGAGCGGTCTCTTATTGCATCGCTATCTCTAGAGCGATGCACAAACTATCTCCTCGGCTACCCTCTTATACTGCGATATCTCACACCGTGGTTCCTCCGATAGTGTGATATCTCCTTTCTATATTGCGATATCCTTTATGGTCAGACTTCAATATGGCTCTTACGGTCCAAAGGCTCCGCTTTTGGTATACTAGTTAATCTAAACGGCCTTACTTATACTCCTATAGTCTATTATTCTTAACATAAACTATACTGAACTCGTAGAACTCATATACCAGAGTCACTTAAGATAGTAACTATCAACTAACATGAATCAAGCACTGATAAACTCATATACAGGCTACTTGATACATTCAACTTGCGGTGAACCGTCTATGCACTATAACTAAAGCATAACATGCATACATTCGTCACTGATAAGTAACATTCATGTAACAGGTAACAGATAACACATAATTAAAGCACAAACACATGAAACAGTCGCACAACACACGTATTTTACGTGGTTCACCTCCAGGGGGGAAGCTACATCCACGGGAACTGGTTTTTATATTATATCTTGAGAGAGTAAACACAGTTCCGCTGCAACCTACTATGCAGCTTGAGATCTTCTAGGAAACTCCACACACACAACCGGGAGCCCTTCTCTCTTAGATCTCTTCTTCCTCTTTATATTGCCTTCTTACAATATACTCTTCCTCTCTCTCTCTCTCTCTCAATCCCTGCGGATTGTTACATACATGCTCTAGGAGCTAGCTACTGGTTACAGTAAGATAACTACAGACTGAATAACAAATCCAGAACTTAACTCTTACAATACTGAGACTCTAGAGACACTTGTCTAGCTAAATGACTTAGAGGCTACCTCACATCTGACTGTCTAAGCAACTACCCAATTTTCTAACCTTTTACATTACAAAATACATGCTTATATAGGCAGCCCGAAGGTCTCTCCATTACAAAACTGTGGGCCTTTCCCAACAGTAACCCAAAAACCCTAACTATGACAGTCGGCGCATCTGTACTGTGGGCTGTCGCTTACCGTCACACCACAGCTTCCTGCAGTCTTCCACGCTTCCCGGTGCTGATCATGGGTATGGGCACCGCTTCCTGCTATCCTTTGTCTTCAATACCTCAGCCCTTTGCTCCTTTTCCTTTATGAGGGTAGCTGAGCCCTCTTGTCTTTGCCGTTGCCTTAAGTGCAGTGGTTGAGCTCTCTCTTCTTGGTCACTCAGGTACTGTCTTCTTTTGACTTCTTCTTCTGATGTAGCAGCTTTTTCTATAGCTGCGGGACCCTAGTCCAACAGTCCCCTAACACTTACTTGTGGCTTGTCCCTGAGCCACTAACAGCTGGCTTCTCCTGCTGTAGCTTCTCCTTGGCTTCCTGCGAAGTCTTTGTAAGTCTCTCATGAAGTCCTGTGACTTCTTTATTCATAACCTCGACACACTCTTGTGCCATTTCAAGCATAGCTTGACTAATGCTGGAATCTTCTGTAAACTCAATATCACTTTTGCTTGTAGTGAACTCCTTAACCTTCTGCTCAACCGCATTGACCAACTCTATGATTTGTTCCTGATATGGTTGAAGCAGGTTATTAAAATGTATCTCATTTCCTCTTAACCGCTGCGCTTCCTGTTGCAAATGGTTCATCTCTATCGTCTTCTTCATCTTTGCAAGAGCTCATAAGCTCTTGACTTCTTCCTTTATTGCTATTGTGGTCTTCTCTATATTCTGTATACTCTGCTGCAATTCTAGTCTATCTGGGAGCTCATCTAGCTCTGACCATGTCTTCATTGCATCAGCTAGTAATGACTGTGCATCATCTATGCGACTCTTCATCTATGTTGAAGCAAGTCTAAAGGCCTCTGCCCTTGCTTCCTTTTCTGCCTGAGGTGTCCTTGGTGCTCGAGCCTCAAGCTCAAAAATCTGCGCCTTATGATCTTCCTCCATATTGACCACTATCTCTTCTAGAGCCTTGGCTCTGTCTGCAATTCTTCTTACCTTCTGGGGTAGAGGTAAGGAAAACTCTATGTTACACTGGGGTAACTCCAGTGCGATGTTCTACAAGACCTGACTGAGATCCTGTTCTTTTTCTTCATGTACTCTTAACTCTTCTGTCTATTTGTGAAGGCCTACGGTGAGCTCTGCATTCTATTTCCTCAGCTAAGTGTTATGTTTATAAGTCGCAAGCTCTCTATCCCTGAGTTCTGCGGCTATCTGTTGCTGGACCATCTGTAATTGATCAATAGGGAACTAGGCCAGATTAACCTCGATAGGTTGTCTAACCTTTATCTGTACATTGATCATCGAAGCAGGGATTCAGATGCTCCTTGACGGTATCAGCACTGTATTGATGCGATCCTTTGCCAAGACTTCCTCACAGGAAGTCGATCGTGTTGAAATTTCTCCTGGCATCACCTGTACTGACGGACTCTGCATTGTGGCAGTATTCTCCGTTAGTGCTTTCAACTCCAAAAGCTGCTGATCAACCGTGCTCTGCAACTTGTCCTGTGATTTCTACATCGCCTAAAATGATTCCTTCATCGCGTCCTGCAATCTTGTTGCAATGAATTCATAGTCATCCTCCTTCAGTACGGTCTCTGTAGGTTCCTTTGAAGCTTTTGTTTTTTTCTTCTTCTTTGGTGCCCCTAGTGACACCTCTTCTGCATCATTTCTCTTTTGTGTCAGTGGTGGCGCTTCTGCTGTATCTTTTGTCTGGGACGCCACTTTGTCTTTGCCTTTATCCGATGGGTCTGTCTGTGTGGAACCTGGTGGTAGTGCTGTGGCATCTTCTAATTCCCTCTTCCACTCTTCATCAAAGTCTTTGATGACATATTCTATATCCTGCGTTGTCATCCTGAATGAACCATTTTCCCAATTATCCGTTCTAGACCCTTTTGGCCTTAGGTAGATTGTATGGTTGTCTGCCATGAAATCAAGCCGATTATCATACATGTCCACAATCTCTGTACTGATCCGCGGTGTCTCCTGGATGACTCTCTTCAACAGCTTATAGTATTCATAGAATACTATCATATTTATCTTTTTCTTTGCTGGGCTGGTGCTCTCCCATAAGTTTGCATAGCGCGCGCCTCTGGGCTCGCCGCTTTGTAGCTGTAGAAATTGGGTATGGGGAGGTTCTTTCCATCTGACGAATGCACATAATATGAGCAGCCACGAGATATGGAAGGGGTGGTTCGGCTCATCCTATGCTTTCAAACAATCTTGAAGAAAAATATTTAATAAGAATAAACACCAATTAAATTGTTCACCTTCCGCGACTTGTATGGCAAGGTGAATTACTGATCCTGTGACTTCCTTTGGCCGAACTTTCGTTAACAGTCTGCCTGCAAGAAGACTGGCTGTAAATATGAGTGTATCGTCTATTATTTCTGCAAGGTCATAAGCCCGACCTCCTCTTTCTAGCTTATACTTGTCAACTAGGGTTACTGGTAGCTTGGAATCCTTGCTCTTACCTGATATATGTGTCTGAGGGTCCTTACTGGTCTTGGACAGCCCGATGATGCGGTGTATCAGATCGAAATTTAGATCGATCCTGTTACCTAGCCAGAGGTAACCTCCATGTACACAAGAAAGTAGCACGCGCACCATGGCATTAACCTCTGCACCTCGTCCAAAATGTGGTATTCTCAACAAATTGAGTAGGCCTGACTGCTCAAGAATATGGACATGTTCGATAGGAACAAACTCATCTGTGTTGGTCCTCGGGTTCCTCTGAACCATAAGATATTGATCTGGATGAAACTAAGGATATGTCTTACTGTCTCCAAGGTTATATTATATAAATTTGAGAATAGGGGCATATCCTAACAGATCTCCATCTTCCTTGACATGAGAATCAATCAGCGGAAGGGGAACATGAAACCTAGCACCCTTGGGAATGGTTACCTCTGGTGCATCCTCAACTCATGGCACAATGTATTATGTTGCCATATGAACTTCTTCCTCTGGCTCTGGGATGGAATCTTATATTATCTGAGATTGACTCCTCATCCTTGGTGGCTGTCTGACCTGTGATGTACCTACTTTCGAAACCCTAGGCGGCGTCGTCATAGCGGACACAAGGCCACCACGCTGGAATGTTTGCACAATGTCTTCTAAAGGTTCCGTATCAGACAAAAACCACTTGGTGCAATACTTTGAACTGGCAATGTCTGTGAATTTGGGGAAAACCAACACTCTGTAACTGCAGTATCTCTTCACAGGGGAAACTCTTACAAATTGCTCTATAACTCTCAGAAATCACAAAAGTAACCCTTCTGAGTGAATGATCTTCTGAATTTATAATGAAGGTGATACTCTTCGAAGCAACGGTCATCTAGGATAGACCCATTGGCGGTATTAATTGCATGGACAAGACAATACCCATAATTTCGATCCTCATTAATTGCTGAAAATCTGATCAAATTTCCCTCGAAACTTGTGTATAGGTGCCGGTCTCGACCACGATTTAGAAAATCTGGAAAATCATTATACTGTTGCCAAATCTAGGGTAACATATACAGGTCATTTCTGGATTAACTGCTTGTCAGAAGGCGAAGTGACTGGCCCTCTGTATCTGTTCGAACTTGTCTACGTGGCACGGGGAGCATCGCATTGTTGCGATGTAACACCGCATCGTTCTGAACCAATATGCTGGCATGAAACTCCGCAACGTTTCAAAAACTCCACAAGCATCCTCTGACTTGTGCAACATACACCGCTTTTTTTTTTTTACTCACCTTCGCAAGCATCCTATGACTTGCACAAAATAAACTTTCCTCATGTGATTCCTTATACTTAGAATACTTAGAACTCCTTACCTGCCAGTGTAGACTAATTACCGGTGCGATGCCTCCTTTCAACTACACTGGGAATCTGCACACTCAAAGTTGTCTACGTTAGGGTGGAGAGGTAGAGTGGCTGTCACTATAGAGCTTAAGCCTACTACCATTAATCAACGTAGGAAGAAGCTCCCTGTTCAGTTTGCTGAGCTGAATGACACCTCCTTCTGTAACATACTGAATCTGATATGGCCCCAACCAATGCGTCTTGAACTTCCTTGGAAACTTAACAAACTTACTGTCATATAGGAGCACTAAGTCTCCTATCTAAAAACTCTTTCTCTTGATGTGCCTGTCATGCCAAGATTTCTCTTGTGCCTTCTACACTTTCTGATGAAATCCTGCGATGAATTTGTCTTCCTCTAAGGCAAGCAGCTGCGCTAGCCTTTCATTCATCGTATCTGTATCAGCTATCTCGATAACTTGAGCAACTCTTAAAGTGAGAATAATATATTCCATAGGCATAATAGCCTCTTGTCCATACACCAAGCTGAAAGGTGTGTGTCCTGTAAGTTTCTTGCATGTAGTCCTATAAGCCCATAATACAACATTAACCCTGAGGTCCCAATCATTTCTTTGGCTGTCACAGATATTAGTAAGAGCATTTTCTAGAATCTTTTTAAATGACTCCACCATAGCATTAGCTTGAGGATGGTAGGGAGTGCTCTTATGGTGCTGGATCTGAAATTCCTCCGTCAAGGCCTCAATAGTGCGGTTCAGAAAAAGTGTGCCTTGATCACTCATCAAAATTACTGGAAATCCAAATCTAGTTATGATGTTTTCAAAAATGAACTGTGTAGCTGTAGAAGCATCACAATTCCTTACTGCTTTAGCCTCTTCCCACCTGGTGAGGTATTCTATTCCTGTGATGATGTATCTCGCACAAGTTCGTTTCCCTGGTGGGTTGATAGGACCCACAAAATCTATAGCCCACTTGTCAAATGCTCACAGCTTAATATGTGGTCGCAGCGGCATTTAATCTCTCCGCGAAGGTTTTCCTACCCTCTGGCAGATATCACAACATCTGCAAAACTCCTTAGTGTCTTTATGCAAAGTAGGCCACCATAACCCTGCAGTCAGGATTTTCTGAGTAGTCGGGTTTCCTGCGAAATGACCTCCTGCGGTACCTGAGTGTGCTTCTCTGATAATGGTCTCTTTCTCGTGCGGCATCACGCATTTGCGCAGGACTTCATCTGGACCTAACTTATATAGATGTCCTGTGATCAAAGTGAAGTCTGCTGCTTTCACAACTAACTGTTTCTTTTGCTGTTTAGTAAAGTCAACTAGTGCCCACCATGTATTAAGAAAGTGAATAATATCCTCATAGTACTCATCTGCGATCTGGATAGAGCATAATTGTGCATCTGGCAGATTATCCTCTAAATTACTTGGTTCTTCTCCTGAATCTATCCACGACAGATGATCAGGTCCAGCATTTAATTTTCCTGGTTTTACAATAATTTCAAAATCATACTCCTGAAATAAGAGTAACCATCTACAGATCCTTCCTCCTAATACTGGTTTGTTGAACAAATACTTTAAATCAGAATGGTCAGTAAACATCTTGAATGGGGTACCCAATAGGTAGTGCCTGAACTTTTGTAGAGCATACACCATAGCTAATCCTTCTCTTTCTGTGGTGGTGTAGTTATTTTCCGTGGTAGATAGCTTTCTTCTTGAGTACGCGATAGGGTGATCAATACCTCGTTCTCCTGGCTATCTTAAGACGATCCCCAGTGCGATGCCAGACGCATCCACATGTACATGAAATGACTTGTTCCAATCTGGGAATACTAAGATGGGTGTTGTAACCATCTTCTCTTTAAGTGTGTCTAAACTTTGCTGGCATTCCTCATTCCATAGGAATTTCACGTCTTTCTTTAACAGCTTTTCCATAGGTGTTGTGATCTTTGCATAACTTTTGATGAATTTTCTATAGTACCCGGTATGACCAAGCACTGTTCTCGACTAAGTTGGGTGCTGGGAGATGTACAATGATGGCAATCTTTGCAGGATCTACCATCAAGCCTTGTATGCAAACAATATGACCCAACATAATACCAAAAGGTGCACAGAATATACATTTCTTCAAGTTAAGAGAAATCTGATATTGCCTTCATTTCTCTAACATGAGCCTTAAATATCCTATGTGCTTGTTGATTAATCCAAATACAGTCCAATCGTCAAAATAGACTTCTAAGAATTTATGGATGTATTCCTTGAATACAGCAACTACTACTCTAGAGAAGATAGCTGGTGCATTTTTAAGACCAAAGGGAATTACCGTGTACTGGAATGAGCCCCATTCTATCACAAAAGTGGTCTTGTGTCGATCCTCTGGATGGATTCTGATCTGGTGGTAGCCTGAAAAGCCATCAGTGAAGGAGTAGACCTCATGTCCTCCCACATTGTCGAACACTTCATCAGTGAAAGGTGTCGGAAATGGGTCATGAAGTGATGCATCGTTGAGTTTGCGCAAGTCGACACAAATCCTGATTTCTCCTTTGGTTTTATTTTCCTGCACGACCATGGGACTAACCCATTCGCTTTCTTCTACTGGCTCAATGATGCCTGCTGCTAGCATCTTATCAATTTCATCCCTAACTTTTTCTTTATAGTGGTGATTCAATCTGTATGGACGTTGCTTAACTGGCCTAGCATCCTCTTTCAATGGTATGCGCATGAATCCCAAATCTCCTACTATTACCTTCATCTCTGTGAACTTAGTGGGAAATAGGTCCTGATAGTCATGTAAGAGATCTGCGATGTGTCCTACTGTTTCATCATCCCAATAGTTTCCAATAGAGGCAAACTTAGGTTCTGTTTCTGTGCCAATATTGATCTTTTTAATCCTGGAAGGTTCTGTGATAGTTGGAATTTCTAGTCTAGGTCCATCAATGTCGCGAGTCCCTTCTGACTCGGGAATGTTGACAATGCAAGGATTCTCATCCTCATCATCTGGTTCTGCTGTGAAGTTGTAACATTCTAGCGCATGTTCCAACTGGCTGGGCCAATCAGGCTGAGTAGGCACTGATAGGGTACAGTCATCAAATACCTTAGTCTTTATTACATCTAGAGCCTGATCAATGCTTGGGTACTCAGATTCAAAAGTGAAAGTGAGTAGGAAGTTGTCTATCATAAGTGGCCATGTGATGGTTCCTCTGCGCAACTCTGTCTCAGTGTACCAATTCCTTGGAATTGTGTCTAAAGTGTGAATGAATAAGTGAACCCATTCATCGTCTAGAATATCCGACCAACTCTGTTCGCAAATCTGAATATGTGACCTGGGGTCACTCTCTCCTGTGTATTTCTATTTTAATGGCCCCTTGTCGTTAGAAAATTTGATCGCCATCAGTCTCTTAAGATCATCCCATGATGCGATATGTTCTTTATGTGCATGCCACCATCTTGCAGGTGTGGCTTTTACTGCAAGGTCCATAGTTTTCATCCTCTGCTCCTGAGGAATTTCCTACTCAAACTGCTGTAAAAATTCGTTGACATCCGCTACGCCATGAAATGACGGAATATCAATGATCTCTGCGCCAATCCATCACAGTGACTTAGTCATAAACGCACATCTGCGAGCTGAGACTTCGTAAAGTCTGTTCTTCCAGTTCTCTAGACCAACATCCGAGTCTGATGTGCATGAGCTGTCGCATCGCCAACTAATGTTTCCTTCTGTGGTAGGGTTGATGTAATCACTCTAATTAGCAGTCATCTGATAAAGGCTTTCCATGTTGCGCACCTCCTCCTCTGCCCTGATAGGTTCAATGTAGTGAGGATCCTGGAAAGGATCCAACGGTGCGATGAACCAGATATGCTTATCCTCAAAGGTCATTTGTCTTTTATTTAAGTCGATAACAAACATGTTATCGATTTCCCAATCAATACCTAGTAAAGCTGGGTATGGTCTACTATCACCAATGATTTCTATAACTTCAAAGTATACAAAGATGCGAACTCCATCAATATCAACTGGTACCTGCGGTAATCGACCCAGTGGTGATACCCGCTGCTGATTGGCTAAGCACAGATGGATAGGCGATGTGGCTAACTTAGGGCTACCCATCTGTTCCCATGTCTGCTTAGTCAGAACATTTACCTCTGATCCTAAATCTAGGATTACCTCATCCATATAAAAATCTCCAACTTGTACTGTGAGTCTCATCTCTCTTCCTGTTCTTGTATGTCCCATAGTATTATGAACAGCACGCTGCGCACTGCTCACGGAAGAAGATGGATGACACTGATCTATGATGTGTTGAAGCTCTCTGATAGCTTTCTCATTTCTAATGAGTTTCAAGCAGCTCCGTAGGAAGGATTGTACACTTCCTATTGACTCATCCTCTTCGCATCTTCCCGATGTGGTAGCCTGTGATATCTGCACAGGACTAATGCCACAAGGTTCTTACTGCGGTATGCCCCTGCACAGTAGTACCTGCGATCCTGATGCTATAGGTTCAGTAAAGAAAGTTTTTGCTTGCTGAAACATTTCTTTGTTCTTATGCAGGTCGAGTGGTGTTGAGTTATTAGTCGCTTTGCGCACCCACTGCGGACCTGTATTCTTTTCTGTATCGTCCTGCGATGTTCTACTAGTAGAAGCACCACTGCAAGTCACTATATTGACTCTTGGTTCTGGATCTTTCTGCTCAGCAGCAATAAGCTGGATGTTCTGGTGTACTGCTGGCTTAGGTTCCCTAATCTTGGCTATCAAGATCAGACACTCTTCTATAGGGTGATCATAGGACTTGCAATACTTACATGTCGTACTAGGGTTCTGACAGTCCCTAGCATAATGTCCTACAATTCCACAATTGTAATAAGCAATAGGTCCATGGCCATGGCCAAAGCCTTCTCCACGGCTAAAGCCTCCTCCATGGCCTCATCCTCTGAATCCTCCTCCACAACCAACATGAGCCTCTTCATGCTGTGGTCCTGCTGCTGGACCTATTGTTTCTGACTGGACTCTATACAAGTCATGATTTCTTTCTATCATAAGATCATAAGCTCGGCAATTATGTTCATCATGACCTACTGACTTATAGAAGTTACAGTATAAGTTCTTAGGGGTTTGTACATACTTCTGAAGTAAAGGGCATTCCGGTGGTCGATGTCCTCTTGTTCTACAGAGTTCACACCATGGCCCTTGAATATGTAATAGGGGGTTAGGAGCCCCACTTGCTAAATACTCTACAAATACTGGACAATTATCCTTAGTATGGCCCTGTCCTTTACACTTTATACACCATAGTTCTTGTGCAATCTCTTTTCCTTTCTTAATCTCATGCATCTGTAACATGAGATTGGCTAACTGGTTCTGTAAGCTTGTCATTCCTGTATTGGTCTCAGCTAGAGGTGAAGCCTCTAGTTTCATTGCCATCTCCAATGCTTCATCCTGCGTACAGAGTCTCTATTGTATTAATGGAAGTCTGATGTGAGGAAGCAATGCTGCGATGAACCATTCCTTATGCTGCTCTGGCGCAAACTCAAAGCTAACCTGGTCTATGAGAGCTTTGAATTTCTGATCAAAGTCCCATACTGACTCTGTAGGTAACTGTTTAATGTATTTAAGATCTGTGATACACTGTGACTCAGACTTAGGTTTCTTAAATTCTTTAATCATTGCAGTCTTGATCTGTACGAGCGTTCTGGATGGTGTTGTTGTATACTTCATATACCATGCTAAGGCTCTGTCTCTAAGTGTAGTGACCAACTGGACAAGTTTAATGTTATCATCCTGGATTTTTTTAATGGTCCATACGGCTTCACATAGGAACCAATGTTGTTCTAGGTCTTCTGCCCCTGTACCCTTGAAGGTAGGTAACTTCATGTCATCCCCCATTCTGTTTCTACGTGGTGGATGCTGATTTGCTGTATTACTACCAATCGGCGGTGTAGGTGTAGGTGATGTAGCGGTAGTAGGTACTATATGTGAACTACTAGATGTAGTTCCTACGGGATTACTTTGAGTCCTGGTTGTTTTCTGCGGGGTATAAGGGTGGTAAGGGATACCTCCTACTGGTCTCTCTGTTATTACTGTGACTCTATTCTCTAGTGCTGTCTGAACTGTTTTCAAAGAGAGAATATCTGAAATCTACTTTATATTTCTTACCACTACATGTACATCCAATTTCATCAAAATCACTCTCAAACTCTTGTGACATTACAATGACTTAGCTTATTCATCTGAGAATAAATCGATTACTCCTTTTTCATGTAATAACATATTAATGAACAAGTTTAAAGAGCTTAGGTACTTACCATGGTAGCCTTTAAAGAAGTACCTCTCTGCTTCGCTGAAACTTTTTCTTTGATCAACTGCAAAATCTGTAATGAAGTCTTCCAGCAAACTCTTAAGCCAGAAGTCTACTTCCCGTGAAATGGGATTATCTATACTCTTCACGGTCTGAATCAGCTCCGGTTTCTAGACAATGTTCCTTTTCTTCTTGAATATGTTCTAATCAGTTAACTTTGATAACCAGTCATACAAATCATTTGCATAGGTCGCAAAAAATATCGTATGCAGATCAGTGAAGATATGTTTTTATAACCAGTCCTCTGTACTCAGTTTAGGACTCTTGTTTTCTTTTTCAGCAAATTCTTTCTTCTTAGACTCAACCCACTGGTTGAGTTCTTCTTTAGTAGGATGCCAACAGAACATTAGCTTGTCATTGTTTTCAAAGACGGCAACAGAACCATTTGTTGGTTCTGCGGGGCAGACCCGGGTTTACTTGTTATGTACCAACAAAACCCCTAGCTCACTGGCCCTTTTGGCGACAGACTGCAGAGCAGCCTAGAGTCTCACCCGAAGTGATCTTAGATGGGGTGGCTGAAGACTCAAGTGTCCTCAACTGGGTTCTTTAGCATCCTGGGGTCTCGCGACTCTTCTTAGCCATTGGGATCTCTCTCTGTGATAGCGACCTTTCTTACTCACTGGCCCAGGGAGGGAGCGGTCTCTTATCGCATCCCTGCCTCTAGAGCGATGTGCAAACTATCTCCTCGGCTACCCTCTTATACTGCAATATCTCACACCGTGGTTCCTCCAACAGTGCTATATCGCCTTTCTATACTGTGATATCCTTTATGGTAAGACTTCAATATGGCTCTTACGGTCCAAAGGCTCCTCTTTTGGTATACTAGTTAAGCTAAACAGCCTTACTTAGACTCATATAGTCTATTATGCTTAACATCAACTATACCGAACTCGCAGAACTCATATATCAGAGTCACTTAACGCAGTAACTGTCAACTAACATGAATCAAGCGCTGATAAACTCATATACAGGCTACTTGATACATTCAACTTGCAATGAACCGTCTATGTGCTATAACTGAAGCATAACATACATACATTCATCACTGATAAGCAACATTCATGTAACAGGTAATAGATAACACATAAGTAAAGCACAAACACATGAAATAGTCGCACAACACACGGATTTTACGTGGTTCACCTCCAGGGGGGAAGCTACGTCCACAGGAACTGGTTTTTATATTATATCTTGAGAGAGTAAACACAGTTCCACTGCAACCTACTATGCAGCCTGAGATATTCTGGGAAACTCCACACACATAATCAGGAGCCCTTCTCTCTTAGATCTCTTCTTCCTCTTTATATTGCCTTCTTACAATATACTCTTCCTCTCTCTCTCTCTCAATCCCTGCTGATTGTTCAATCCTTGCGGATTGTTACATACATGCTCTAGGAGCTAGCTAATTGTTACAGTAAGATAACTACAGACTGAATAACAGATCCAGAGCTTAACTCTTACAATACTGAGACTCTAGAGACACATGGCTAGCTAAATGACTCAGAGGCTACCTCATGTCTGACTGTCTAAGAAGCTACCCAATTGTCTAACCTTTTACATTACAAAATACATGCTTATATAGGCGGCCCGAAGGTCTCACCATTACAAAACTGTGGGCCTTTCCCAATAGTAACCCAAAAAACCTAACTGTGATAGTCGGCGCGTCTGTACTGTGGGTTGTCGCTTACCGTCACACCATAGCTTCCTGCAGTCTTCCACGCTTCTCGGCGCTGATCGTGGGTATGGGCATCGCTTCCTGCTGTCCTTTGTCTTCAATACCTCGCCCCATTGCTCCTTTTCCTTTATGAGGGTAGCTGATCCCTCCTGTCTTCACCGTTGCCTTAAGTGCAGTGGTTGAGCTCTCTCTTCTCGGCTGCTCACATACTGTCTTCTTTTGACTTATTCTTCCAATGTAGCAGCTTTTCCTGTAGCTGTAGGACCCTGATCCAACAGTTCCACAACTGTGTTGATCCCGTAATTCTGAAAGGAAGGATCGTTAGTAACTCCGTAAAGACCTAAATCCCGTAATTCCAAAACGAAGGATCATTGAATTGATCCTGTAATTCCAATAGGAAGGATTGTCTGAGTTCCACAGATGTGTTGATCCCATAATTCTGAAAGGAAGGATCATTAGTAACTATGTAAAGTCCTAAATCCCGTAATTCCAAAAGGAAGGATCGTTGGTAGCTCCGTAAAGACTTGATCCCATAATTCCAACAGGAAGGATTGTCTGAGTTCCACAGATGTGTTGATCCCGTAATTCCAATAGGAAGGATTGTCTGAGTTCCACAAATGTGTTGATCCCATAATTCTGAAAGGAAGGATCGTTAGCAACTCCATAAAGACCTAAATCTCGTAATTTCAAAAGGAAGTATCATTAGTAGCTCCGTAAAGAATTGATCCCATAATTCCGAAAGGAAGGATCGTCTGAACCCCACAAATGTGTTGATCCCGTAATTCCGAAAGGAAGGATCGTTAGTAACTCCGTAAAGACCTAAATCCCGTAATTCCGACAGGAAGGATCGTCTGAGTACCACAGACATGTTGATCCTGTAATTTTGAAAGGAAGGATCATGTTGATGTTTTGATGATGTTGATGTTGATGTTTTGATGATAATGATTTTATGATGATGATGATGTACCGATCGAAAGATCAGAGTGTGATGATGATGATATTTTGATGTTTTGATGATGTTGAATGTTTTGATCATAATGATGTTTTGATGATGTTGATGTTTTCATGATGATGATGTTTTTATGATGATGATGATGTACTGATCAAAATATCAGAGTATGATGATGATGTACTAATCGAACAATCAAGAGTATGATGATGATGATGTACTAATCGAAAGATCAGAGTGTTACGATGATTATGACCAGTGTGTGATGATGATGACATATTGATCAAAAGATCAGAATATGATGATGATGATTCTTTTTTAGAGTTGAAGTATGATGATGGTGCTGATCACGATGTTACTAATCAGAATGTGATCATGTTGTTGATCAAAAGGTCAAAATGCTGAAGATGTCTTTGCTGATCGAAAGATCAAAGTGCTGAAGATATTGCTGATCAAAATGCCGAAGATATTGGTGATGATCGAAAGGTCAAAGTGCTGAAGATGTTGCTGCTGATCGAAAGGTCAAAGTGTTGAAGATGTTGCTGAAAATGTTGCTGATCGAAAGGTCAAAGTGTTGAAGATGTTGCTGAAAATGTTGCTGATCGAAAGGTCAAAGTGCCGAAGATGTTGCTGATCGAAAGGTCAAAGTGCTGAAGATGTTGCTGCTGTTCGAAAGGTCTAAGTGCTGAAGATGTTGCTGATTGAAAGATCAAAGTGTTGAAGATGTTGCTGATCAAAATGTCAAAAGATGCTGATGTTGATTAAAGAGTTGTCGTCGTCAAATATTGAAGATGAAGACTATATGATGTTGAAAAGCTTCCAATGATTTATACATGTGTTACCCTGATGATGTTGATGATGTCCTCTCCTACTATTGTTGTTGTTGTTGATGTTGTTGTAGAATACCCTTCTCATTAAGGGGGAGTGTTGAAATATTGTAACTTCGAAGAATATTCTATATGTATCTTTTGTGGTCCCCGATGGTCCTACCGGGAGAACCACTTGTATTATCTTGTTCCCTGATGCTTCTAATCGGAAGAGCTAATAAGAGTCATGAGGTTGTCCCCTCTATTTGTAAAGGTGGGTCATTAGCACCCCAGTGTGGTTACTTGAGCCTACATGTGTAACTCGAGCCTACATGATTAACTCGAACCTACATGTCGGATGAGTTAATTCAAGTGAACGGATGAATATAAATAGAGGTGTGGTGCTCCTCATTTGAGACACACACAATCTCACTTGTGTAGCGCATTAGTGGAGAAGAGAAGTAGCTGGAGAAGGAGGAGGATCAGGCTTTGATCTCCTTGCTGGTTTTATCTTTTATCTTTTATCTTTTTGGGGCATCTATATTGAGGAATCTTTTGCTGGTTTTTTCCCTTTAGGGTTTTCCCAGGATAAATCCTTGTGTTCCTTTTTTATGGTTGTGCTTGTATATCTTTCAATGATCCTATTTATATGCTTTTTTTATGAATATGAAATGAAATACTGAAGTCTTAGCTAAGCATATGAAAATTTAACAAGCAGTATGTGGGGCAAATGCCCACATTTGTGGCACCACCTCCCACTCAAATATACTATGCACCGCCAGTGCAAGCAGTTCAAGCCCCTGCCCTCGCTCCACCCAATCCATTGGGACAAGTGTTTGCACAACAAAACCGTCCCAACCAGCCTGCCCCCAACAATCAACAAGGGAAAGCTAGAAATAATCGACCCTGGAACCAAGGCAACAACCAACTGTAGGGAGGCGGTCAACAAAAAAACCCTCTCAACAATGACGCAGCAAACCAGCCAGCTCAAAACCTCCCACAACCAAATGCACCAAGATGCAACGCCCCATTGCGCACAAACCAACCATGCACACTCTGTGAGGTTTATGGGCACTACACTTTCGAATGTCCCCTCATGGTTCGTGCTAAGCAGTCCATTCAGAACGAGGTCCAACAGACCACCAACGATACAAACCAAGCGCAACCCAACCCAGCACCACGAGGACCTCCTCCTATGGTGCTTCAAAACCCACTGCCAGTCCAAGGATTGGTGTCAACCGCGCCCCCTCCCCAACCCAATCCCAACGCTCCGGGGGCACCTCCCATGACTGAAACAGGTGTTCACCACCTGTTATCCATGACGACTGAAGAGGTCAACATGCAAAGCAGATGAAATCAATACGGTACCACCACTGAACCCGTTGACACATCAGCGGCATCAATCTCCAAAACATTCAACCTACCTCTTTAGTTACCCCCATTTCTGTGCCCCCCCGTACGTAGGATTGCCAATAACACCACAGCTAGAGTTGCAGTCAGATATAGTATCATGGATGATTTGGCCCAAACACCAACAGCCATGTTCGCTCTAGAGGTACTCAAAATGTGCCCAACACAGTGGAAAGCGCTACTAGCCGCCCTTGGGGCCATAGACCCCTCCGACTCCAAGTTGATCATGTTCGACATGGAGAATGGAGAACCACGCATGCCATCGAACATCTCCTTCCAAATCTAGGTATCCATCTGAAACTTGGTTATGCACTAGTGCATAGTATATGAGGGGACATCTATGTGTGTTATGTCTACCCTAGTTTGGCAGAAAATGGGGTCACCAATTCTGCAACCATCCTCCACAACTCTGTGGGCTTATTATGGCCATCCCACTAAAGCCCAAGGAATCCTTCCCCATGTCCCCATCACATTGGCCGGGAAGATAGTCCTGATCAACATAGAAGTCATCAATGCTCAACTGGACTATAACTTTCTCCTCGGGAGAAGTTATATGTATGCCATGAGAGCGATCGCATCAACTGTCTTCCATCTCATGATGTTCTCCCACAAAGGGAATATCATGACAGTTGATCAAATCACTTATCATGATCCACAAGGGTTAATGACACCCACCAACGTTATCCCTACCATCACCACCATTGAGCCACAAGGGACGACCACCCACGCCAATGTTGTCCCTATAATCAACACCATGGTTGACAACACACCAGCCTCCCCATTGTTGAATGTGGGCCCTGGGTTGTTTTCTGATACCACCATGACGACTCATTTCCCCTTAGTTTCACCACCACTGACACAAAATGAGACTGCAGACTTGTGCATGGTCTCATCCAGCACCGCTACACCCAAACAACAACCATAACCCCAACCACAACCACAACATCGTCCGCAGCCGCAACACCAATAGTAGCCGCAACATCACCCGTAGCAGCAGCATTTTGCACAGCCGCAACCAAAACCGCATCCCCACATGCAACCATCAAGGATTTATTTGGGATCATCTGTAGTCCATATGATTCCCTTCCTCTTCCCCCTTCCTGGTGTCATGAGCAAGTCGGTAATGGCCACCTTAAGCCTACCTAACTTCACATTGGGAATTCCGGTATGGTATCACAATCCACCAGCTCAACCACTAATGCCCCAGGTCATTTTAACCCTAGTGCAAGCCATTGCGGTTGAGTCTCACCCTCCACCTAGCCCGCACAATCCAACCACCGCACCCACACCGCTCCACCCTAAAAGGGCCAGGCGAAAGAATGCGAAACCTACCGCAAAGCTGCGACAAGTCCTGCCTTGCACCGTCTGTGAGAAACAAGGCCACCCAAATAAAAATTGCCCTGAAATCCCAATGATCCGTGTGCATTTGGATGCCATGGAAACAAACAAAAACATCCCCGTGGTCGAACTCCCAACTGCGCTGATAGTTAGAAACAAGGCATTGAGAACAAACCATGCTTACACCCTTTGCGAATTGTATGGACACTATTCTCACCATTGCCAAGACTTGCCTGAATTTAGATTCACTTTAGCCGACCTCTGTCAACATTCCCTTGAATCTGAGATCACCCTGTTCGAATAAGTTCACCCCCCACCTCCTTCTTCGGACACCATGTCCATTTAAATGATTTCCAATTCTATAGACCCTCTTTTCTCCACCATCATCGACGGTCCATCAGACCTGTCTCTTCCATTGTTTCCCCAGCCATAGACACAACCTCAGTTGCAGCCTCAACCTTAGTTACCAGGGAAATAGTGGAGTTCATTCCCACTCAACATGATCCTTTTCCTTTTCCTATTCCTTTTCCTTTTCCTACCATCCAAGATTGTGAGTAAGTCTGTCTTGGAAATCTGCAATCTATAGGATTTCATGATGGGAGATCCTATATGGTACCTTGAACCACCTACCAGTCCTCTAAGGCCCCAGGATGTGTTGACTCATTTCCATCCAATTGAGATGATGTTGCACCTACCTCCAGGTCCATCAAAGACTCCTCTTGTCTCCATGCTTGCCCCTCTTCCTCCAACAGAGACTGGGGGCAAGGCCACAAAAACCACAACCAATACCATTTACATGATCTCTAGCACCAGTTTCCCTTTCACCTCATTGGCTGTGGAAGATCCACCTAATCTATCCCAGCACCACTTACGCAATAACGGAAATATATGTAATACCACCTTCGGTTTTACGCCATTCCCTTTAAACCATAGTGTGGAATCGGTTCTTCCCATACGAGATTCCATCACCCCACCTTTATAATGACCTTCATATTGGAAAGGGGGCATACCTCTTCGTTGACTCAGATGATCAACTCTTGAAGAATCCATGCAATGGGCTCCACCTTAAGAGAGTCTATGTGTAACATCCCCATGGACAATACATCAAAAATTTCTAATTAATCAAGAAAACAGAAACAAGGTGTTTGTTTTGGCTGTCAAGATATTTTATTGATCATGCAAATAACATTAAGTCAAGCCAAAATATATGAGAAACTAAATCAGATCTACTTACTTGAATCCAAGGGAAACACACTTGGAGAATCAACTCCTCCCAACCATAGGAGGAAACAACTCAACGATTTGCTCCGCTCCACCCCCGAGCTGGATCACCAACCATGCACTAGAACATCAAGTAACTTCCTCGCGGCACTCAATCCTCAGAGTCCGTAAAAAGCTACAACAAGAGAGCTTCCACGTGGCACTCTCTCTCAGAGTCCGTAAAAAGCTAAGCGATGGACTTATGAAACAGGAGAAACACTCAACACATGCATTCACAGCAAAGTTTCTCCATGCACAACACGGCATCCCGTGCTATTCCAGTGCACTCATATATATAGCTTTTGCCCAGGTCTTATGCCATCCCAATCAAATCTTGAACACTGGACCTCAAGGGCTCTTCACAGGTGTTCCGAATCTATGAGATTTGTTTATGAGTTTGTTGCTTGTCACGATAAAGAATTACTGAACTAGACAAACTCTGCACATGATTCCTTGTCTGTCATTTACACTTGTTTGACTGCGTTTTAACTCTGTGTGACTGCGATTCACATCTCTATCTCTGCATACGTGTTTAAGTGCGTCATACACTAGTTTGATTGTGATTTACATTTGGAATTGGAGGTGTGTTGTTTGTGGTATGTAATTTCATTTTTCTACAATACTATTTGTTAAAACTTTTATCAGTATTACAGACTTAGATTGATGAAATTAGTATAGATCCGGCTACGCAATTTTGTTACCTGAGTTTTTCCTTTACCTCTACGATTTTTATACTGGAAATGATAGATCTATGTTTTTTGGATCATATCCAGTCTTGAACACCCGCAACAATAGTATGCTTGCGAGTTATCTTCTACACCTGCATTTTTTTTGGATTATATTCAGTGTGTTATACTTGCAATTTTCTTTAATCTCCTTAGTTTCCTGTGTTTTGATTTACATATTTAGATCTGGAAATTTTATCTCCTCATTTACCTTGGATCTGGAATAAGAATGGATCCATGGGCTCCATCATTGATATCTCATTGTATGCAACTACCACGAATCTGGGGGCTCCATGGTTTGCAATGTCCAGTCTGCATCGAGGTTTAGCAGTTGGAGGAATAATTCATACGAGCATAGTGGTGAACACATGAAAACGATATATTATAAATTGTTAGGGATTTGATCTCAGATATCTCCATACAAGGTTTCTATGGAGCATAGGAAACTTACTCCATGGTTGTTTTTTTTGTTTTCCTCAACACAAGTCAATGAATGCACGTATGTGCAGACGTTTGTTCCTTTCCAATCCTTCAGCCAGGCAACTTTTGCATTGGCTAATTTGGGATGATGTCGATTTAACTTTTCTGGACACATTACACACATTACCAAAAGTCCCAAAATCGAATTAGGGACACCTTTGCATTTTGATTTGGAATCTGAAACATATCCTTAATATACTTGTTTTTATGGACTGCCAATAGATCGGAATTGCCTGGGAATTGGATCGGAAATATATCCACCCATGTTTTTCTGTCATACCAGTTGGGATAGATCTGTATGTGTTAGTATAAATCAATGTCTGCATACGTTTTGTTAATGCCAGCATTTGATCAGATCTAAAACATCTGCAAAAAAAAAAATTCCAATGATTCCATTAGATTGGTGGTATGCATTATTTATTATAATTATAGATGTATAATGTCTGCATATGATTTCTTAATGTCAGCATTTGATCATATCTAAAATATCTTCAAACTTTTTTCCCAATGTCTGGATTTGATCGGTGGTATGCATTATTTACAATTCTAAAACAATCGCATATGATTTCTTATAGTCTACGTGTGATCGATGGTATACCTTTTTTATTATATTTTTCCAGCTTTTGATTGAAGGACTGCGAATGAATAGATTTGAAATTATATATATTAGTGTGCCTGCATTTTTTTCAAATAGATCTGGAATATATATGGTTACCAGCGATTTGATTGAACTAGTAATGCATGATGCTTGTGATCTAAAGTGTAAAATGTGTTCTAGTGGTTGATTGACTGACTGCTTTCTGGCTTTGTATAGATCTAGAAATGTACTCCTCCATTTCCAGCATTTAAATATTAAATAGATCGGTTTAACTGGTGACCTGTGATAATGGGTAAGATCTGAGCATGCATTCATAGCCTGCGTTTGATTTGTTAAGACCTATCTTTATAGGTTTATCGGCATTTCTGATTTTTATGTGGAAGATCATATTTTAGGTTTTGTTGTAGACCTTCGATACAGATTCTAAAAACATTTGCATGTTGTTTCTTATGATCTGAGTTTGATTTGTGATGGACTGCTTGATCTCTGACTGATTTCCTTTTCGTTATCAATGAAACCCTTTCTTGTGTTTAGAGCTGGCAGTAGCTAGTCGCGTAGCAGCAGAAGTGTACACAATCAGATTAGAACTCTTATATGAATTTGGTAATGAATCTGCTAATTCTTTTATTGGATGAGTTTATGATATAGATCTGAAGAAAACACAGCTAAATGTATTGTTTGTATTCCCTTCAATATCTGGAAACACAACTCTTAAGTATTGTTGAATTAATTTCAATGTGGTGCAAACCCTTCTAATTCTTTATGGAAAACTGTTTTATTCTTGAAGTGAAATGCCAAGATTTACGTTTGTGAGATCATGTACTATCTGTCGAAATTGTTTTATTTCTGAATTGAAGAACCCGATCTATGTTTTCATGAGATCATCTACGATCTGGGTGAAATCATTTTATTCCTTAATTGAAATGTCAGGATCCATGTTTTGTAAGATCACCTACAATCTGTTGAAATTATTTTGATTTTAAATTGAAGAAGCTAGATCCATTATATGAGATCCTGTACGATGTGTTTGAAGTCGTTGTACCTATGAATTGAAAACTAGATTTGTTTTATGGGATTATCTGTGTGTTGGATTTGGGATTTTATCTTTCGAATGGAAACCAGATCTGTAACATACAAGCATTCT
The DNA here is from genome assembly GCA_001517045.1 of Pseudotsuga menziesii. Taxonomy (NCBI): domain Eukaryota; kingdom Viridiplantae; phylum Streptophyta; class Pinopsida; order Pinales; family Pinaceae; genus Pseudotsuga; species Pseudotsuga menziesii. Next base: position 257,906 of record LPNX011030100.1, on the reverse strand, counting down.
TCCTTGCTTGCATATGGAGGAGTCATTTCTCCAGTGACGCGTTTTTTTTTTTTTTGCTTATTTATATGCAGTATATTTTTTATCTCTACATTTTGTGTTGTTTACCAAAGTTTGCTGAGATTAATCAGCATAGCCAGCACTGGGAAAACTCTGCCAGTGTTTTGATTTGAAATCAAGCTATGTCATGTATTTTATCAACTGATTTTTCTATGGATAGTATGGGAAAAATAAAACCACCGCAAGTCGATTTCCCTTTTTGGGTTTAATTCCAAAACCATCAGTGCCACGACCTCTCCATGGTTGGGTTTGATCATGACTGCCAAGTCTGATATTTCTTAAGTCTATATAGATCTGTAATGCGTGTTGCATTTATGGGTGAACAGATCACTAACATTAAATCTTTGCTTATTTATTTTATTATATCTTCCTTGAAAGACACAGATCTAAGTTTTTGAGGTTTTCAAAATTATGAGACGTGGGGATTTAAGGGAATCGTCTCATAATTTTTGCCTACGGTATCTACCATGTAAAACTTTTCCTGCGATTTTATTTTCCCTTCTAAGACTCCGTTTTCCTTTTTCTAGTTGAAACGAAATGCCAGTTCATTTTCTAGTTTAAATGTTAAACAAAGAACTAGATCCAAGAGTCCGTTTCTTTAATTGTTGAAACCCCATGTTTATTTTTTTTTATGGTAAAATATTCCATATTTTGTTAGATTCGTAATGATCTTTTAAGAGTGAATCCATATTTGTGTTCACCTGGTATAAATTTTGGGAATGCATTCTACATTAAGATGTATTATGTATTCCCTTATATTTGTTAAAGCGTATAGGAGTGACCTTTTTACACTATGGTATTTTCTCCATTCCTCATTTGTATGATTATATGGTTATCTTTAATTATAAAGAAAAAAAAAAAAACCT
>LPNX011030100.1:206273-256017 GCA_001517045.1 Pseudotsuga menziesii | reverse complement strand
AAAATTTTAAAACCATGTAATTTCTTTATATCGATTTGGTACATCAAATCACATAAAGTTTGGCATATCCATTTGATTAGTAAATGCTCACATTAGATCAATGGAAAAAAAATGCTTTTAGTCATGGGTAAATACTTATACTCTACGTATATTATGGATATTGAAAAGAGGATATAAATTGATGTAGATACATTTAGTTGAAAGTGATATATTTAGATAAATGCATGAAGAGTGGAGTTGTGTATGAAGCTAGTCACTTTGATGTATTTGATTTTTACCTCCCAATATATAAGGGTTAAATGTGGTAATAATTAGAGAAGTTTTATAACCTGTAATTTGAATGAACATTGTAATAATGCTTAACTAAGTTATAGTTGGAACCTATAATGTTATGAAGAAGAGTTAATAAGCATGTTCTCGATATTAGTAAGTTGTTGATATCTTCTTGGGGTGATATATAAGATGTTTAGAATCTTAAGATAATGATTGACATGTTTATCTTCTTATATGTGGAAGAGGAAAAAGTATGTTACAAGAAAACATGTATGCATTGAAGCATGCTTGATCGCAGTACCCTATAGAGATTTTCATGGAAGTTCAACAAAACTTAAAAGTTTCCCAGAATCAACAAAAAAGTTATGCGGATTTAAAATGAACTCCAAGAGAGTTCAACGTTGGGATCGTGTATATCAGAAGGTAAAGTCGAAGAAGAGTTCTTTGAGTTTGGGAATATGTTCCAAACTGGCACCAAGGTATTGTGGACCTTTTGAAGTGTTAGCTAAGATAGGACCAGTAGCCTATCAGCTTGCACTTCCACCCAATATAAAATTACATGATGTATTTCATGTTTCATTGTTAATATATATATATATATATGCATGATGCTACTCATATAATTGACTGGAATGTGATTCAGGTGGAACCCGAGGGCGAGTTCTAGATAGAACCTTTATGCATTCTAGAAAGGAAGGAACGTATGCTCCAAAATTGAGCCATCGTTCAAATAAAAGTGCAATGGAAGCACTTCAGCCCTGAAGAGGCAATTTGGGAAATGGAGGATAAAATGCGAGAAGCATATCCATCCATGTTCCAGAATGAGCAACGGAGCTCATAATAATAATAAAAAAACACCGAGGACGGTGTTAAGAATAAGGGGGGGAGAAATGTAATACCCCATGACATTACTTTGATTTTCATGTTTTGAAAAATTATTTTTATGTAATGAGTTATGAAACTCAAAAAATTTAAATGGCATTTGCACAACAAAACCATTTTATTATTTAATTATTATATAAGGAAAATGACACTTGGAGAATTCAACTACATGAGGGGACACAACCATGGCACCAAATAACATGTGTAAGCAAGCTAGATCGATTGATACCAATTAAATCCAATCCAAAACTCAACAACCAGACAAGATCCTAAATCATAGGGATTTAGAGATCTGATTGGAGATTTGATTGGGCTGGCATAATACCTAGGCAAAAGTTATATATATGATTGCACTGGAATATCACGGGACGCCGTGTTGTGCATGGAGAAACTTTGCTGTGAATGCATGTGTTGAGTGTTTCTCTTGTTTCATAAGTCCATCGCTTAGCTTGTTACGGACTCTGAGAGAGAGTGCCGCTTGGAAGCTCTCTTGTTGTAGCTTGTTATGGACTCTAAGGATTGAGTGCCGCGAGGAAGTTACTTGTTGTTCTGGTGCATTGTTGGTGATCTAGCTCAGGGGTGGAGCGGATCAAACCATTGAGTTGCTGCCTCCTATGGTTGGGAGGAGTTGATTCTCCAAGTGTGTTTCCCCTGGATTCAAGTAAGTAGATCTGATTTAGTTTCTCATATATTTTGGCTTGACTTACTGTTATTTGCATGATTAATAAAATATCTTGACAGCCAAAACAAACACCTTGTTTTTGTTTTCTTGATTAATTAGAAATTTTTTATGTACTATCCATGGGGATGTTACACTATGCCTGATATAACCACTATGAGTCCCGTATAGCGTAGTTTTTTTTCCTTTTTGTTTTCCAACATTTTTTTAGCACAAGTTAGGGGAAGCACCATCAGCTGCTAATCCAAAGTCACCCAAAACCAGTTCAAGACACCTCTCACACCTTTGGTCTCAAATTTTCATCTTCCTATGAGACCATAGTCTCATGTTTAACAAACAAATTTTGGGACTCCCTCCTGAAATTAACCTCGATTTACGAGCCACAACATGGCAATGCAAGTGTCTGCGGACATGTACTTGTATCACTCTTTCCTACTGCTACTCATGCGGGTTTTTGGGACACCACCCATTAAGGGTTACCATTTTTTAGTTTTGTTTTGTATTTTAACACATAGTTGTCTTTTTTATCCACCGCACCTTACGCGAACCTCTAAACCATTGTCAACAAAATGATTTATTTTTCTTCCATGTATTTGGCATAGATGTGCCCCCACACTTGCACTCACATTGCATGTAGTCAAGTCCATCCACTTCAATACACACACACACTCTCCTGACCTCTGTCTGGGAGCCACCTTGGTTTGCGTGCCTCTGCCGCACCAAATCATGAGCCTTTGCCGCAATCTATCCCACGCATGTATTGGTATGTTTGAGAGTCTTCAGCTTCGTCCATACTGCATGGATGATCTTTGGACCACTATCCACTGTCCCGACATGGGGCACCGCCTGTGCCACCACAATCGGTTGACCATACCAGAGTTTCATTTAAGCTCTTCTCTGACTCCTTAAAACAATGAAAATATAGCCGAGTGCAGCTGCTTCCTTTCTCGCGCGCTAAAGCATAGGAAATGATGTCTACATTGTCTCGTTTACCTCCTTTTGCAGACCATGTAGACCCTTAAAATAAAAAGGACCACCTTGGCGTATCCAAGCCAAGACCATTCCCTTCTGCATACTTTTATGCTTTCTCGGGCAGAGGGGCCGCACTTTACGAAAAAGTTCAGCATTGGTTGTCGTTAAGCTCTTTTCCAGCCTTTTCATCAAGAAAATATTTTTGAGAAAACTTGGTTTCATTGATGCTCATAAAAGTATCTGAATGACCATCCAGTCAGTATAGGTTTAACCTTTTTCGACCTGATTGGAATACCAACGGTAAAGAAGTCTCTCATCCCCTACAGGATGGGCGAGCTCTCCTATGTATACTTTTATCCTTTTTTGGGCACATGAGACTACCAACAAAAAAGATCCCCCATTGGAGTATTCTTCATGCTTTCAGACTCTCTAAAATTGAAAACACCATCGAGCATTTACTTTCTCGGGCTCGCCAAAAATCCATGAGATCGTACCATAACAGTGTTCCTAGACACCACCCCATAGAAAATAGTTTGGCGCCATTCCCCCTTTGTGTTGCCTTTGTTCAGAGTACTCTACAATGTGTCTTCCTTGGATCCCATCAATATCAAAAGTGTCTACATCCTCCAAGTATTTCCCATCTGCAGTGACATTCCCAGTATTAAAGCTATGATCCCATTCCCACGAGTCAGTTTCATTTGCTACCTGGTCTGCTCTATCGTCATACTCTGAACAAAGGAAGTTTGAGTCTACCACACTCCCCCTACCCCTATTCAGTTCTTTCCCTCCCCCTCCCCCCACCATTCAGTGGGTTATTTCGCAGATTTCCTCACACCTTTTGGTTATCTCCCTCGCGCTTCTAGTCAAGGAAAAACCATTGCCTTGACTAGGGACATGTCTCCCTCTGTCAACGACAACATGCATATTCTAGAGGATAGACCCAGAGGTCCCTATATCCTGGTTTCATTAACCTCATTGATGAGTTCCTTGGACCACTTGAGAGGAGTCCTTAGTGCCTCTCGGGATGGTTGTTTCTCACGTGCTCGACTCCAACTACATCATCACACCATGGAGATTCATACAGGGTTTGGTCCGCACAGTAATTTTCCAAAGACCCAGGATGTCACCTGACTCTAGCACATTGATGAGTCTATTCGAGGGACCTAAATAGTTTGTGTCCCTTGTGATTTTCGAGTTGCATTGGAGACCGTGTTTAGAAGCCCCAGCAATGCTTCTATATAGATTTATGATTGATGCAGCATACTTGTACCACAGAGACTCTGACTCTCAATTAGTGAGTCCATATAGCTATGTACCATTCCATATCCAGCACATCGTCATTCATGAAGATATAGCATTCCATAATAATTCCATGGGTCCAATGTACCACTTCTTTAGACCAACATTGTATTCAGCCTCTAAGTGAGGCAACCATTATTGTATCATCAGTTGTACATGATCGGCTCTTGTATTATAGAGCATAGATCAAATTATTATTTTGACATTGTCACGAGCATGGGGATTCCCGCCTCGTCCATATACATGTCACATATTATTTGTATCTCACCCATTGATGGGAACCATATTAATACAAAAACCAAAAGCCACCATGCCCCAGCCCCCGGAAGCACCACCTCTCCGCAACAAATCTTATGATGTCCGTCGGCCATATGATGAGCTCTTTCCCTCACACATCAGGGGGTAATCTGTTAATTCTTCAGTTCTATGTCTATCGTTGCCTATATTTTCCAATAATTCCCAATATTTTCCCCGATATTTCTGATAAGTTTCTTTTTGGCAATATATTCCCCAACACAATATTTCCAACATTGGTAAGTAGTACCTTCAATTAACTTATAGATTGAAATATAATATATATGAATGTGAACCATCCATTGAAGTCTTGTAGCCCATATGTATCATTGTTTGGATACATTGTCGTCCATAATATTTTTTATACTTTTATAATATAAATGTTGCCACTCCCAACCTAACATTTCCTGCAAATTTGGGAAAAAATTCTAGCCATTTTGAACACTAGTATGCACATTCCAAATGTTCCCGCATTTTGGAAACTTGTGCAACATAAATGATCACTAATGTTTACCATGTTTTCACACAAACTACCACGTCCGAATTGCAATATCTTCACTAGGGTTTAGCTGAGGGAAACTCTAGAAGTGTTTCCACTGTCACCTCAGCAACAACTTCTCTCATTTTAGTGTTTGGATAAAGATCCAACACTTTGGGTTGGAGTTGGAACATGTGTTTTAGAGTTAATTCCCAAAAAATAACTCTTTAAACTAAGCTTTGAAATTAATTACAAATTTAAATCCGATTGATGTGCAAATAAGATTGATTAATTGTTTAAACTAAAGTTCCTTTGGTTCAAGATTTCACCATTAGTTTGTAGGTTTGAACATGCATTTCTTGTTGTTATTAAAGTACAAATTTGGACAAGCAACGAGGTTTATAACAGCAGAAAATTCCAACCTTTAAAGTGACACAAGACATATGCTAAACTAGGCTAGGAATAGAACAAGAAACCATGTTTAAATGTAGCAATTATATAAAACTTTTGGCTGCTAATATGAACCATCAAATTGTATGTTCATCAATTCTTTTAAAGTTGATTTTATGATACTAAACCTAGATTTTGATTTTAAGATGAGAAAGCATAAAATGAATGATTAAATTAATGCTCAAAATTTTCCAAATCGAAAATTGATTTAATATGGTTGTAACAAATTTTCTAAATATGTAAGAATTCAAATCAGCAAATAGAGTTCTACTACAGTAGAGTATTTCAGCCTCTAAATATGTCTGAATGAGGGGCATTGTAGGCCAAACTAGGGGTAGATCTAGGGCCAAACTTTGCTAACCAATTTCTGGAATTTAAGATCATAAAACTAACCCATGAAATTACCTTAGATTCTGTTTTTGTGGCAGATTTCTGATGTTATGACAGCAGTCATATTACTAAAAAATATTCAGCAAGAAAGAAGGCCAAGGATAATGCAATGAAGAGCTTGAGGCTAATTTCCTGTAGACTTCAAGTAAAGAGAGATTTCAAATCTATTAGAACAAATTTAAAGGGGTTTAAAATTAATTTTTATGGTTAGAAACACTTGAGACTAGTGCCTAGGATTGAAGTTGGGAAAATGGGGTCAATCAAGGCTAGTAATTAGGATCCTACAACATCAAATATAGATAGGGATTGCGTACCAATCCTATATATATTTGAAGGCTATACTTATCTGAAGGATCTACAAGGGAAAATACTTAAGTGGTAGTCTCAAACAAACTTGGGAAAAATATTCACTATGTAAGGAAACCTCGGGCATATAGTCAAGAGCTGAAAAATATGCTACATATTCAACCATTTGTTATAGATAGTGCAAACAGCCCCTATTTGTTCAAGTGCAACCATGTTAATTTTTAGGTTTACTTCGAAAGTATTTACACCATGTTTGGCAGTGTTTCATGAGATTTTGGAAACGTGGTGTATGTTCAAACTTCAAACCCTAGATGGTCCATGATGGATTTTCATATGATAGATATTTTTGTGATGTATTTGCACATTGGAGATGAGTCACCGATTGGTTTCTTAATCCTAGTTGAGTTCTTACATGATAATATTCCCTAGGGCATTAGAGATCTCTTTACATATTTCATGAAATTTTACATGATGACCAAATGGAGATAATGTTAAATTTATTAATCTTCCCTAGGTCAAATGTCTATTAGATTAATTTAGCTTAACTTAGGAACCTTAATTAATTATTTGGGTCCACTAGTACCATTGGGTCCACTTGGCCTAATGGGGCCACATGTACCGGTTACTAGAGTGTTGGGAACACTTCTAAAGGTTAGCTTCCACTTAATGCATGTGCATGCATCAATTTGGGTACTTGCTAGACTAATCCCTACATTTTAGGAGCCACTGGGAGTCCCCACACCAACCTCTATCAATTAGTTGGAGTTGGAACTAGTTAGTATTAGTTATCCCCTAGTTACTTTCAGTTAATTCAAAATTAGTTAGCTAGTTCTTGTTATAAATGGCTAATGCATGGCTGCATGTGGAGTAGGCACCTTTTCCCACCTACCACACTTAGTTTCACTGAGTTAACTAGCTATCACTGATTGATTGAGTTGTTGGAAATCTGGGAGTTGATTTGTTGGACTCCGATATTGATTGAGACACCATGAGTGAGATGGTAAGTTATATACAGTAAGATCCAATGGATAGATTCAAATTGCTACCTAATGCATTCAAATTATTTTCCTATGTAAACTATTGTAACACCAGATTTTATTATTGTGAATGATACTGCAAATTCCTGAGCAATACTCATCCGTTTCTTGTGTGGTTTGTTTTGTTCAGTTTGTTTATTCATTCTTCAGTTACTGAAAACATTATTAGAACTATTTGCTTGAATATATAAATGGCATTCAAATTCTAATATGGTATCAGCTCCTTCTCAGGAAGGTTTCATGCTTGTTTCTCCACATCGAACATCAGAAGCAGCTGGGTTTCCACAAAAGTCCCCTATGATGATTTGCTAGCATTGGATTTATTCAGAGCAGCAGAGAGGGCGTGACAGACCCTAAAAACATGTTCATGTCTAGAGGAAAAGCATGATTCTAACTTAGTTCATATGTTTTAGTGTTTTGCAGTGATAGTTTATAGGTTCAAATTCATATGGATTGGATATTATCAGTTCCTCTTCTTACTCCATCCACAAGATATTCAGAATGGAAGTTGAAGATGATTGCATCTCTGAAGAGGCAAGGTCTCTATGAGGTATCTATTGGAATTGGTAAAGAGTCTTATGAATATTGTAATGACTAGCTAAATGATAGTGATAGAGATTATGGAGCAATATGTGGGACTTTTTCTCCAAGCTTGAGCTACCAGCTTATTGATTTTGCAGAATACCCAAAGGATCCTTGGATACGACTGGATAGAATATTTGGGAAGCACAATGAGGATTGTTATAGAAATTTGGAGAGCACATTTAGAACCACAAGAGTTCCTTATTCAAAATTATTGTCCTTCACTCTCTCTGATGAATTTGTTCAAGATGAAGAAGAAGCAGAATCTTTCTCACAGTCAATTCGAATTGAAGAAAGTCTTCTTGGAGTGACTCCTTCTCCTGATGCTCCGGAAGTGTATGAGATCTCTGATATCTCATCTCCTCACATGGATGATCCAGAATAAGACATTCAAATCTCTGTTATTGAATAAAATCTCTCCTTCCATTCTATGCAAAATTTCTCCAGTGATTCTTCTATTATAAATTATGTGCATAGTTTACCGATGATTGCTCGAGGAAAGGGATAGGAATTTGATTTATCTGTCTCTAATGATGTTGTTGGTGTGCAGATAAGTAATTATTTGGATATTTTGGAAATAATATCATATTTTAGGAGTGATCCATTCACTCTCATCGATATAGAGCTTCTAACAAATTCCTACATGATTGCATGCACCGATACTCGAGGTTTTGAAGAAGGAGAAAACTGTGCATCTACCATCTCGGTGGAGCACACTCATGGATTTGAGATGGAATTTATTGGATATGATATGATATTATTTGGATATGATATGATATTACTTTGTTCTAGGTTTCAAGAGCTTTCAGTACTGCTTTTAGATATTCTCATCAATTTTAGTGTGAAGAAACAAGTACCAAAAATCTCTTTCAAAAGTTCTGCTGGGGATTTGATGTCATTTTTCTCTCATGAGTTTGTTGATATTATATTTTGTAAATATTTGGATATTTTGGAAATAATTTCAGATTTTAGGAGTGATTCAAACACTCTCATTGATCTTGAGCTTCCAACAAATTCCTACATGATTCCATGCACCAATATTCATAATTTTGAAGAAGGAGAAAATAGTGCATCTACCATCTCAGTGGAGAAAACCCTTGGATCTGATATGAAATTTATTGGCTCTGATACGATCTTAATTGGATATAATCTGATATTAATTGGTTCAATATTTTAGTTTCATGATATTTCGGTACTGCTTGTAGCCATTCTCATCAATTTTGGTGTGAAGAAACAAGTACCGCAGGTCTCCTTCAAAATTGTTGTTGGGGATTTAATTTCATTACACACTTTTGGATCTGATATGGAATTATTTGGATATGATATGATATTATTTAGATATGATCTGATATTAATTGGTTCAATATTTTAGGTTCATGAGCTTTCAATACTGCTTGTAGTTGGTTTCATCAATTTTGGTGTGACAAATCAAGTACAACAAGTCTCCTTCAAAATTGTTGTTGGGGATTTGATTTCACTTCATAGTTTTGTATATGATATGAACCTATTTAGATCTAATTTATTTTTTGATATGATAATATTTGGTTCAGGTTTTAATATTCAAGTACTTACAATATTGATTTTAATGGGTTTCATCAACTTTGGTGTGACAAATCAAGCACCGCAAGTCTCCTTCAATTTTGTTGTTGAGGATTCGATGTTAGTTCTCTCTTATGATTTTTATGATATTATATTTTGTGAAATATTGGTTATTTATGAAGCTATATCAGATTATGGACCTCAAGAATTCGCTCTCCATAGTCCCAGGTCTTCTCTACCTTTGGTCACATGCTCATCCCCTCACAGAACTAGTAAAGAGGAAGACATTCTGCATTCGCCTGGACACTTGATCCTAACACTTGGGGATGATTTTACCAATAATGGTTTGCTGTTAAAGGATGAAATATATCATATTATTGGGTGTTCCTCACATGCTTCAAATTCTCAAGAAATGTTTCTCTCTCTTCAGTTGATTTCAGCTTCGATACATGGGTCTAGTTTTCACCGTGTAGTTGTTTATATTTCTGATTCAGTTGAGTAAATTATTCTTGTTCCAAAGAGGAAGATTCCTCCGGACATAAGAAATTTGATTCGATTCATGGGTTCACCTACACAGAAGAACCAAGATACTGCTGCTGCAAATAAAAACAAAATTTTTCACATTCTGCTTATTTTGATGGGGGGGGGGTTTCCCATGTTTCCTCGGTTGTATTAAGCAACATTTTTTACTATATTTTATATTGTATTTGGGTGACCTATGGTCTTGTTACCAGGTCCCATAGTTTTCCAAGTTATTATTCAGGGGGGGTGTTAGGATTATTAATCCTCCCTTGGTCAAATGTCTATTAGATTAATTTAGCCTAACTTAGGAACCTTAATTAATTATTTCGGTCCACTCATACCATTGGGTCCACTTGGCCTAATGGGGATGTATGTACCAGTTAATAGAGTGTGGGGAACACTACTAGAGGTTAAATTTCACTTACTGGACATGCATGCATCAATTTGGGCACCTCCTCGACCAATCCCTACATTTAGGAGACATTGGGAGTCCTGGCACAAACATCCTTTAGTTAGTTAGAGTTGGAACTAGTTAGTATTAGTTATCCCCCAGTTACTTTCAGTTAGTTCACAATCAGTTAGCTAGTGCTATTTATGCATGGATAATGCATGGATTCATGTGGAGTAGGCACCTTTTTCTACCTACCACACTAAGTTAACTAGCTATCACTGATTGATTGAGTTGTTGGACATCTGGGAGTTGATCTGTTGGACTCCGATATTGATTGAGACACCATGATTTAGATGGTTAGTTAGATATAGTCAGATACAGTGGATAGATTCAAATTCCTACCTAATGCATTTGAATTCATTTCCTATGTAAACTATTGTAACGCCATATTTTATTATTGTGAATGATACTATGAATTCCTGAGCAATACTCATCTGTTTCCTATGTGGTTTGTTTTGTTCAGTTTGTATCTCCATTCTCCATTTACTCCAAACATTATTAGAACTATCTTCTTTAAGATCTAAATGGCATTCAAATTCTAATACATATTTACTTTATTGGAGAATGACCTAATTAGGAGGATAAGATTTATTTTATAAAATTATTCCTTGTCTCTTTGGGTTACCATTCAATACACATTCCTGTAGCATATTTGAGGGAATAATTCATGTTGTTTTATGATAAAATCCTATTTATTGAAGCTTTTTCAATTTCCTTGGTTGATGTTTCTTACGGTGGAATGAAAATTGCTTGGAGGAGTTTAAAATGTCCTCATGTTGAAATAAAATCCTTTTTAACAGCTACAACCAAAATTGCATCTACACATATGTTTGCAAAGTTTGCTTAAGAATACTATCTATATCATCGAAATATATCCATAGTTGGAAAGGTTGTTTTATTATTGTTCTATCCATCTTATCACCCATTGATAACTAACACACCCTAATTTGGAATTCTAGTATTCATTTTTCTTACCCCCATTTTGGTATTGGTGTACCTTACAATGGTATGGTTATTAGAGCAGTTTTGGGCCTTTTTGCAGCCTTAAAGAAAACTTATGGAAACCAAAGGTAATGAAGGAACCTGAGCAGCATAATGTGCTAGTGTTGGGGATGAAGAAAAACTATCATAAAAGTGGGATGACCTAGGCATAAAAGGAGATTTGTAGTAGCAACATCCTACTAGAAAGTAAGAAAACATTAATGGAAATATCCCCAAGAGATGGTAATGAAATCCAGTAGTAAGGATAATTTGTGACAATAGTGTCATAACTGTAGAAGAATATATAGGATTGTAATATGTTTCATAATACTTGTTCACAACATTTCGTTCCAACGTGAAGACATATGGAAGGTGTCCAATTTGTTCCTCATTTATGTCTACGTTTTTTATGTACCTCATTTTTGGGAAGTTCTGGACCCTATAAAATCAAGAGAATCGCATCTAGCAGTGGTAAACATACATCATTAGGAAACTTGTGCATTCCAACAGCCTCAAGCCTCCTTTCTGGGAAGAAATCATGGTTGTTCTAACATCCCAATCAACAATTGACATTAGCATTATGAATTCTAGGTGCTTTTTTCCATAGAAAAAGGTCTAAACAGAACTAAAAAGAAGATCCAGGAATTTGGTGGAGGTAGGTTAGTGATAAAAAGGGCCTTAAATCAACACAAAATGAAATTATGAGTAGTCCTTTGAGCACAAACAACCCTAAAATCAGGTCCTTGCATAAATAACCCTCAAACAACAATAAACTCATATTTCTTAGCAGTTTGGGGCCTGGGCACTTCTTAGATGAATTTTGATTTTATTTTCAAGCGAGCAGTAGTTCTGGGCACCTACTAGTCCTCGTACAAACTCCAATATCAAATATGGGTGGAATTTTGAGTCATAGGCATAGTAAAAACACATTTTCTAGCACTTTTGAGCATTTATTGGCAGTTTTGGACATGTTAGATCCTCTTAGAAAGCATTAAGGTTGAATCTGGGCATGCCTAAGGTTCAAAAAAGACCTAAAACAGTGATAGACAACAACAAAACCATGCTTTGACAAGTTTTGGGTGGTTTTTGAAGCATGTACAATAGTCTTAAGGAAGTTCTGGGAATGCATTTGATTGTAATAAGCAATAAACCAACAATTTTGAGTCAATGTTCAACCCTAAAGGAAGAAATAGTGGGAGACACCCTTCTTGTAGTCCTCGCCTCATGTATAAAATTGATCGTTGGATTTTGGACTAGTATTTCCATGCCCTAGCTAGCCTTGGGACGTCCAACTTTATTATGAAATGATAACACTCTTTTATATGCCATTTATGAGAGGTATTACATGCTTGGAGGTCACTTTATGGAAGCAGTCCCTCTTGGAGTTCAAATGGAGTGTTTTGTGGACATGGATTATAGAATTTATTTTCATTTTGAGCCATTTGATTTCCATGTAGACACTCTCACATTGTAACATTTCCCTAACAAAAGTTCTTTCATCACTCTTGAGATGGATTGTTGGAGTTAAGAGGAAGTTTGGGGGATCATGAAGCCCTCCTTTTCTGGTTTTTGTATCATTTGAGAAGGAAATTTCCCTTTGAAGCTAAGTTTGGTTTCATTGTGGGAACATGTTGGTCGAGTATCCACCTTTTTGGGAGACAAATTGCACATTTTAGCTGAGGAACATACCTTGGAGTATCCTTTTGGGTTTCTAAGTAGACATCCCTTATTCCTTGGAGGTTACTTCATGAGTTAGAATCCACCTTGAGCTTTCTATATGGGGTCATTCCCTTGGTAAACATCAAGAGAGCACTTAAGAAGATGAGAATCTTGTGTTGAAAGCAATGAAAATATGTGCTTATAAGCTTTGGCAGTTACTATTTAGCTGCTAATTATTGGAGATATCTTTCGTAAATGCATTCCATATCAAGAAACATATTTGGTTGGTTAATTAGAGAGATGTGAAGGTCATCACAAGCAACCATTACATGGAAAATTCTTAAATTTGTTATTTAGAATTGGATTTAATCAAAGGAACAATGCTTAAATTTGTTTTTTTGCTAAATTTCCTCTAGCTAACATTATAGTCTTTAGATTATATCTCTATTTAAATACAAAGCCTAATATTGCAAACACTTGTTGGAAAAATGAGAGTTGACATCTTTGCAAATGCACAAGGAAATCTACATTTAACTTAAGTAACAACCCGTTTAGCTCCCAATCATGTAGTGTTATGGATGCACACCATAGGTTAAATAGGAAAAATACTACAATTAGAAAGAAACATAATTTATTTTAGAATAGAGTTTCCAAAACAATATGTTACCATAGTAAGTGCCAAACATTGAAATGTCTCATTCCGCCTAATAATATCATTGCAGACAGTATTGATAACCAATCGTAAGAATTCATGGTTCTGATTTAATAAGCATGAATTCACAATTATCCAACATGTACAAATGCACATCAATTAAAGTCACGCATAGCTTGCAATGTATGAAGATGTCAGTTAATCATATACAAATAAACATATTAGCAAGATAAGGAATTATAGAAGTTCAATAATTGCACTGCTATTTTGAGTTGCGTTTGAATATGGAAACTACAACATGCCCATTGACATTGAGAAGAAAAGAAAATTCATTATTGTGGACATGTCACATTATCATTTGCAATGCTGAAATGACTAAGGAGAAAGAAAAGTTATTCAAATGTTTGGGGAAACCTCCCTTATCCTCATACTTCAACCTCTTAGCATTAGGTTTGTTGCATGAGACTCAACTAGACCAACATACAGGTTAAAGGAGAGAATGATGAAATTGGAAAAGGCCCTAAAATAGATCATCCAAACCTCATAAATATAAAACATTAGAATCACAACAATATGACCAACACACAATAAAAAATGACAACAAAGTACTCCAAAGAAGTCATATAAGGTAACGTTTTGGTGGATGGCACTTAAGGAGGTCTATTAAGGTCAACACAAGGGTGAACATCAATCCTAAGGGGTCACGCTCGTCATCAACAAGCTAGACATCAAAAATTAAGGGAGTCACCACAAGGATAAACATCACATACAAGTAAACATGCAAGTCAACGTATCATAATAAGGAAACACAACGTCATACTAGGCTCATGCACATCAAGTCATTGCCAAAGGTAGGTTACCTGACCTTCTCAAATGTATGTGGTTATACATCTCATGTGTCTCATGCAATGAGAGGAAGCTCATAATCATCATCTCAGGATAAGGAAGGTCATGTGGTCATCTCATCTTCCTCATGTTAACGCAACAAGGGGTGGCCAACCCCTTGATGATAACCATAGTCCTCGGAAGATGTCACACATATTCAATAATAAGCTATGCAACAAAGTGAAAAAAAAAACGCATATAAATTAAAAAAAACACAAACAAAGTTATACTAATTGTTTTAATCAACACAATACTATCAAACATAGAGCTACATAAATAATTAAAGTACTAAAAACAAAAGCAGTAATAGCAGTAAACCAATTATAAACGATATGGTCATCTAATATTCCTCAGGTTAACTCAGGAAGGGGTGGCCGGTCCCTTGAGGATAACCATAGTCATCTAAAGAGGTCACACATATTCAAACATATGATCTGAAAAATAACATACATACGTGAATTCCGATTCTAAAATATCACCATGCAATGACTAGATCAATAAACTTGTTACAAAACTAAAAATAGTTTATGCCTTCACTCAGTCAAATACAAATATTAAATGTTTACAACTATATTTTTTTATGTTTTTGTTTTTTTCTTAGAAATTGGAAGAGGGGGAATTCCTCTTCGGTGTCTTTCCCCATTGTAGTTGTTGTGCCCTCTATTTTCGTTGATTGTGTGGATATGCACCCCCATACCATACTTATGGTACGCCGATTAAAAGGGGGTGGAGGTGGATGGAGAAGGGCATCATCTGCAAAAACCAAGACAATTATCTAGATATAAGTGCGAAGTTATTATTGATATAGGTTTTTCATTATTTTCAATTTCATTACAATGATCTTTACCTACTAGATGACTAGCCGAGTCAACTGGAGTGTTCATTGGCTCTGCCATCATGGAAGCTCACCATCATCGTGTGGTATCGATACCACTACCCTCACTGCTTTTGTAGGTCTCACCCTGAAAACAAAAATAGACATTCATTTTTCGATGTAATCATTCATGGATAGATTACGCAAGTTCATTATAATGATTTCCTTATTGACTTTATTTACCTCTGCATGAATCAATAGGGAAACTGGGGTTTGCCCCAAGCTTTTTTGATGTTCCATCACATGCTGAAAACCGTACTTGAATTCAAGATTGAAGTCTTCATCAGTGACACCTTTTTTGTTGAAGGTTTTGCCAAACAAGCCGACCATGTGGTTCATCAAATCATATTTCAATTTGTCATTTTGGGAATTCCATCGTGTACAAATGGTGGGCCCAAAAATCTCCAACGCCTTTTCATACAGGTTCTTATAAAAGACATTATTTCCTACAAAAAACATATAATCATTAATTAAAACTAGTTTGAGTTATGTGGATTTGAATTACATGAAAAAAAAACACATAATAAATTAAATAATACCTGCAATCTTCTGTATCTTGATTGGAATACACTCATCGTTCACCAAGAAACTAACAAGAAATGATCACTTTCTAACCACATGCATTGAGCCAGGATAGAAACTATCACAATCGATGCCACCTTCCTCTCTATCATCATGTGGAGTAGCGGTGTTTGAAGGGCCATATTCACCTCCAAAATCCGTTGAGGGTGTGGAATCTAAAGTGCATTTTTGTGTAGGAGAGGAAAATAGCCTTGTTGGTACAATAGATTTATGAAGTGTTGAACCATTGCTACTAACTATATCGCCCTCTGCATCCTTTTCTTGATACACGCATTTTGGATCCAAAAGAATATTATATTAAAACTTCAATTGATTAGAACATATTAAAAAAAGAGAACTAAAATAACATAAATGAATTATATGTAGTTCGTAAAAACTTTCAAAAATACCCCTTACCACGTATTTTTTTTATCTTTCTCCTCAATTCATCAATTTTTGCTTGTATTTGTTCAGTCATTGGATTGATTAAAATTAGATCAAGAAGGTATTCATTGCACTTATGCAAATCCATTTTCACAGTAACCATTGGGTCAATTGAATAACGTATCTCTGCATCATTCACCACATCATCACCTTGATGTGGTGTGCTCTATGAACGCCAATAAAAAAATCACGTAAAAAATATGCAATGCATATAATAACAAAAAAAGTACGATAATCATGTTTAGGTACTATTACGCTATCATTTACTTGATGCGACAGCATTGGCGCCTTCCCACGGTCACCCTGCCACAATACAATAACAAAGAGTCAACTTTACCTTTCCATAATCTCTAGGTGTGCTCATAATACCGACCCCCTGCCACAATACAATAAGAATGATATTGTATTGAAATATTGAGCTCAATAGAAAAACAAATTTCAAATGTTAACAGATGTAATATAATCATGAATTGCGGTTACTATTACATTGATTCTATTAGGTACTATTAAAATAACATTTACCTCATCTGTCACCATTGGTGACTTTCCACGGCCAGCTTGTGGCATATGCCCATGATCACCCTGCCACAATATAAGAATTAAGACATATTAAAAATGAAAATTACATATATAACAATGTATCTTAAATGTGGTTAATGAAAAGCATTACATATAATTAACCATGTGTATATTATAAAAAGTATGACATAAATAAACTTGATGCAAGAGAAAAATAACAAGTCATCGATCAAAGGTTGAGTTAAATGTTGTATAAGAAACTTAACCCCATAGTAGCAACCCATGCATTTGTTCGATTCAAACAGTAATCGATCAACAATTCTTCACCTACAGCTATTGATTTTGTTGCACATACAAATACACGATTTCCTTCACACCCCTCAAATAAGCAATTGGGTAGCTTATGTGTTGACCCTGGTCGTGTGTTATTTGTAAACCCTGCAATATTTCTTGAATATTTTGGATTTCCATCAATATAAAAAGTTTCTCCTTTGTTCAGACTGTTGTCCAGTAGTTGACAATAATTTGCTGCCACTCCATATGTCCACATACTTCACGTATTTTGGACCAACAAAAACCAGTCATTGTATTTGTAGCATGGACCGACATACTCCATCAATTCAGTTTCAGTTCCATATGACACCTTTATGCCATCTATGGAAAATAGCCCCAGTCCATGTAAAGAGGATGGAGCAATGCGATAAGTACTCCCATTGAGGAAGAAATATGTGTCCACTTGGGGTAGCTCCTTTGGTAGCCATCGTTTGACAACATGTCTATACCTCAGGGGCAACTCAATGGAACCTATGCACTCATTATCCTAACCACATGATCCTCCTTTAGAAACAAAAAGGTCCATGTGCCTATGAAATTTTATCCTTACCTTTTCACCTCTAGTTGATCTCAACCTATTATATATTTTATTAGATGTCTCTATTTTAACCTCTTCTACTCTATCTTCCTCACTTGAGGAAGATAGATCCGACAAGTACCTATTTGGTGGTACCTACAATAATTAAAATTGGGTATTATTTACTGCATATAAACATTATTTAGGTGGTACTAATACAGATAACTTATCATGCCTGGTACCAGTTGGTGTTGGAAGGGTGGAATTTCCTTGTGCAAGCAATAGGGGTTACCCCTGGTGAAAAGTATTAATTAGACATGACACTATTTTGAAACCTTCTAAATCTTGTCCCAATATCCATTATGGTTTTGAGGTTTTATCAGTTGCATCCGGATCCATCATTTAGGGTTTTTGAAATGCAACTAATCTAATATGCATAATGATGCATGGGATAACTAACAAAATAAAAAATGTAAAATAGCACCAAATATTCCAATGTCTTTATCTTCAATAAATAGTTATTGCATGGACAAGAAAAAAAACATAAATAACCATATGCACAATAGAAAAGTATAAAAATTGAACAATTGATTACATTAATATGCATATATCTATAAAAAAGTAGTTTAGACACATATCATAGAAAGTTACACTACATCTATAGTAGAACAATCTACAATATAGAAAATCATTTTCGAAACAATTCTAAAACACAACAAACTAGCGAAAAACTTTTGTGTGCATTGAGGTCTCAAACTTGAAATTAATCTCCAAACAACTTGGCTAGCGATGGATTATTCTCATTATAAATTTACAAAGTAGTTTACAAAAGTTTCAAGGATAAGCCTTTCTCCCCACATTGAGGTCAAGTTTCATTTTATACAAAATAAGAATGTATCTTGGTCTTTTGGTAACCTTTGGTCTTCTAGGTGACTCGTGTTCTTTCAGATGTCCCCGTTCATTCTATGATTCCACATTTGCAATTTTGTTCATTTCCTTATTGAAATTTTCAATCAAATATAAAATCTCTTTTGTAAATATTTCCTTTTATCCTTACCTTTTTACAATTATTTGAAAATATCTAGGATAATGCATTTATTCACATATGAGAATGTAAATATTACAATGAAGAACAAATATATTCTCGGGTATCAATTATGGGTCCAAAATCTCATAGTCCACCAAATTGTTATTGTATGTCTATAGGCCTCCTAGATGCGCTTCAAACGTTATGTTTTCAAAATAATTATGTGCTTGTGAACCTTGACAATTGGGACTTGGAAATGGATAGTTTGAAGCTTCTTGAATTGTAATGATTTCTTGTTATCATCTCATCTTCGCTAACCTTAACATAAATAAAAATATATCAAATTAAAATTTTGAAAAAAAAATACAATTTAAAATGGTGTCGCATACCCTTAACAATGGAATCATATAGCTTTCCCTCAAGGTGTAGACCAGTTGGTAATAGGGTGTTAAGGAACCCATTATGATGTTATGGGAATAGTGTTAGCGTACTATATGTACCTCATTTCATGTGAGTATGATCCAGATCCCAATTGCCAATTCCCCCAGTATGACATATTTTCTTGATGTTCTACTCCCTTACTTGATGTTCCACTCAGTGCCTCACTGCCTAAAATTCATGTTGGAAGAGTAGGGAAGAAGAATCCCAAAACCAGAAATGAGTTTAAAATGAATTTGTAGATCCATGGTTATGATATTTGTGATGTTATGATGGATCTAGGGTCAGATGTAAACAATTTTCCATTGGGAAATGATGGGGATTCTTTGATTGGTGTTCTCCCCCATATAGTGGAAACTCACCAACTAGTACAGGATATACCCAGTTGGATTTCTAGAGAATGTTGTTATATATTTTTAGGTTATCAAGGTGGTATATGAAATAGATACCTACCCCACCCTTCTAATATTCAAGTGGGTAAATGATAATGAATCAATCATTAATTTCAAGAATGGGAATGAGATTTCCTTTTAGGATGAAGGGATTAGGTCATTCATCTGATTAACGTAATGAAAGGGTTGAGTAATATATATATATATATATAGGTAGTGAAAAGAAGTTTTTTTTAATTGGATTAGTTTTACAACTTGAGTGTAATAAGAAGGGACAATTACATCAATCCAACAATAGCTTGAATTAACCAGTGGTGTCGGCTGAGCTTCTATCCATATAGAAATAAGACGTCAGATCTAACTCTTGTAAGATTGCTCAATTTCAGTATAATATATGATGGAGTATATCAGTTCTAACTTCTAAACACATTCATTTCAAAGCATAGTAGACCAGTAGATCTCTACCATATATCATTCATAATTTCATACTTGATATCACGTTGTGAATAATTCCATCAACTATAGATGTTTTATTAGAAGTGTTGTCTAAACATGTTTTTTTGTTAATATTATGTTGGTAGGCGTTGTGAAACAATTTCAAGCTATATTGGATTTTTATTTCTATGAATTTGAGTTGTTTTTGTGGCAGTTCTTTAGCTACAAAGTCCTCAACATCTTGATAATTTTGGATGGTTAATATTTTGTGTCTACAATTGTTCTATTGAAACCATTTTATTTGTGTTATTGGACCCACCACCTTTGTGTGTAGGATATATGGATCCAAATATTCCAGGATATGTCTTGGAAGCGGATCCCCTTGAGAAGGAAATGAATCCCAAAACCATGAAATATATCCTATGGAAAATGAGACAGATCATGAAAATTCTAGTGCTCTTTTGACCCACTGATCTCCAATAAAACCTGAAATTCCTAAAGGATAAAACTCTAAACCCCATTCCTGGTCAAGGTCTAATCTATCCTTATGTCAATATCTGCTCCCGAGGTCTAATCTATCAAGGTCAAATGTTGAGGTCTGTTCTCAAGGTTTGATCTATCATTATGGTCAAGGTCTGATCTGTCTATATGTGTTGCATTGTTGCTCACTTCACTTACACTGTTATTTGATACTGATATGGACATGTGGACATTACTCACAAAAAGGTTGTTATGACCTGCTTCATGCTCATGCTGAAATGATCTTCAAAAATATCAGTGATGTGTACTTATTAAATGATCAGTTATGGTACACAGATGGCATGAAAACTCTCTTTTTTTATTTGAATTATAATTCTATTGTTGTGATTCCTTAATGGTTTGATTCTTAACTCTATTTTTTTAATTATAGTTTTTTGGTTCTTGCCATTTCCTTGCCTTATCTGTATCTTGGATTTTCAAAAATATGGCAGATATGTATCCAGACCTGGACATGGATATGCATCTGTATTGTGGTGAGTTAGCATTTTCTCACTGTGGTTGATTGGCCAATGTTGATATTATCCATTCTAAAGTCTTCTTCCTCTATGCTATTCAGTTATTTTGCTGGAGTAAAATATGGAGCGTGTCCTCTTTTAATAATTGATAAAAGGGAATTTGTTTTCTTTTCTCTGCTTTGGAATACATTTGTGGGGAAATAAGTTGGTTGGAATTTGAATTTCTCTGGCATATGCTTGGGACACCATTTTTTCTATACAAAAACCTAAGGGCTTTACAGTCTTCTGTAGTAATGAGTGGATTTGAATTAAGATATGGAGATGTCTACTTAATATAGTTTTTCTTTCTTAGGTTGAAGGAGGCAGAACACTGATACCAAGCCACGAAAGGTGAGGTAATGGATGTAGAATATTGCTTAGAGGGATAGCAAGGTCAAAATATTACAAAGGACAATGGCAGATTCTCTTACTCAACGGATATGGAAAATGATTTAGTCATGGAAGATCTACCTGGTAGTGTGAATGATGAGGAGGATGAAAATGTTGCAGGTAATTGTGGTAGTTCTAATTTCTAAACAATCATAGAATGAGATTGGAATGTTGCCAACTTTATCGAGTGAGATCGGAATATTTGCGATTTTTAATGCAACTTGAACAAAATGAGTTTCTCACTGCAATAACATTTGATTTGTGGGCTTATTTACTTATGTATTTAGATCATGGTAAAATGACATTTAATCTATCATGTTTTCTTTCATTATTGATATACTATTGGCAGTTCCCAATAAGTTTATCTGTGGATTTTTTGTAATTGTTCAGTCAAATTAAGATAATTTGTAGAGCAAAAATGGGGAAAACGACCTAGAAATATTCACTTGCATGTTTGATGTCAATTATTGGTTTTCCCCTTACTGTAGCTATTCCAAGTCTAATGTTTCTACATTGTTGTTTGAAGAAATATGCTAGCCAGAAATTACCTTAGCCATTGTATCTTTTGCTCATCCTCCTGATACCTACTTTGTAGCATTTCTGTGAGTAAATCATGCTCTGTTAATGCCTCTAGTATTTGTTCTGCAGCAACTTGACATCTATTGTAGGTGACCAGCACCCTTCTGCAGTATTCAGTACAAGCCTCTCTTGTCTTCCTCACAGCTTTCTTGAACTCCTCTGCTGTATTTATTCCAAATTCCAACAAGTCATAGTCCTGCTTTAGGCTGCATTGATCTTTAGCTGGTAAATCTGTAGGAATTTCTTCATTGGTCTCTATCCTTACTATCCTTCCAGTTAGGACTTCCAAAATGTCCCCAGTGTTATCTACAAAATATGAGGTAGTCTCCAAAATTTCCTCCAATCTGTTATCTATCTGCAAGAATTTACATCTTTGTTCTTCAATAGACAACTATAGCTGGTGCATTCTTCTTCGTTGGGTTAGGACGTGTTCCTTTAGAGGCTAGATATTAGTTTGTTTTTCACTAGCATCCTTCAGTGATGCTGCTAATGAATTAATTTATCCTTCAAAATATGCTACCTGCACTTGGATTTGTTTTTCTTCATCTTCCATAGTAGCGCTCTGTGCCTCCAACTCTTATACTTTGTTCTATAGCTAGTCCTTTTTTGCACTAAGAGTTTCATATGTTTTTTTGAGGTCATCCTTTTCTATATTTAGCACCTGATGTTATTTCCATAACCTCTGCAATTCTGCTATGTTATTCTGAGCATCCTTACCTATCCTTTCCATGGAAACTTCCAAAGTCATCTTGTTTTCTTGAATAGTTTGAAGTTCTGATTTTGAAGTCTTCACTTCATTTTGCATGTCTTCAAATTTCCTCTTCAGTTTATAACCTTCATTTCTTTCCTTCTTTAAAGTTTCCTTCAACTAAGCTGCATTCCTTTTCGACTACTCCAGATCCATCATCAGTCTATTGACATTATCTTCAGTGGCTTGTGTTAACGCCACTCCAGCTCTTGTTGTTAACCTCGGATATACATCTGTCCCATGCACCAAAGTTTTATCAGTGACCATCATGCCTGGTTGTCCCCCTATTTCAATTTTTCTCTCAGTCCTTTTGACAATCCCCTTCTTCTCTCTGTCATAAAAAATGGTGCTAAAATATGGTACTTCTTCTCCTTTTTCCTGCACAAAAGGTATCGGATTCAATTAAGAAAAAACCACTTGTTCTTGAGTGTTTCCAGAAATTGCAGCAGGCTCCTGGGAATCAGGATTATCTTGTTCCTGCCCCTGATCTGTCTGATCCTATACTTCTTGGATGTCTATTGGATCAATAGTTTACTGGTCCGTTGTAGATCTTGTCAGCCTTATACCTTCAGCTTCTTTTTCTTTCTTCTTCATCTCTTCATCTTCTTTCTTCTTTCTTTCTTATTCTGTCTTCTTTGCTGCTTCCTCTACAACTTTCTTTCTTTCTTCTTCTTCATTCTTAAGCCAACTCTCAGCCTCTTGTGTCCTAGCATCCACTTCTCTTTTCTTGGCCTCCTCCTCTTTAGCTTTCTTCTGCGCGGTTTGGCCCTTACCACCCTTAACGGTGATCTTCTATTTAAATCTTCTCTTCAATGCAATCATATTCCTTGCATTCCTGAAGATTTCTTCATCTTTGTCCCAGAAGTTTGTATATTAAAAGTGAACATTTTTCTCTTTGTAATGTTCTACAACCTTCTTCTGGGAATAATTTGTATGGAAGCTAATCTCTCCAAAATGAAACTGCTCCAATTCCTGTACAAATTCAGCAACTCTTTTAATATTTGTAAATTTGTAGCTTCCTAGCCTGAAAGGTATGGCAGGATAGGCTGCCTTCTTGTGTTCAAACAATAAGCTTCCTACACCATCTAGGTACACTTTCCTGACTTCTTCTTTATGGACCACATAATCAGTGGAATACATGGGGAGCAAAGAAGGTTCCCTGGAGCAACCATACATCCTGATGTACATCCCTTCATCAGTCAAATAATAATTTGCATGTTTCTCGATGAATTTAAATGCCTCCTCAGACATACAATTGCATTATGTTAGGAAGATCAAATTGTGTAAAGGCATAATAAAATGTTCACATATTTCTCTATAGTGGCTGTAATACTTATGTGCCCAAAATATTTTGTATGTAGTGTACACAGGGAGTCTGTCCCTGTCCCAAATGGATCTTAAGGCTAGAAATGGATGGGTGCATAGTATACAGTCCACCAAGATGAAACTCATATAGAACTCAAATTTATTCTGGGACACCCCTCCCAGATCCGAAGAAATGCAAGCCGAGAGGCTGTTGGACACAATGTTTGCCCAATTGAATACAATCCCCTAGGTGGCCACATAGAAAATAATAGGGATCCATCCCAACTTGAATCTCTTACCATGAGCTGTCCCAAACACTCTATTCAACATCAATTCTATAAACCTATAAGGTATCCTGAGAGTAGCTGTATCATACTCTCTTGACGGCCTGGTTCGAAATTTCTTCCCAGGTATCATCATCCTCTTTACTGTTTCAACCAGGTCCAAGTTTATTTCTTTCAACCAATCTTCAGTTAGGTAAACCTATGCTGGGGGTAGGTGATATGCCAATGAGACATAACCAGGACTGTAGGCAGCATATCCCTGTTTGGCAGTATTGGCTAAAATCATAGTGGTCAGATCAGCCTTAGGTAGAATCCAGCTAAACACCTCTCAGCATGGGAACAACTTAGGTCTAGTGGCTATCTTCATAAGAGTTGACTTCTCTATGTTGGCATATATGGTCAACTCTTCAAATCCAGCATCGGGAACATTTTGATTTGAAATCATCTGAAATATTTCACCGCACTCATAAACAAACTCTAACCCAATGGTAGCTCTAGTGTCTTCATTGATATATTCTACGTTGGTAACGATTTCCACCTTAGGTTCTCCTTCAACAACAGGGGCTTTCTTTTTCTGTCTCTTAGACATGTCGCCTTTGAAGAGGTTGCCCTGTCATAAACCAAAATGCATTTTAGGTTATTTGAGATTTTAATCAGTATTCAAAAAATGAAGAAAAACTGTATAAACATTTACCTCTTCCATATTCGTAACAGCTAAATCTATCACAATGCAAATGCAAATCGATAATAGCTAGCAAGAAAACTTCTGAAAGTTATGTCTGAAAAATCCTAAGTCCATATGCAACTAAAAATAATTGTGATTGACAATATGCATCATTTAAACCAAAATGCAATCCAACTTCTCACCCAAATCGAAACATCCCCATACAGTAATCGAAACGCACGAAACAAATCCTCTGGTGTCCAAGAAAAATAGGGTAATTGTCTACGATAGGAAGACAACTGAAAAACCTCACCCTAGATGGCCATAAGCAATCCCACAAAAAATGGTGTAGACAGTGTAATGCTTGGCTGCACCAAACTCCTAATCCATCAGACCGGGGTCGAAACTCCATAACGGCTCATACAAGCTCGAGAAACAAAAACCCCCCCATTGTAAATGTTGCGAAACTGCCCAATACTCTACATTGTAAGGATGCTGAATCTGACTTAGATGACCGACTACAAACGACGGGAATGCCTAACCAGAGGACAAAACCCTAGTTCCAAACTGATCAATAAAATCAAAAGAAAGAGAAACAACGGTTGGACTACCTAGCAAACAAACTGCAGTCAATGTGATGGTCTAAAAAAATCCACAACAGCACCCCAAATGCACAAAATCTTGACAGCTAAGCACGGATGCATAGTTCAACAATGAGGACAGAGGCAGATGTGAATTCACAAAGATAAACAATAGAA
This sequence comes from Pseudotsuga menziesii, assembly GCA_001517045.1. NCBI lineage: Eukaryota > Viridiplantae > Streptophyta > Pinopsida > Pinales > Pinaceae > Pseudotsuga > Pseudotsuga menziesii. The sequence continues at coordinate 230,384 of LPNX011030100.1, read as the reverse complement.
TAATAATAATCCCATATATATAGCTATCGGTGAAAAAGGTAGATGGGAAAAAAAAAACTTCTATCGGATGGTGAAACAACTAAGGCATCGGGCGGTTAATTCATTAGAGAGCTGCAACGGCGAGTGACGGACATACTATGGGTTCCACGGCACAATAAAAACGTTGGTGAGATAACAATAAACTATAGCTTCGGACCTCAGGACCACTATAGCATCGGATGACTAGTTCAATTGGAAGCCGCAATGGTGGGCGTTATAAGGACCAAAATTTCTGCATACTAGTAAAAGAAAATCGGAGAAAATCAAAACAGACCATCGGTGAAAGGAACAGCTAAATGGTGGATGGTTAGTCTGCTACGAAGCCGCAATGGTGGGTATCAAATGGAATATGGACTCTGTGGCAATCTGAGAACATCACCGATCAGGACAACCAAAAACTAATCCCCCGCTCAAAAGTCAACATAGTCCCAATAGCGAGAAAAGAAAAAACAAAAACCCCATGGAATCGACAAACTAAAGGCCTCCGTCGGAGTGCTTGCAATCTGCCAGCCGAAACGGCAGCAACACAAATGATTAACTCTCTGACGGTGATTAAACAAAATGTCGAAATAGAATAAAACAAAAAGCACGTCGGTGAAAAACAAGGCTTTGGATCAGGTCACTTGTAAGTAAGTTTCCGCAACGGCGGCTGTGTAGACGACTACAGCCCCAACTCACAGTTCAAAAGACTTTCGATAGTGAAAAAGGAAATTATCAAAACTTCAAAGCATCAAGTTCAAATCCACAGCATCAGCAGACAAAGATAGTCATTAACTCAATTTAACCTCAAAGATCAAAAATTGTAGCAAAGGATAACAAAGTTCAACAATTAGAAGCAAATATAGGCTAGATAGAATTTAAAAGGAGGGTCCAAAATTTTAAAAAATTTGGGAAAACGTTGTAGTTGCAACAATTGGCGACTACCTGGTGAACCTAGATCTCTGGACAATTCTTTTCTTAAGTAACATACTGTTTAACAATACAACTAACATGTTGAATTCTTCTAGATGTTTGGATTTCCCAAATGGCAAATATATGTACTTTTAATCATTGATAATAGTCCAATTTTAGGAAAATGGAACCCAAGGTTTCAAAGTCAAGATAACTCTTTTGAGGCCAGGAAGATGAGTTTTATTTTTACCTCTGTCTTTGGGTAGCTTCTAGCTCGGATACCATAGGATCGTAACATATGGTAAACATAAATATTCATTTGTTCCTCATTCCCATGCCATTTTGCACCTTTTTTGTGCTTTTGGACTTTTTGTCCTTTTGAGTCCTCCTTATGCCTTTTTTTCTGAATTTTTATTCAGGCTCCTCTATCCATAGTGTCCTTTTGTGTGAGAGATGTATTTAATTTTTAGGTCACAGAAGGAGAAGAACTTTTGGCAATTTTGTACTTATATGATTTAGTACTTTGTTTTGATACAAATTTCTTTCTTAGGAGTTTTGACTCTTCTTATCCTTTTGGATTTCAATTCTTGGCATGGGATCATTTATATATAATATATTGTTTACCCTGCTTCCTTTCCATGGGTATTTTGCTGTCACCCCCTAGGAAATTTTTTTAAGTGTGAGATGGATGGAGCCTTGAAATAGTATTCCAGACCTTTTGATCTTGAGTTATTTTACAGGGATTAAGTGGGACTTCAATGTGTTCATAGCCATTTCGGAAAACTTCTAAACTAGAAGAAATTCTTATCAGATAAAACAATAATACAAAGTCTTATAATCAAGGATTTAGTTCATCCAGAACTCTGATGTTCTCCATGCAACCAAAAGTTTGCTTCTTTTTATTGAAATCAGACAAAATCTAAATAAAACAAATAGAATTGAAAATAAATCAAAGTAAACAACCAAATCAATTTATTTATGTACAAGATTATCAAGAAAAATAAAAAAATCAAGAAAAATAAAAATTTGAAAACTAAACCACTAACTGGTCAGTTCTCTGCCCACCCCTATAAATATGGCAACTTGTAAGTTAAGGGGCTAGGCTTGACTACAAAATGAGAACTACCTAACCATTATCTAATTCTACTGTTCTTGAAACAAAAAATACATCTACTATTTTACAATCAATCTCATCAGCCCGTGAACATTGAAGGAGATTGGGCTGGGTGTTTGATATGTTGCTGGCCTCTTCTGATGCAAAGTTTCTCGGTTCAAGTTCAATTAGATAATTTACCAATACAGAATTCACTGATTCATTTTTTTCTTCCAATTGCGTGACATTATGTTTCATGTAGGGCTCTCTTAATATTTTAATTTGATTTGGGCTTCCCTTCTGAGGCAACCACAAATGTGACCAATCTAAAGAAAAATACCCATTTAGTCTTGCTGACCAGTCTCGATTCAAAATAAGTCCATAGCCATCAGGTATGTCTGCTACCACAATATCAATGTACTGACAGATCTTTTTATTTGTAGATAATTGAATCACGACATCCTCCATTTCCTCAACTACTTTCACATTGGTCCTGTCTAACTGAGTAACCTCCGAGGTAGTAGGTTTAGGCTTTCCATTAATTTTTTTGCAGACTGCAAGTGGCATAACATTTACTGATGATCCTAAATCTACCAAACAGTTATGCACATTATGTTTTAAAATCTCCAAAGTCAGGAGGAATGGTGGGGTTTTAAACCTATTCTTACCTCCCACACTTGCTTCAACAATCTCTTCTATAGGTTGGTTGTTGGTGGGAATTTATCCCTCTGGTACTTTAGATTCTTTGAGATTTTCCTTGACATTACCCTCTTTGTATTCAATAGGCTTAGCAGGCATGTTGACTCGTTTTGGATATTGACTGCTAATAGTAAGTCCAAGAATTTTATCATCTGTGTTGTTCTTCTGTAGTTTCTTTCCATTCTCTTGCAATTTCTTGATCTTTGGGAGTATTAAATTGTCTTTATTCACCAAATCCTGGCTTCTTGTTGTCACAGTTGTTTCCAATATCTCCTCATGTTTCAGAGTACCTTCTTCCGTATCAAAAAGCGAGACACAATCCCATAATACCAAAGCATCATTCTCTTGTTTTTCTGTGGATTTACCACCCTTTTCTTCTTCATCATTAGCCTCTGTTAATTTGGAATCCAGTAGCTGATTCATCACTAATGTCATTGACTTTATCCATTGAGAATTTTTTTTTTCAGAATGGGGCTACTGGTGAAAAGTGAAAAAGTTATCCATACCTACCTCCATTAAGTTCATTGATGTGGGACTGTGTGGAGGAGCTTTAGACTGATTGTCATCCTCTCTTCTCTTATAGTAAGGCTTATATGCTTTCTGAGCTTCCTTTTCCTTTTCCAAATCTATTATTCTATTAGAAAGTTTATGCATCATCTTTAACATTCCTTCAAAATCATGTGACTACTCTTCTTTAGGCTTAGACAGTAATAAGGCTTTCTTCCCAAAAGTTTTCTCTCCTAACTGCTCAGGATAATATTCTATGCTTTCTTTTTTAGCTTCTACTCTCTCAGCCTCTTCATAAGTCTCTGATAATGTAGGTTTAACTTGAGCCTTTGCAAACATGGCCAAGTCAGGCCCCAAATCTGAAGTATAATAATCAATCAAAAACTTATCAGAGGGCTTATCAGCTGCAGAGAAATTCTTAAGATAAGCAGCAAACCTTTGGGTAAAACTATCCACCTTTTCTTTTCTTTCTTTCTTTAACATGCACAGTCCTTTCATGAGAGATGCATGGGTCTTCTGGGCTGCATATTTTTTTCTGAATATCCTTTCAAAAGTATCCCAGTCTGGGATTGAGTTTGCAAGCAGACCAAAATACCATGAGGCTGCTGCTCCTTTAAGGGTATGTGGAAAAACTCTGCAGGCCAAGTAGAAACTTTGCAAGTGATCATATACTAAAATATTTTCACTTGGGTCAAATTTGGGCAGCATTTTATCAAAATCCTGAGGTAAGTCATGCAAAGGAGGTGTTAGGTTTAAAGTTGATCTGGATTTCCAAGCAGGTTGTGGATTTGGTGGGTTAGGTGGATGATTAGCGTTTACGCCTGCCATGAGTCTGGGTGGAGAGTGAGGTGGTGAATGAATAGGAGTATGAATAGGTGAACAACAAGGTGTGTTTGGGCCCACTTGATTCAAAGGATGAACAACTTCCTGCAAGTTTGTTTCTACAAATTCTTCCAAATCTCCAACCAAAACTGTGTCTTCCAATATAGGACAGTCTTTCTTCTTGTACTCTGTTCTAGGTAAATCAGGGATAGTTGGTAATCCTCCAATACTTTTCACATATGCCCTAGTATGTCTTCTCAGATCATTAACAACTTCATTGTCCACAGAATACAAGTGTTCTTTCCACTTCTATTCAGAAATTGGATTGGGAAATAAACTGCTTTCTGAACTATCACTGGTGGAGTAGTTTCGAGAAAATGGGTTTTCCTTGGCCAACCATGCACTTCCTCCCCTCCTTCTAATGCCAAAAATTGTTGAGGCCTCAAAAATCACAGGCAACAACAGCAAGGGATTCTCCACAGTAAACGTTCTGAACTAGCCCGTTACTGTTTGGTATGGGGAATCCGTCTAGTTTGTGGTCTGGCTACCGTAGGTCAAGTAACCAAAATAAAGGGTTTTACCGGTTATGGCCCATTCCACAGTGTATCCTTTTAGTTTTTTAGTTTTAAGTATGATATGAAAGTACCTATCTAAGAATTCAGATTGATAGAGAATACGAGGAGTAGTCACAATGTGATGCGCAGGTTTTGACCTCTCGTCTTAACTCTCTCGCATCTAAATCACACACAGCAAGAAAACTAAAACTAACTTAACTACACTGTCCCTAGTGAGCGAAATTATCATTTAATGAGTGATGTATTACTATTCATGCATTAAGAAAAATCACAGGTGGTTGTTCTTTATTACAAAACACATAAACATGAATAGATAGATGAACAACAAGATAGCTCATTGTTTATGAAAAGCATTCATTACTCATAGTGGAAATTCCATAAAATAAACTAGAGAGCATTCATACAAGAACATAAGTTCAACAAGTTAGAACGATCTCACAATTAATGGATAAATGTTGAAAACGAAATAGTTCCCCTTCAACAACATCCATTGCACAGCATTTGAACATTCCACCAAAGCTTTCTCCAACAGGAAAAATTGTAATTATCTATTGCAAAAGGAAATAGTTCTTCTTACAACATGTTCTCACAAGTCTAACTGGGAAAAAGTCCCTCTCTTATTAACACTATCATATACTTGTACAAAAAGCAAAACTTTTGGGCTGCCCCAAATGGCTGTTGGGATTCCCCAACGTTTCAACTCCCAAAATTTGTCCTATAATGAGTTCTCACACATTTTACAATATATTACATTTAAAACAAAAATTAATAAAGAACTTCTAAGTAGAGGGCCCTTCTTGATTATTTAAGAAATTTTTCCACGATTGGGATTCTGCTGCTATGCTCTCAAATTCTGAAGGTTCAAGAAAGTGAATGTTGATCTCATATTTAGAAGCCTTATTTTTAACTACTTCGATTTTGTCCGGGATTAAACGCAGCTGATACTCAAGCAAATGGATGCTGACTGCTGCATGAGCTACGACATCTTTCAGAATCTGCTCATCCAAGTCCTTGACTTGTTGTATCTTTTGCTCATCCTCCTGATACCTGCTTTGTATCATTTCTGTTAGTAGCTCATGCTCTGGTAATACCTCTAGTATTTGTTCTGCAGCAACTTGACATCTGTTGTAGGTGACTAGCACCCTTCTGCAGTATTCAATACAAGCCCCTCTTGTCTTCTTCACAGCTTTCTTGAACTCCTCTGCTGTATTTATTGCAAATTCCAACAAGTCATAGTATTGCTTTAGGTTGTGTTGATCTTTAGCTGGTAAATCTACAGGAATTTTTTAATTGGTCTCTATCCTTACTATCCTTCCAATCAGGACTTCCAAAAATGTCCTGAGACCTATATACAAAATATGAGGTAGTCTCCAAAATTTCCTCCAATATGTTATCTATCTGTAATACTTTACATCTTTCTTCTTCAATAGACACCTGCAGCTGGTGCATTCTTCTTCATCGGGTTAGGACATGTTCCTTTAGAGGATGGATATTAGTTTGCTGTTCACTAGCATCCTTTAGTGATGCTACTAATGAATTAATTTGTCCTTCAAAATCTTCTACCTGCACTTGGAATTGCTTTTCTTTCTCTTCCATAGTAGCCCTTTGTGCCTCCAACTCTTGTACTTTGTTCTGTAGCTAGTCCTTTTCTGCACTAAGAGTTTCATATGTTGTTTTGAGGTCATCCTTTTCTGTCTTCAGCACCTGATGTTATTGCTGTAACCTCTGCAATTCTGCTAGGTTATTCTAAGCATCCTTACCTGTCCTTTCCATGGAAACTTCCAAAGTCATCTTGTTTGCTTGAAGAGTTTGAAGCTCTACTTTTGAAGTCTTCAATTCATTTTGCATGTCTTCAAATTTCCTCTTCAGTTTATAACCTTCATTTCTTTCCTTCTTCAAAGTTTCCTTCATCTGAGCTGCGTTCCTTTTCGACTGCTCCAGATCCATCATCGGTCTATTTACATTATCTTCAGTGGCTTGTGTCAACGACACTCCAGCTCTTGCTGTTAACCTCGGATCTGCATCAGTCCCATGTACCAAATTTTTATCAGTGACCATCATACCTGGTTGTCCCCCTTTTTCAATTTTTCTCTCAGTCCTTTTGATAATCCTCTTCTTCTCTCTATCATAAAAAATGGTGCTAAAATCTGGGACTTCTTCTCCTTTTTCCTGTACAAAAGGTATCAGATTCAATTCAGAAAAAAACACTTGTTCTTGAGTGCTACCAAAAATTACAGCAGGCTCCTAGGAATCAGGATTATCTTGTCCCTACCCTTGATCTATCTAATCCTGTACTTATTGGATGTCTGTTGGGTTAGTATTTTGCTGGTCTGTTGTAGATCCTGTCAGCCTCAGACCTTCAGCTTCTTTTTCTTTCTTCTTCATCTCTTCATCTTCTTTCTTCTTTCTTTCTTCTTCTGTATTCTTTGTAGCTTTCTCTGCAGCTTTCTTTCTTTCTTCTTCTTCTTTCTTAAGCCAACTCTCAGCCTCCTGTGCTAGTCTCCTAGCATCCTCTTCTCTTTTCTTGGAATCCTCCTCTTCATATTTCTTCTACGCGGTTTGGCCCTTATGACCCTTAACAGTGATCTTTTGTTTAAATCTTCTCTTCAATGTAGTCATATTCCTTGAATTCCTAAAGATTTCTTCATCTTTGTCCCAAATGTTCGTATATTCAAAGTGAACATTTGCCTCTTTGCAATGTTCTGCAACCTTCTTCTAGGAGTCATTTCTATGGAAGCTCATCTCTCCAAAATGAAACTGCTCCAATTCCTGTACAAATTCAGCAGCTCTTTTAATATTTGTAAATTTTTAGCTTCCCAGCCTGAAAGGTATGGCAGGATAGGTTGCCTTCTTGTGTTCAAACAGGAAGCTTCCTACACTATCTATGTACACTTTCCTGACTGCTTCTTTATGCACCACATAATCATTGGCATACTTGGGGAGCAAAGAAGGTTCCCTGGAGAAACCATACATCCTGATGTACATCCCTTCGTTAGTCAAATAATAATTTACATGTTCCTCGATGAATTTAAATGCCTCCTCAGACATACAATTGCATTATGTTAGGAAGATCAAATTGTGTAAAGGCATAATAAAATGTTCACATATTTCTCTATAGTGGTTGTAATACTTATGTGTCCAAAATATTTTGTATGCAGTGTACACAGGGGTTCTGTCCCTGTCCCAAATGCATATTAAGGTTTGAAATGGATGGGTGCATAGTATACAGTCCACTAAGATGGCACTCATATAAAACTCAGATTTCTTCTAGGACAGCCCTCCCAGAGCCAAAGAAATGCAAGATGAGAGGCTGGTGGACACAATGTTTTCCCAATTGAATACAGTCGCCTGGGTGGCCACATAGAAAATAATAGGGATCCATCCCAACTTGAAGCTCTTACCATGAGCTCTCCCAAACACTATGTTCAACATCAATGCTATAAACCTATAAGGTGTCTTGAGAGTAGCTGTATCATACTCTCCTAACGACCTAGTTCAAAAGTGCTTCCCAGGTATCATCATCCTCTTTACTGTTTCAACTAGGTCTAAGTTTATTTCTTTCAACCAATCTTCAGTTAGGTAAACCTGTGATGGGGGTAGGTGATATTCCAATGAGACATAAGCAGGACTCTAGGAAACATATCCATGTTTGGCAGTATTGGCTAAAATCATAGTGGTCACATCGGCCTTAGGTAGAATCCAATTGATCACCTTTGAGCATGGGAACATCTCAGGTCTAGTGGCTCTCTTCATAAGAGTTGACTTCTCTATTTTGGCATATATGGTCAACTCTTCAAATCCAGCATCGGGAAAATTTTTATTTGAAATCATCCAAAATATTTCACCCCACTTATAATCAGGCTCTACCCCGGTGGTAGCTCTAGTGTCTTCATAGATATATTCTACCTTGGTAATGATTTCCACCTCAGGTTCTCCTTTAGGAACAGGGGCTTTCTTTTTCTATCTCTTAGACATGTCGCCTTTGAAGAGGTTGCCTTGTCATAAACCAAAATTAATTTTAGGCTATTTGAGCTTTTAATCAATATTCGAAGAATGAATAAAAAATGTATAAACATTCACCTCTTCCATATTTGCAACAACTAAATCTATCACAATGCAAATGCAAAATCGAGAATAGCTAGCAAGAAAAATTCTGAAAGTTATTTCTGAAAAATCCTAAGTCAGTCTGCAACTAACAATAATCATGATTGACAATATGCATCATTTAAACCAAAATGAAATCCAACTTCTTGCTCAAATTGAAACATCCCCATACAGTAATCGAAACACATGAAGACAACTGTCTATGATGGGAAGACAACTGAAAAACCTCACCCCGGATGGCCATAAGCAATCCCACAAAAAATGGTGCAGATAGCGTAACGCTTTCCTGCACCAACCTCCTAATCCATCAGACCGGGGTCGAAACTCCATAACGGCTCATACAAGCTCGAGAAATAAACCCCCCCCACTATAAATGTTGTGAAACTGACCAATACTCTATGCCATAAGGATACAAAATCTGGATTAGACGACCGACTACAAACGGCGGGAATGCCTAACTAGAGGACAGAACCCTAGTTCCAAAACTGATCAATAAAATCAAAATAAGGAGAAACCACGGTTGGACTACCTAGAAAACAAACTGTAGTCAATGTGATGGTCTAAAAAAATCCATGGCAGCACCCCAAATGCACGAAATCCCGACAGCTAAGCACGGATGCACAGTTCGACAGTGAGGATGGAGGCAGAAGCGAATTTACAAAATAAACAATAGAATAATAATCATCCCATATATATAGCTCTTGGTGAAAAAGGTTGGTGGAAAAAAAAACTTCTATCGGATGGCGAAACAACTAAGGCATCGGGCAGTTAATTCATCAGAGAGTTGCAACGGTGAGCGACGTACATACTATGGGTTCTGTGGTATAATAAAAATGTTGGTGAGATAACACTAAACTGTAGCTTCATACCTTGGAACCACTATAGCATCGGATGACTAGTTCAATTGGAAGCTGCAACGATGGGCATTATAAGGACCAAAAGTTCCGCAGACTAGTTAAAAAAAACCGGAGAAAATCAAAACAGACCATTGGCGAAAGGAACAAGTAAATGGCGGATGGTTAGTCCGCTCCAAAGCTACAATGGAGGGTATCAATTGGACTACAAACTCTATGGCAATCCGAGAAAATTTTCGATCGGGACAACTGAAAACTAATCCCCCACTCAAAATTCAACACAATCCCAATAGCGAGAAAAGAAAAATTAAAAACCCCACGGAATCGAAAAACTAAAGGCCTCTGTCAGAGTGCTTGCAATCTGCCAGCCAAAACAGCGGAAACAAAAAGGACTAACTCTCTGAGGGTGATGAAACAAAACACCGAAATAGAATAAAACAAAAAGCACATCGGTGAAAAACAAGGCTTTGGATCGGGTCACTTGTAAGTAAGTTTCCACAACGGCGGCTATGTAGAAGACTACAGCCCCGACTCACAGTTCAAAATACTTTCTATAGTGAAAAAGGAAATTATCAAAACTTCAAATCATCAAGTTCAAATCCATAGCATCAGCAGACAAAGATAGTCATTAACTCAATTTAACCGCAAAGATCGAAAATTGCAGCAGAGGATAACAAAGTTCAACAATTAGAAGCAAATATAGGCCAGATAGAATTTAAAAGGAGGGTCCAAAATTTTAAAAATTTTGGGAAAATGTTGTAGCTGCAATAGAGCTATAGCTCATCATCCATTGTTGAGTGATATAGGGAGGTGCTTCCTTCCAACCAGGGCATGGTGGCCCATTCCACCAAAGGAGGTATAATCTTGTTTTGTTTATGCATTTTTCTTTAGTAGTTTTTTATTTCTGACCCATGTGTGTTTGCAGGTTTGTCTATTAACATGTTTTGCAGGTTTTTTTTTCTTAATAGTTGTCTGTAGGTAGCCAAGGCAAAGCCCTAACATTGTTTGCAGAGGGGCTCACGACCATATTGCTTTTTGTTTCTTTTATTTCTGTCCATTCTGCTTTCTTTTCAACATTTTCACACGCAGGAACCTACCCTTCTATCCTATAGACAAAAGGGAGCCATTCCTGCCCCTGTCGCAAGGAGAAATCCCCGCTACAGAATTGGCGACCATACCAGGTCAATCCCACAGGATCCCTGGTCCATATTTTTAAAATTTCAAGTTTTTTTCAATTTATGCCCTAGTTTTTAAAATTTCCTGTCAGAGCTAGTTTAAATCTAGTTTATTTCTTGTTTTTATTGTTGCTGAAGCCTCTGCAAGGAAAATCCAAGTTAGTTTGGCCACAGTACAGGTTATTGTCGGTCAAATCTGACTCAGGATCAAAAAAACCCCAAATCCAGGGCAGGTCACATTTATCGGGCCTGAACAGGGCATGAGGTCACATAGGCATGACCAGGTCGCCCTTAAACCCCCGAAAGGTGTGAATTCACTCAGAAACATGGACCACTTGTTTCTGTGAAATATGTGTGACCCCCTCACCCGTTTCTAGAAAATTCCGTGACCCCCTCGCTGAAATTGACCCGAAATATGCAGACTGTCAATCAGAGGTTAAATTTCAGTTTAATAGGGACTGTCAGTGCGGCTTAGCCACCTCTATCCAGCATTATAGTTCAATTTAAATTTTTGTTACAATTTACTGCAATTTCCTGTACAAACAATGTGTAAATTACAAACAAATTTTAATGGCTTAATGAACGTAGCTTAACTAAAATCCACAATAAAATTAACAGTCTTGCTTACCCTTCCTCCTCTACCCATTCATCACCCTCTAGGGTATTCTGGGATACGAAGAAAGGAAAGCTCATATAGTCCTAGGCCCTTTATTGAATATTGTTCTAAACCATCAAAACCGGATGACCTGGAAGGTAGAGGGGGTAGAGAAGGAGGGCTTCTCCAGGCGCTAAGCGTCCTCCCTGTTGACCAACCTTGCATCTGGAAGATGACCTGTGGATATACATATGGTCTTAGTCCCATTGTGTCGAGATCCCAACACCTTCTCTTGGTTGAAGATGAATATCAGTGTGAGGTAGTCATCTAGTTAGGCCATAAACATTCAAGGTTAAAAACTGTATTTGTTTACAAATTTATGATTATTCATTGCATGCACAATAATGATATGAACTCTGCCACAATATGATGAATTCATAAACCATTTGTAGCCACATGATACCAGAAAGACAGAACAAAAAATACACCATACCAAGTAATCAACCCAACTTAGTTCATGACGCTGAGAGAGCCTTAAAATTTATCAATTTACACTAAGTTCAAACAATCTACAGCCTTTGAGGACATAATTCCCTGACTGCTTCAACTGTGGGAAGTACTTGGGGATCTTCCTAGAAACTCATTGTGAGGAGTACCATGGGAACCCGAAAGTAGCTGGCTGCTGAGAGGAATTGCTAAGCGAAATGGGCAGCGACCCCCATCGATTGAGTAGCTACGCCCGTGAGGAAAAAGCCAAGCGCTATCTTCTGGCAGTCTTAGTGGCTGAGTGACCACCTATAGCCAATAGGAAGCCATTGAAACCAAGGTCCAAACGTCATTCCCACTAGTTTGATAAACATCTAACACAATTGATCCTCCATGCTCTTCCTTATGCCGAAGAGGCAAACTACCACCATTTGGGACAATGAACTGACACCATCGAGCCTATTCTCGATGACCTTGCACACCATCAGAAGGCCACACAGCCTCTGATTCAGATTCAAACCCATATCAGTCTGAACTAGACCTCCACACAGCACCATCAAGCCCCATGGCTGGTGCAAATCTGGATCCATTTTTTGGCATAGCCATAGCTAGTGGACCCATGTCCACACCACAACCTGTCACCAATAACCCTGTAGGTGGCCCAAGCATAGTCATGGAAACTGTCATCAGTCAACTACCACCACTAGTGACTAACCAAGCTGGCCCATCTACAACACAGGGGGGTAGTGGCCCTTCCACATACACTGCCCCTCCTGCCACATAGGGGGCCAGTGGACCTTCCACCTATGTTTCCCCTACTATCATACATGGGGGAAATGTCCCAACGATCCTGCCCCCAATAATCAACAAGGGAAAGCTAGAAATATTCGAACTCAGAACCAAGGCAAAAACCAACCGCAGGGAGGCGGTCAACAACCGAACCCTCCCAACAATGCCGTGACAAACTGGCCAGCTCAAAACCTCCCACGATCAAACACACCAAGATGCAATGCCCTGTTGCACACAAACCAACCATGCACACTCTATGAGGTTTATGGGCACTACACTTTCGAATGTCCCCTCATGGGTTGTGCTAAGCAGGCCATTTAGAACGAAGTCCAACAAGCCGCCAATGCTACAAACCAATCGCAACCCAACCCACCACCACAAGGACCTCCTCCTATGGTGCTTCAAAACCCACTGCCAGTCCAAGGATTGGTGGCAACCGCACCCCCTCCCCAACCCAATCCTAACGCTCCAGAGGCACCTCCCACGACCAAAACAGGTGTTCACCACCTGCTAGCCATGACGACTGAAGAGGTCAACGTGCAAACCATACATAATTAGTACGGTACCACCACCAAACCTGCTGACACATCAGTGGCATCAACGTCCAAAAAATTCAACCTACCTCTTCAATTACCCCCATTCCCGTGCCCCCCATACACAGGATTGCCAATAACACCGCGGCTAGAGCTACAGTCAGCTATAGCATTGTGGATGATTTAGCCCAAACACCAATGGCCATGTCTGCTCTAGAGGTACTCAAAACATGCCCAACATAGCGGAAAGTGCTACTAGCCGCCCTTGGGGCCATAGACCCCTCTGACTCCAAGTCGATCATGTTCAACACAGAGAATGGAGAACCACACATGCCATCGACCATCGCCTTCCAAATCTCGGTATCCATATGAAACTTGGTTATGCACCAGTGCATAGTAGATGAGGGGGCATCTACGTGCGTTATGTCTACCCTGGTTTGGCAGAAAATGGGGTCACCAATTCTGCAACCATCCTCCACAATTTGCGGGCTTATTATGGCCATACCACTAAATCCCAAGGAATCCTCCCCCATGTCCCCATCACATTGGATGGGAAGACAGTCCTGATCGACATAGAAGTCGTCAATGCTCAACTGGACTATAACCTTCTCCTCGGGAGAAGTTATATGTATGCCATGAGAGTGGTCGCATCAACTGTCTTCCATCTCATGATGTTCCCCCATGAAGGGAATATCATGACTGTTGATCAACTCACTTATCATGATTCGCAAGGGTTAACGGTACCCACCAACATTATCTCTACCATCACCACCATTGAGCCACAAGGGATGACCACCCACGCCAATGTTGTCCCTGTAATCAACACCATGGTTGACAACACACCAGCCTCCCCATTATTGAATGTGGGCCCTGGGTTTTTTGCTAATACCACCATGATGACTCATTTCCCCTTAGTGTCACCACCACTGACACAAAATGAGACTGTGGACTTGTGCACGGTCTCACCCAGCACCACTTTACCCAAACAACAACCGCAGCCCCAACCACAACCACAACATCATCCGTAGCCGCAACACCAATAGTAGCTGCAACATCACCCACAGCAGCAGCATTTCACACACCCACAACCAAAACCACATCCCCACATGCAACTGTCAAGGAGCTATTTGGGCTCATCTCTAGTCCATACGATTCCCTTCCTCTTCCCCCCACCTAGTGTCATGAGCAAGCCGGTAATGGCCACCTTAAGCCTACCTAACTTCACATTGGGAATTTGGATATGGTATCTCGATCCACCAGCTCAACCACCAATGCCCTAGGTCATTTTAACCCTAGTGCAACACATTGCGGTCGAGTCTCACCCTCCACTCGGCCCGCAAAATTCAACTGCCGCACCCACACCGCTCCACCCTAAAAGGGCCAGGGGAAAGAATGTGAAACCTACCATAGAGCCATGACAAGTCCTTCCTTGCACCGTCTGTGAGCAATAGGGCCACCCAACTCAGAATTTCCTTGAAATCCCAATGATCCATGCGCATTTGGATGCCATGGATACAAACAAAAACATCCCCACGGTCGAACTCCCAACCGCGCCGATAGTTAGAAACAAGGCATTGATAAAAAAACCATGCTTACACCCTTTTCGGATTGTATGGACACTATTCTCACCATTGCCAAGACTTGCCTGAATTTCGATTCGCTTTAGTTGACCTTTGTTAACATTCCCTTGAATCTGAGATCACCCTGATCGAAGAAGTTCACCCCCCACCTCCTTTTTCAGACACCATGTCCATTTAAATGATTTCCAATTATATAGACCCTCTTTTCTCCACCATCACCAACGGTCCATCAGACCTATCTCTTCCATTGTTTCCCTAGCCACAGCCGCAACCTCAGTCGCAGACTCAACCTTAGTTACCAGGGAAACAGTGGGGTTCATTCCCACTTAACACGATCCTTTTCCTTTTCCTTTTCCTACCATCCAATATCGTGAGTAAGTCTGTCTTGGCAATCTACAATCTACATTATTTCACACTGGGAGATCCTGTGTGGTACCTTGAACCACGTACCAGCCCTCTAAGGCCCCAGGATGTGTTGACTCATTTCCATCCAATTGAGATGATGTTGCACCTACCTCCAGGTCCATCAAAGACTCCTCTTGTCTCCATGCCTTCCCCTCTTCCTCCAACAGAGACTGGGGGCAAGGCCACATAAACCACAACCAATACCATTTACATGATCTCTAGCACTAGTTTCCCTTTCGCCTCATCGGCTGTGGAAGATCCACCTAATCTATCCTGGCACCACTTACGTGATGACAGAAATATATGTAAGACCACCTTTGGTTTTACCCCATTCCCTTTAAACCATAGTGTGGAATCGGTTCTTCCCATACCAGATTCCATCACCCCTCCTTTCCAATGACCTTCATCTTGGCAAGGGGGAATACCTCTTCGCTAACTCAGATGGTTGACTCTTGAAGAATATTCGCAATGGGCTCCACCTTAAGAGAGTTTATGCCAGATATAACCACTATGAGTCCCATATAGCGTAGTTTTTTTTTCCTTTTTTTTCCAACATTTTTTTAGCACAAGTCAGGGGAAGCACCATCATCTACTAATCCAAAGTCACCCGGAACTAGTTCGAGACACCTCTCACACCTCTGGTCTCAAATATCCATCTTCCTATGAGACCATCATCTCATGTTTAACAAAAAAATTTCAGGACCACCTCCTAAAAGTCACCTCGATTTACGAGCCACAACATGGCGATGCAAGTGTCTACAGACCTGTACTTGTATCACTCTTGCCTACCGCTACTCATGCGGGTTTCTGGGCCACCACCGATTAAGGGTTACCATTTTTTAGTTTTGTTTTGTATTTTAACACCAAGTTGTCTTTTTTATCCACCGCACCTTACGTGAACCTCTGAACCACTGTCCACAAAACGATTTATTTTTCTTCCATGTATTTGGCATAGACGTGCCCCCGCACTTGCACTCACATCGCATGTAGTCAAGTCCGTCCACTGCAACACACACACACTCTCCTGACCTTTGTTCAGGAGCCACCTCGGTTTGTGTGCCTCTGCTGCACCAAATCGCGAGCCTCTACCGCAATCTATCCTGTGCATGTATTGGTATGTTTGAGATCCTTCTGCTTCGTTAATACTACACGGATGATCTTTGGACCACTATCCACTGTCCTAACATGGGGCACCGCCTGTGCCACCACAATTGGTTGACCATACCAGAGTTTCATTTAAGCTCTTTTCTGACTCCTTAAAACAATGAAAAGATAGCTGAGCGCAGCTGATTCCTTTTCTGCTCGCTAAAGCATAGGAAAGGGCATCTACATTGTCTCATTTACCTCCTTTTGTGGACCATGTAGACCATTAAATGAAAAGGACCACCTTGGCGTATTGAAGCCAAGATCGTTCCCCTCTACATACTTTTATGCTTTCTTGGGCAGAGGGGCCGCACTTTACGAAAAAGATCAGCATAGGTTGTCGTTAAGCTCTTTTCCAGCCTTCTCATTAAGAAAATATTTCTGAGCAAACTTGGTTTCATTCATGCTCATAAAAGTATCTGAATGACCATCCAGTCAGTATAGGTTTAACCTTTTTTGGCCTGATTGGACTACCAACGGTAAAGAAGTCTCTCATCCCCTACAGGATGGGTGAGCTCTCCTATGTATACTTTTATCCTTTTTCGAGCACAAGAGACCAATGAAAAAGAGCCCCCACTGGAGTCTTCTTTGTGCTTTCAGACTCTCTAAAATTGAAAGCACCATCGAGCATTTACTTTCTCGGGCTCACCACAAATCCACAATATCATACCATAATGTTGTCCGTAGACACCACCCCACAGAAAACAGTTTGGCAGCATTCCCCCTTTGGGTCGCCTTTGTTCAGAGTAATTTGCAATGTGTCTTCCTTGGATCCCATCAATATCAAAAGTGTCTACCTCCTCCAAGTATTTCCCATCTGCAGTGACATTCCCGGTATTAAAGCTATGATCCCATTCCCATGAGTCAGTTTCATTTGCTACCTGGTTCTCCCTGTCATCATACTCTGAACAAAGGAAGTTTGAGTCTACCACACTCCCCCTACCCATGTTTAGTTCTTTCCCTCCCCCTCCCCCCCCCATTCAGTGGGTCAGTCCGCAGAATGCCTCACACCTTTCGGTTATCTCCCTCGCGCTTCTATTCAAGGAAACACCATTCCCTTGACTAGGGAAAGGTCTCCCTCTGTCGACGACAACACACATATTCCAGAGGATAGACCTAGAGGTCCCTATATCCTGGTTTCATTAACCTCATTGATGAGTTCCTTGGACCACTTGAGAGGAGTCCTTAGTGCCTCTCGGGATGGTTGTTTCTCACATGCTCGACTCCAACTACATCATCGCACCGTGGAGATTCATACAGGGTTTGGTCCACACAGTACTTGGTCGAGGACCTTGGATGTCACCTGACTCTAGCACATTGATGAGTCTATTCGAGGGACCTAAACAGGTTATGTCCCTTGTGGTTTTTGGGTTGCGTTGGAGACCGTGTTTAGAAGCCCCAACAATGCTTCTATATAGATTTATGATTGATGCAACATACTTGTACCATAGAGACTTTGACTCTCAATTAGCGAGTCCATACAACTATGTACCATTCTAGATCTAGCACACCATCAGTCATGAATATATAGCATTCCATAAGAATGCCATGGGTCCAATGTACCAATTCTTCAGACCAGCATTGTATTTAGCCTCTAAGTGAGGCAACCATTATTGTATCATCAGTTGTACATGATCGGCTCTTGTGTTATAGAGCATAGATCAAATTATTCTTTTGACATTTTCATGAGCATGGGGATGCCCGCCTCGTCCATATACATGTCACACATTATTTTTATCTCACCCATTGATGGGAACCATATTAATACAAGAACCAAAAGACACCATGCCCCAGCCCCCGGAAGCACCACCTCTTCGCAGCAAATATTATGATGTTCATCGGACATATGTTGAGCTCTTTCCCTCACACATTAGGGGGTAATCTATTAACCCAAAAAATCCCTCACTCAGCTCTCCATGACCTACACCACCCAAGGACACCATTTCACGACCCTCCATTAGACCCCCACACCCTCAAAAAGGATTAAGGATGAAGAAAAGGGCTTAAAACCCCCAAAAAGGACCCTAATACTCTCCTAGGAGCTAAATCCCCCAAAAAGGGGCTAAAACCCTAAAAGGAGATAAAGTTAGGGCAGAAGGGGCTAAAGCCCGGACCAAGGGCTTAAAACCCTAAAACCCCAAAAAAGCTATAAAAGGAGGGCGGGGGGTCACTCTCAAACACACACCTCTCTTGCATACTATTATGCTTCCCATGGATGCCTTGAGACACCTTTGCCTCTCAAGCCACCCACATCCCTCTCTCCTCCATCCATTCTCCCCATTGAGCCATAGCTCATCATCCATTGTTGAGTGAGATAGGGAGGTGATTCCTTCCAGCCAGGCATGGTGGCCCATTCCACCAAAGGAAGTATAATCTTGTTTTTCTTCTGCATTTTTCTTTAGTAGTTTTTTATTTTTGACCCATGTGTGTTTGCAGGTTTGTCTATTAACATGTTTTGCAGGTTGTTTTTTTCTTAATAGTTGTCTGCAGGTAGCCAAGGTGAAGCCCTAACATTGTTTGCAGAGGGGCTCACAGCCATATTGCTTTTTGTTTCTTTTATTTATGTCCATTCCACTTTCTTTTCATCATTTTCACACACAGGAACCTACCCTTCTGTCCTATAGATAGAAGGGATCCATTCATGCCCCTGTAGCAAGGAGAAATCTCTACTACACACCTAGTAGCTAATTCCTCATTTTGTACTAGTGAAACAACACAATGAACAGCAATATAAAACACATCCAGACAACCTATGTGAATCTTATTGTTAGTGCAAATAAAAATAATACTCAAGAATTGGTCTAATAGAAAATAATATTGAACTTCATTGATCTAGGAAAGAAACAGATCTTATCATACTTCATGAAAATGGAGATCACTTTGTGCCATCAATGGATATCCAAATTGTTTTGCACCCAAGGTGAAATGCATATAACATGCACAACCATGTACACCATAGTCAAACTGTCAAACACAAGGAAATTTTGAGAGAGTAGAAACTATAAGCATAATACATCCATAACTATTGATATCCTCATGGCCATGGTTCAAATGAAAGGAATGGTTGCTAGAGAGTGTATCTCAGATAGTCTTCTACAACACTATGCACATGCATGACTAAAATGGGCGCTTTTCTGTTATAATAGAATCACACATACACCAGATTCATACAAAGTAGATTTCCATGTTGTATGGTGGTTTGTAGATGAGAATGGTGTGTTTTGTGTGAGGAGGGCCAAGGTGTATTGGGTAGTCATGATTGAGTGAGGGTTGAGGCACATTGAAGAGTCAAGTGTTAGTGAGGTGCATTAAGGATCATTGTGAACAGTGCATTTTGACAAACTGTGTCAGTCGTCTTACCGGCATTTGCTCATTGCAGTGTTGTGAACAACAATGCGAGAATTTTTGAGCAATTTCCAACATTTGTCATTTCTCAAAATATACCCATGTTTTCCATGTATACTTGTCCACTATATTCAGATGTGTGATTTCTTGTAGTGTTGTAAGTCTACTGCATGATTTTCTAAAATTATGTTATGTGGCTTTACTATTTTAACTGCTTATGAGGTCTGTTAAACCTTATCAGCAATAGCTTATAACATAACATGTTTGAATTTTTTTTCCAGAATTTAGTTATAGAGACCAGTGGATAAGTTTTGTTACTTGTAACTTGTTCAACAGTTGAATATATTGAAATAGTAAAGTATAGTATACTTGAGCAATTCCAACAGATAGTAGGAAGTAGAGTTGTCCTGGATTGGACTCCAATTTGATTGGAGTAGAATTTAAATACTAATATCTAAGGCATTGCTAGGAGGCAAATCAGTTTGGGAATGGCCTACATTTTGATTGAAATAAATTCTAGAGTCTAGGCATTGCTAGGAAGCAAATCATCATAGTATTGAATTTATATTATAATTTTTAGTTCTGATTCTAATCAAATATGTGTGTGGTGTTTTCATGTGCCATGAATGTAGTTTGAACATTGGTAAGTAGCAATGTAATTAATATCTCCAATTTCTCCCAATATTTCCAATTTCTCCAAAGTTTTTTGTGTTACCGATTTGTTTGATATTTTCATAATTCTTCAGGTCTATGTTTATCATTGCCTATATTTTCCAATAATTCCCAATACTTTCCCCGATATTTCTGATAAGTTTCTTTCTGGCAATATATTCCCCAACACAATATTTCCAACATTGGTAAGCAGTACCTTCAATTAACTTATAAATTGAAATATAATATATATGAATGTGAACCATCCATTGAAGTCTTGTAGCCCATATGTATCATTGTTTGGATACATTGTAGTCCAGAATATTTTTTATATTTTTATAATATAAATATTGCCACTCCCAACCTAACGTTTCTTGCAAATTTGCGAAAAAATTCTAGCCATTTCGAACACTCGTATCCACATTCCAAATGTTCCCGCATTTTGGAAACTTGTACAACATAAATGATCACTAATGTTCACCATGTTATCACACAAACTACCACCACTGAAGTGCAATATATTCACTAGGGTTTAGCTGAGGGAAACTCTAGAAGTGTTTCCACTGTCACCTCAGCAACAACTTCTCTCATTTTAGTGTTTGGATAAAGATCCAACACTTGGGGTTGGAGTTGGAACATGTGTTTTAGAGTTAATTCCCAAAAAATAACTCTTTAAACTAAGCTTTGAAAGTAATTACAAATTTAAATCCGATTGATGTGCAAATAAGATTGATTAATTGTTTAAACTAAAGTTCCTTTGGTTCAATATTTCACCATTAGTTTGTAGGTTTGAACATGCATTGCTTGTTGTTATTAAAGTACAAATTTGGACAAGCAACGTGGTTTATAACAGCAGAAAATTCCAACCTTTAAAGTGACACAAGACATATGCAAAACTAGGCTAGGAATAGAACAAGCAACCATATTTAAATGTAGCAATTATATAAAGCTTTTGGCTGCTAATATGAACCATCAACTTGTATGTTCATCAATTATTTTAAAGTTGATTTTATGATACTAAACCTAGATTTTGATTTTAAGATGAGAAAGCATAAAATGAATGATTAAATTAATGCTCAAAATTTTCCAAATTGAAAATCCAAAATTGATTTAATATGGTTGTAACAAATTTTCTAAATATGTAAGAATTCAAATCAGCAAACAGAGATCTACTACAGTAGAGTATTTCAGCCTATAAATATGTCTGAATGAGGGGCATTGGAGGCCAAACTAGGGGTAGATCTAGGGCCAAAATTTGCTAACCAATTTCTGGAATTTATGATCATAAAACTAACCCATGAAATTACCTTAGATTCTGTTTTTGTGGCAGATTTCTGATGTTATGACAGCAGTCATATTACTAAAAAATATTCAGCAAGAAAGAAGGCCAAGGATAATGCAATGAAGAGATTGAGGCTAATTTCCTATAGACTTCAAGTAAAGAGAGATTTCAAATCTATTAGAACAAATTTAAAGGGGTTTAAAATGAATTTTTATGGTTAGAAACACTTGAGACTAGTGCCTAGGATTGAAGTTGGGAAAATGGGGTCAATCAAGGCTAGTAATTAGGATCCTACAACATCAAAGATAGATAGGGATTGTGTACCAATCCTATATATATTTGAAGGCTATACTTATCTGAAGGATCTACAAGGGAAAATACTTAAGTGGTAGTCTCAAACAAACTTGGGAAAAATATTCACTATGTAAGGAAACCTCGGGCATATAGTCAAGAGCTGAAAAATATGCTACCTATTCAACCATTTGTTATAGATAGTGCAACCAACCCCTATTTGTTCAAGTGCAACCATGTTAATTTTTAGGTTTACTTTGAAAGTGTTTACACCATGTTTGGCAGTGTTTCATGAGATTTTGGAAACGTGGTGTATGTTCAAACTTCAAACCCTAGATGGTCCATGATGGATTTTCATATGATAGATATTTTTGTGATGGATTTGCACATTGGAGATGACTTGCCCATTGGTTTCTTAATCTTAGTTGAGTTCTTACATGATAGTATTCCCTAGGGCATTAGAGATCTCTTTACATATTTCATGACATTTTACATGATGACCAAATGGAGATAATGTTAAGGTTGTTAATCCTCCCTAGGTCAAATGTCTATTAGATTAATTTAGCTTAACTTAGGAACCTTAATTAATTATTTGGGTCCACTAGTACCATTGGGTCCACTTGGCCTAATGGGGCCACATGTACCGGTTACTATAGTGTTGGGAACACTTCTAAAGGTTAACTACCACTTACTGCATGTGCATGCATCAATTTGGGTACCTGCTAGACTAATCCCTACATTTTAGGAGCCACTGGGAGTCCCCACACCAACCTCTATCAGTTAGTTGGAGTTGGAACTAGTTAGTATTAGTTATCCCCCAGTCACTTTCAGTTAGTTCAAAATCAGTTAGCTAGTGCTTGTTATACATGGTTAATGCATGGATGCATGTGGTGTAGGTGCCTTTTTCCACCTACCACACTTAGTTTCATTGATTTAACTAGCTATCACTGATTGATTGAGTTGTTGAAAATCTTGGAGTTGATCTGTTGGACTCCGATATTGATTGAGACACCATGAGAGAGGTGGTAAGTTAGATACAGTAAGATCCAATGGATAGATTCAAATTGCTACCTAATGCATTCAAATTATTTTCCTATGCAAACTATTGTAACACCATATTTTATTATTGTGAATGATACTGTAAATTCCTGAGCAATACTCATCTGTTTCCTGTGTGGTTTGTTTTGTTCAGTTTGTTTATTCATTCTTCATTTACTGAAAACATTATTAGAACTATTTGCTTGAAGATATAAATGGCATTCAAATTCTAATATGATATCAGATCCTTCTCAGGCCGGTTTCATGCTTGTTTCTCCCCATCGAACATCAGAAGCAGCTAGGTTTCCACAAAAGTCCCCTGTGATGATTTTCTAGCACTGGATTTATTCAGAGCAGCAGAGAGGGTGTGACAGACCCTAAAAACATGTTCATGTCGAGAGGAAAAGAACGATTCTAACTTAGTTCATATGTTTTAGTGTTTTGCAGTGATAGTTTACAGGTTCAACTTCATATGGATTCAATATTATCAGTTCCTCTTCTTACTCCATCCACAAGATATTCAGAATGGAAGTTGAAGATGATTGCATCTTTGAAGAGGCAAGGTCTCTATGAGGTATCTATTGGAATTGGTAAAGAGTCTTATGAATATTAGAATGACTAGCTAAATGATAGTGATAAATATTATGGAGCAATATGTGGGGATTTTTCTCCAAGCTTGCGCTAGCAGCTTATTGAGTTTGCAGAATACTCAATGGATCTTTGGATACGACTGGATAGAATATTTGGGAAGCATAATGAGGATTGTTATAGCAATTTGGAGAGAACATTTAGAACCACAAGAGTTCCTTATTCAAAATTCTCGGCCTTTACTCTCTCTGATGAATTTGTTCAAGGTGAAGAAGAAGCAGAATCTTTCTCACAGTCAATTTGAATTGAATAAAGTATCCTTGGAGTGACTCCTTATCCTGATGCTCCGAAAGTGTATGAGATCTCTGATATATCATCTCCTCACATGGCTGATCCATAATAAGACATTCAAATATTTGTTATTGAATAAAATCTCTCCTTCCATTCTATGCAAAAGTTCTCCAGTGATTCTTCTATTATAAATTATGTGCATAGTTTACTGATGATTGCTCGAGGAAAGGGAGAGGAATTTGATTTATCTGTCTCTAATGGTGTTGTTGGTGTGCAGATAAGTAATTATTTGGATATCAATGCTGGTGTGATATCATCCAATTTTTTATTTAATA
>LPNX011030100.1:136273-201273 GCA_001517045.1 Pseudotsuga menziesii | reverse complement strand
CAAGACCTCCCCTTCAAATTTGTTGATGGATTCGACATGCCAAATGCGAGGCAAATTGATATTTTTTGCTAAATATGGAAGATATTGACTAATGTACACCATGGATTGATATAGCATATAGCCATGCACCATAGAACCCTTAGGGAATGCTCTTTGTCTAGAAAAATCCTTCAATGACTTCAAATTCCTTTCCACCATCCACATTGAACTTGAGTTTACAGGTCCACACAATTCAATCTCCTCAACTTGGTGTATGAGATATTGTTCTTGTGCATTGAAAAATGTTGGAGGTAAATACTTCTGCATTTCACAGATTAGACAAGGAATTTCTATCTTCCAATACCTAATATCTTCTTTATGGATTTCTTTAGATGAAAGCCACCTACAAAAGATGTAAGAAAATAACAATGATCAACCATATTGAGGCATATATAATAAAGTTCCAAGCTGTAAAACACAATATGTCAATAAGCAATGCAACCAAAAGAACAACCATTTTTCATGCATATAATATTGTTACTTACCTCATGTATCTACCAAGATCATATAAAACTTGTTTTATGTTTTCGTCAAAGCTATTTGGGAGAGTCAAAGGTAGAACGTATTGTAGAAAAAAGCAAATCATTATCTAATGTTTCCAAATA
This sequence comes from Pseudotsuga menziesii, assembly GCA_001517045.1. NCBI lineage: Eukaryota > Viridiplantae > Streptophyta > Pinopsida > Pinales > Pinaceae > Pseudotsuga > Pseudotsuga menziesii. The sequence continues at coordinate 200,629 of LPNX011030100.1, read as the reverse complement.
GGAGAGAACAATTACTAAAATTTTTTACTTAATGGAAATTATATACGTAAATAATTTCCTTAATGAATATATGCCAATCATGAGTTTTAACACTGCCAAAATCACCTTTTTTGGTTAAGATATTTTGTATGTTAGATGAAAACCCCATCGGAAACATTATTTTCTAAATGACCTCTTTTATAGCATTGCTTTGTTTCTCCATCAATAACCATGCAAGAATAATATTTCAGTTCCCATTTTCGGCGTTGGAAATAATTACACTTTGCAATGCGTGATTGGCTTCTACAATGTCACTACAAATTTTTCCAATTTTATCTTTGTCAGACCTTCCATATAATGTCTGCCATATCATTTCTATTACATTCTTCCCGATATGCATTGTATCAAACAAATGATCTATTTGTATGTGCTCATAGTAAGGCAACCTACTGAATTGTATGGGATCACTCTTCATTCCTCGTGGAAGACCATTCACACCTTAAATACATTCATTAAACATACACGAAAACACATTAAAAATAATTCATGACACCCATGGTAGATAAAATTAAGTAAAAATATAAAAATCATAATATTACGTGCACATATTGTATGTTGCATATACAATTTGCATATCTCGACTATTTCTGTTATATTCCAACTTCCATAGGTGAGGCGTCATTCTTCATGGTTTCTTTGCATTCTCTTCTTTACCATTGAATTTTGTTTTTTTGATAGTTCAGTACTTATGGTTCTTAGGGAGGAAGTTCCTGTACTCATCGAACACCTCATTTGCTAAAATTCTTGAACAACGATATTATATCGTAGGACCACATACTGGAGATGCAGATTTTCCATTTGTTTGAATACCTACGAGATATATGTATTAATGTTATAGCATCAATAGATTATTATTTTAAAAAAATGCATGTTTTTTTACCTTAAAAACATATAATTTTAACAACATGCAACATAAAGTTACATACCACAAAAATGTGTTAACCCAGGAGCGTCATGAATTGTCCATGCAAGTATTCCATGAAACTGAAATTGTTTCTTCCCTATTGGTCTAGAGATGTCATAGATAGTGATTCTAGCCCATAACTTCAATAGCTCATCGATAAGAGGCTCAATATATACATTCTTATCTTTAACTTGGTACTTACCTGATTGATCAATAAACATACAATATTTCTATTTAGTTATCCATCCAAATATATAAAAGGTGTTCACATGCAACAATTAAACAAATAACTTTATGAAATAAATAATTAATTTCAAAAAAATACCTAGAATAATCATTTCCAACATTGTATGCTCTCTCTTAATCGTCATCCAAGGAGGTAGGTTATTTTTTATGAAGAAAACATGCCACACTGAGTAAGTAGAACAAAACTCACCAAATGGATTGAAACCATCAACTGCCAATGAAAGTCTAAAATTAAGAAGTTCATGTTTAAAAATTGGCCATTTTTCTTCGACGTTCTTCAACGTAGAACTATCTGTAGGCATTCGAACAACACCATCTTCACTTTTGTTCTTCGCATGGTAATCCATAAACTGTGCTATACTTTGGAACATGAATAATTGTTGGAAATGTGGAATTATGGGAATATAATGAAGAAGTTTGAGAGGGACCTCTTTTGTTACTTATTAGTTCGATATCTACTAATAACACATTGTGGGAATTTGTTTTATGATGCATATTGTCCATAATATATAATATGATCATTAGGATATGCATCAATAGATTGATACTCCACTCCAATTTCTTTCATTATCAAGAATACCTCTCGACTTGTGCGTGGTAAATTATTTGATGGTGGCAATAGAAATTCATCCAATAATCAACAACATTGACAAAAAGTGAAATGTAAACAATATACGTCATAAATATTTCATATCCCTAATTTATGAATTAATTAGCACTAAAAATAGAGGAAAATAATCAACTTTACATACCTTAGGAGATGTGTGAAACAAGTGTTTGGTAAACTATTCAAAAATTTCAAGTTCACCAACAACAATATAGCAGATAGAATATTGGTTGTTGAGCCTTCATAAAGAGCTTCTTGGGACTTCTCGAGAAGAGGAACATCATGAATATCATGGAGGTTGTCCTCATCCAATGGAGCAAATGTGTCTTGAAGCAATCCATTTATCTCATCTTCACAATTAGTATCAATAATTCCATATTTGTCCATAGGATCATTAAAAACCCGACCTTCAATAGCTTGATCTCCATGCTCGTCATCTTGTAAAGTAGTATTTCTACTATTATGTGGAAAATAGGTCTGTGGTGCTCGAAATATTGGGGGAATTCTATTTATATTTACAAACAATGTAATAACATTAGTGTATAATACAACACATATATTTAAAACGATAAAAAAATTTGTGAATACATTATCATTTTTATTACAAGAAGTGCATTATGTAATGAATAATGTCTTACCAAGGGATGATATTCATACCCCCCTTTAGCATGGCCCTTCTCCTTACAATGTTTTTCAGTTGATTTTCTTAAAATCCTTCTAGTTCGCAAACCTCTGCAATCATTGCAACGACAATAACATTTTCCATCACCCTTTGCCTCCAATGTTTCCTTAGCCTCAGAATACCTCCTATTGTTTTCTTCCCGAGTAAAGTTTATTTGACATTCTGATAGCTATAACAAAAAAAAATCATTAATCAATATATAAAGGATGTCTAAATTGAATACAGTATATATATATATATATATATTAAAGGAGACTAAAAATTAAAGGAGGTGATTAGAGGATTACATAATCATGTGTAGAGGATTACCTAAGTTATAATTCCCTTGGATTACTACATGTTGTTCCAATATGTATTGGTGTATGGTGGGTAATGGCTATTCACTCTACATAACATGAATTTATATATTTCCTTAAAAAGGGGTCTAAGGAATTGTGTTAATGATGTCACAAATTAGGAGTCTACATATTACTTCAATGCATGTGTTCGTATATTAAATATAGATATGGTGTTTCCTTATAAAGTAATGAATTGCTATGTAAATGTCCAAGAGGGTTAGTATGTTGGGTTAAGTGTATGTGTGAAAGGATTTGTTACACCATTTTGACATGTGGTAATACACATAGGATAATGAGTGGTTAATTGGTTCCCTACGTTGGTTATAATTATTAATTACAAGAAAGTCTACATTATGGTGTGAATGGATCTAATGTAGAACAAATTGAGGGGTCGGTAATATTGTTCATGTTTTTTATACTAGAGATTAAAATGTTTCAACACATTGACATGATATTCTCAAATGAGATTATGAATATAGATGTAGATCCTCAAAAATTGAAAGGATTTTCAAATGGGATTATGGATATAGATGAAAATGTTGATATTGTCAAATGACTATCAAAGTTTGAAAGGATACACCATTGTGGTCTCATTGGTTATCTATATTGAGGGGCCTAGTTATATCTAATTAGATTGTGTACTTTAAATCTACGATGATGGTCATGATATTAAGATTTTAACACAAACCACCATTTAAAAAATTACATTTTAACAGAAATGAAAATTTAAAAATTTACATTTTAACACAAATGAAAATTTATAAAATTACATTTTGACACAAAAATCCCAAACTATATAAACATTTGCTCCATTGCATTGAATCCCTAGTTCGAACATAAAGGGCACAACCAAAAAAAGACTATTGCATTGTAGCCAAAATAACCTACAAAATGAATGAGATCAAAAATTCGAGGTGTCAAACCAGTACTGGACTCTTGAAATCACAGAACGAAAAACCAATAGAAAGATCGCTGCAACTCTAGCAAATGATTGTGAAAATATGACTTGAGAACATGTATTTATAGATCAATGAGGTTCGCGGTTTCGACAAAAATGCACAACGATCAAATTTCAAAAAAAAATTCAATGACCTTTAAAAGAGAAAAAAAAACAACTTTTATTTTCGGCATCTGTTGTAATAGCGACAAAAGTCCCATAACATCGCTATAGTGACAATCGTCGGGGGAATTTTCAATTTTATTCAAAAATTTAAACTATTTTTCCATGAAAAGATCAATTTTAACTTATTCGTGGTAAACTTTCATGGGAATTTTGAGCCATATGTAGACGTGATGAGATCCCCTTAGTGATAATACTACAATTGAAGAAGAGTTGACCAACCCTTCCCCATACATCCCCAAGATTGGAATTCTATGCTAGAGGAAGTTTTGACTTACCCTTCCTTTTCTTCACCCTTGATGGGAATAGTATGTTGGAGGGAAAGTTAGGTAACCCTTCCCTAAATCCCCATCAATGAGAATATTAATATGGATGAAGGTTTATTTAGCCCTTCCCTAGGCTCCCCTTGATGGGAAATCTAATCTAGAGAAGGGTTGGAAAACACTTCATTGATATGTCATAATGATGAGAATAAAATCCATGAGATAATAAAATATTCTTTGATAAAGTTTTTTGAAAATGTTATGAACCATTATTGTGTGCTGGTGATGTCACTCTAACATTTACCAACCTAATAATGAGCTACATTAAACCATAATTAATGCTATAAACTAGCCAAAAAACTTATTTCTATAGATATATTGTGCTCATTGAGCATTTGTTTGGCCTTAACACATGAAAATAAATATGCAAGACTCTATTAGGGTTCCAAGCCTCTCCCAAAAATAGTTACCCTTGGAAATCATAAAATCTCCATTACATGTTTCATGTTTCTCTTGGGACAACCCATGAAGGAACCGAAGAAAAATTAACTAAATCTCTAAATATTTGCATTATAAAACTACCCCTTTTAAACATGAAATTCCTAATCACATTAGGAAATTTATTTTTCTCATGTTTTTTTAGGACTTAAATTTTTATAATAATAGTTACAATCTAGATTCAAAATTCTCTACAACCTTAATACACTAAAGGTTAATAACATCCATGTTATAGCCCATATTTTGCATCATAACTACATGTGGAAGGGAAGGCCTACATATAGTTGTAGTTACTTATATCTAAATGTTATATCTTGATCGACACTTCTCCTTCAATGATGAAAATTCAAATGACAACAGTGCAAATGTTGCGATTAATCACACAAAAGGACAATTATGGATTGAAGAACCATGATTTCAATTTCAGTTGCTATGTAATTAATCATTGGTTTCAATCCTTTGTCATTCCCATTTTCCCTAAAAGTTGTAAATCCCTTTAAAAAAGAGCATAGTCACTCGTAAAGGTCATGAAAGCTACAATTTGTTTGTCCATATCCTTTGGCTTTCTAGTGATTTTAATAAAAAATTGAAATCACCCGCTGTAAAATCTTTTCCTACGATTAAATCATCTATTTCTTTTAATTTAAAGGTGTTTTCCTCCAAAAATATGAAAATAAAATAAAATTTGGACATAAAGGAAGATAGGGTGGTTTTGAAAACCACCTATCCATTTACAACCCCCTCCTACCTAATGGTAACTATCTCCATTTACTATAAAAATGAGAGAGATAGGCCATGAGGGGGGGATTTTTCCTAAGGAATTTTATGCTTGAGGAATTACCTCATCATCCATTTTAATCAATATCCCTATTGTAACACCCTGGTTTTGACCCCGGTGCATTAAATATACATGATACATATATATTGTAAATAATCATGGTGCGGAGCTAAAGGCAAAGGCCCCACCATTGATTTGGTTGTGTTATGTTTCGGCATTTGGAATTGTTGCCGATAGTATATCAGGATATATGGCACATATTAATTTGTGGCATCATGTAACTGTGCATTTTAATTAAAAGAACCCCAACCAGCTATGTCGATGCAACTATATTGAAAAGGGCATGATTTCCTAAGGATAAGGGGGGGGATTATTAAACCTGGAACCCATGGGGAAAATACATGAGTCAATCAACCACTTAAGCTCCTATGTTAGTTGAGGGAAGTTAATTCTAGGTAGTGGTGGGTGGAAGGCTTTCCCCCACACACTCTCCACCAGCTGGTTCAGTCACATGCACGGGATGGGAGTGGTTTTCCTCACACGCCATTTAGGATGCCCAATTGTTCTGTCCACTCTCTCCATCATTGGCTGTTCATTCCTCATGCACAGGAATTCTTCACTTCCCATCTCACGTAGAGACACCCAATTTTCCTATTGCAGAGATGAGATAAAAGGATTTACGATTCTATGTGTGGGGGTTCGCTCTCTTTTCTCTCACCAATTGTTGGTATGAGTATGTGGTTTTCCCTTCTGTTCACACAGAGAGGCTATTCCTTTTCCATCATCGGACTATAGTGGTATCTTCTGTAGGTTGTGGTGGGGTTGTGTTGGCCACGATAGGGCCAAGAACGACTCATGGATTGTGTTCCCCTGTCCAAGTTGTGAAGTGCTTTTTTGGGCTGCAGGAAAGTAGCGGTTGGTATTCGGACTATATTGGGGTGGTGATGAGGGCCTGATTTTCTTGAAAAACCTGGTGGGTTTGGAAACCACACAAACAGAGCTAGAGGGTTGGATTTATTCTCCACAACCCCTAAATAGCACTAGAAGGGAGGTCAGGGCCTGAGGGACTGTGTAGCAGAGAAAGGACTGATTTCCTTATGTTGGGTGTGTGTGGGTGTCCTATAAGTTAGGATAGTTATGGTGTAGGTGTCCTTAGCTCTTCAATGAGCTCAACAGCTTAGCATTTAGCCTTTCCCAGCTCCTGGATGGCCTGATAAACTCAACTGTGCTGGCTTGGATGATCTGTTTTCTGCCTGACAAACCCAACTGTGTTGGCTTGGCATGTTTTGTTTATCCTTGGCTATGTGTAATCCTACTTGTTCCTTATTCCTTAGGGGATCATGCTCGACTCAGGGGTGGTAGCGTTGCTAAGAGATTAAGGACCACACTAGCCTATGTTTGGGTGGAACGTTGCAGTGACGTAGCTGGTTGCAGAACAATTCTTATAAGATAAGTATTCTTGACTAATCTATTTTTGTAATCATATTTACTGTCAATAAATTCTGATGAACATGTGAATGCTAAATTGTATGTTTTGCTTCCGCCGAGTGTATGTATGATTATGCATCTTAGTATGTTTGATGTTTTAAGCATTTTCCTTCACTTTATATGTATGTACATGTTCATGGGGCTAGTTTCTCGGATGTTTGGTGTATAGTAGCGTCCTCTTCGCCGGTTGAATGGCCGAGGACGTTATAGTGTGGTATCAGAGCCAACGTTGTAGCATGGGCCTAAATGGGCCATGAAAGATAAGCTAGCAGAGACAGGTTACCTTCTTCCCAGCAAAGATCAGAAAACTTCCACAAAAATTGCCTAAGTGCCTGAACCGTCGGCTCATCGGAAGACTAAGTAGGAAACTCTTCCGATGCAGTGGATCACCTAGTCGGAATGCCACTAGACGGAAGATAGCTAGAATAAATTTGAGGAAATCTCTCTAAGTGTCCATCGGCCGTCGACGAAGAATAGTGGAAGGAACACCTGACGCAGACCGTCGACGATCGACAAAGAATAGATGGCGATATTGCCAATGATTAGACGACGGGATCACCGACAATTAGAAGATGAATTTGCCGATGATACATCATGAAGAAAAGAGGTTTGGAAAAATTTAGTTGATCGAACAGCTGAAACGTCAACGGAGATCCCCTAAAGACCGTCGAAACGTTAGCGAGAATTAGTGGATGAGAGCGCCGACACGGAGGAAGAAGAAATTTTTTTTGAAATTTTTCTAAGTGTTAAGACCATTGACGATTGGTGATAATTAGTTGATTGGATCATCGATGATTAGATGATGGCGTAGCCACAACGTTGGTGGAAAATAGCTAATGAAATAGTCGATATAGCGGTAGGTTCCTGAAGTAATTTTTGTCGCAAAATTTTTAAGTGCTTGTCGGGCCATCGGCGAACTCTAGATGATCGGATTAGTAACAATTAGAGGATGAGGGTGCTGATGATGAAGAAAGAACCAAAGAGTTTCGATGGAAAATAGTTGAAGGCGAAGCCGCAGTTTTGTCGAAGATCTCCCAAAGACTGCCGAAACGTTAGTGAAAATGAGTTTTTTGAGGAGCCAATGCAAAGAAGAAAATTTTCAAAAATTTATCTAAGTGAGGAACCCATTGGTGATCAGCAAAAGTTAGAAGATTGGAGCACCAATCGGCAGAATTTAGTTGACGGAACCGCCTAAATTTCGACTCACCTAGTTGAAACCATCAGCGAAATTGAGAGGATGGAGCCACTGATGCGGCGACTGACGTAAAAAAGTATTAGTTGTTTTGGTCACAGATGAACGACATCGAAAAAATTTAGTAGTTTGTGCGTCCACCATTGTGGCTGCCTAGTGGACTATCCTTCTGATGGATAGAGGCTTCAACCACTGATGTCGCAGTGATTAGTGCTTTCGACAGCCGATGAAGGATCCGTGGAACACACAGTCAGTTTGCTACACACCGTTGTGGCAATCTAAGACACTATCCACCCGATGGTTAGTAGATCCGACAGCCGATAAATGTCCGCAGATCCCACAGTGAAATCGCTACCTATTGTTGCGGCTGCCTAAGGGAATGAGCACCCGATGAATAATGCATCTGATTGTAGATACTGCGAAAAACTACAGTTGTTGAAACCACCGATACATCAAAAAGGGTTAGTTGTTATGGCCGTCGATGAGCGCCGGAGGAAACTTGCTATTGGGATCGCCGAAACATAGGAGTTTTAGTGTGGAAGAGACCTGATGGATAGTCCTTGGCATCGCCGATAAAGTTTGAAATCCTAGACAACTACGAATCCGACACGCCAGAGAGATATAGATGAACAGACCGTTGATGAGCAGTAGAGAGAACTAGGTGTTTTAACCGCTGAAGTGTCGAAAATTTAATTTGGGAAGAGGTCCAATTGGGCCAATGGAAATTTGGGTTTTTCAAGGGAATTCTCAGCAATTTTCAAGTAGGTTTTCGACTGTCTTTCAGTGGGCTTTCAGCACATTGTCAGTGGATTACAGGAATAAAAAGGAAGAAGATTTTATGTTTAAGAAAAATGGTTATTTTATGATTTTTCCAAGAGAAGGTAAGTAGTTCTATTTTTTATTATCAAGGTATGCATCTAACAGTTTTTCTATCTAACACGTTTGCAGAATCATAGTCACCTTCAAGGGAAGTACTTCAGAAATTGCAGTTGGTAGGTAAGTGGTGATTCAGTTATGAGAACCCCTGATGGATGTGATGCTAGAGATTTTTACGAGCGTGCAGGAGATTCCATGGGAGAAAATGTCTGTAATGGGAATGATGACATAGATTCTAATGGAAGGAGATTCCAATAGACAACGTCAGATGTTGCAACCACCATGAGAAGCTTGATTAAAGCCCAAGAAGAGCAGCATTAGTTGAATGCTGCCATGTTGTAGAGTTTGATAGACTTGTAAAGAAAGATAGACTCTGGATGAGGTACAACACGACCAGAAGGTAGTAAGAGCAGTACTAGGAGAAGGAGAAGGACTTCTAGTGGATCATCTGACTATAAAGAATCCAGCAGGGATACCAGTTCATCTTCTCGTAAAAGGAAAAGAATGAGACACCATAGGGATCACTTTCAGGATGAATTTAAGAAAGCTAAACCTCCTACATTTGATGGTGAGATAAACACTGGACAAGAGGCTGAAGCTTGGCTTCTTGGGATAAAGAAGTACTTTCAAATGCAAGATTATTTGGGAAACATGAAGGAAAGAGTTTCCATATTCAATCTGAATGGAAGAGCATCCATTTGGTGGGAACACTTCAAGCAAGTAAATAGGATCAGTGAAAGGAGACTAAAGTGGAAATAGTTCAAGAAGTATTTCAAGTAGAAATACCTCTCTGACAGGTGTTATGATGACAAGATCAAAGAATTCCATGAGCTGAGATTGGGACAGCAGACCATGGAAGAGTATGCAAATAAATTTTTGGAGAAGTTGAGGTATGTCTGGTACATCAGGGATGAAAAAGTAAAGGTCCAATAGTTTCTGAGTGGGTTGCCTCAGTCTTACAAAGAAAAAATTGAGTTTTATGAACCAGAATGAGAAGTTTGACCAAAGAAAGAAAGGTTTCAAACCTTCTAGATTCAGGAATCAGCAAAAGCAGCCATCCCAAGCTATGAGTAATCTAGTTGGAGTAATGGGAGAAAAGCCTAAATATCCACAATAGAATAAAAGACCACTCAAATGTTGGAAATGTGAAGGACCCCACTTGCACAGATATTGTCCACTTGAGAATGAGAATGCAAGACCAAATTACAACATTCAAGAAGCAGAAATGGTGGGTCAAGTAGCAAGGGCAGTCCCTAGAATTCATGCAGCACTGGAGGACCGCCAGGCAGATCACCAGTCAACTGTGGTTGAAGTTGCAGGTAAGGTTGTTGAGCAATATGTTTCTATTTTGATTGACCCTGGTTCTACTCATAGTTACATTACTCCTAGAGTAGTGGAGATTTGTGCTTTTAAGAAGGTAAAGCATAGAAAATCTTGGTTAGTTCAGCCGGCCACTGGAACTAAGAGAAAGGTTAGTGAAGTGGTAGAGAAATGTCCATTGGTCATGAACGGGTTGGTCACATGTATAGATATGAATGTTCTACCACTTGGTTCCTATGATGTTCTCATTGGAATGGATTGGTTAGAAGCTCACAGGGTAAAGCTTGACTGTTATAACAAGAATTTTGAATGCATGGATGAAGAAGGAAACCCAGTAGTTGCGAAAGGTATTCCAAAGGTAATATCAGTAAGGTAGGTTTCAGCAATGCAGTTGAAAAAGTTATGTAGGAAGGGTTGCCAATTGTATGCAACTCATATTTTGGAGGCAACAAGAGATGAAACTCCTAGGTTGGAGGACTATCAGGAGTTACAGGAATTCAAGGATGTGTTTCCTGATGAGATTCCAGGGATCCCTCCAAAATGGGGCATTGATTTCACAATTGAACTTGTGCCAGGAGCAGCACAAGTGTCAAAGACACCCTACAGGATGAGTACACCAAATATGCTAGAGTTGAAGATGCAACTTCAAGAGTTGTTGGAAAAGAAGTATATCCGACCGAGTGTGTATCCTTGGGGAGCAACAGTTCTGTTCGTAAAGAAGAAAGATGGTACACTTGGGTGTGCATTGATTACAGATATTTGAACAAGGTTACTATGAAGAATAAATATCATTTTCCTAGGATTGATGACCTCTTTGATCAAATGAGAGGAGAAAAGGTATTTTCCAAGATTGACTTGAGGTCTGGTTACCATCAGGTGAGAATCAAGGATGAAGGCATTCATAAGATAGCCTTCAGGACAAGGTATGGGCATTATGAGTTTGTAGTGGTACCATTTGGTCTCACAAATGCACCAGCTACATTTATGTGCCTTATGAATAGTGTCTTCAACAAATATTTGGACAAGTTTTTTCTTATTTTCCTTGATGACATTCTTGTTTATTCTAAAAATGAGGAAGAACATGAAGAGCATTTGAGGTTGACATTGTAATTGCTCAGGGAGCACCAGCTATATACAAAACTGAGCAAGTGTGACTTCTATAGAGATAGAATTCAGTATTTGGGCCACATTATCTCAGAAGAGGGTATATCTATGGACCCTGAAAATATTGAATTCATTATGAATTGGCCTACTCCAATAAATGTGACGGATGTAAGATATTTTATGGGACTTGTAGGATACTACAGGAGATTCATTAAGGGATTCTCCAAAGTTGCACATTCCATCACTTCTTTGCAAAGGAAGGGGATAAAGTTTGAATGGACATTGAGGTGTGAAGAAATTTTCCAGCGGTTGAAGAATATTCTCACCAGTACACCCGTATTGAAAGTTGTAGATCTAGAGAAAGATTTTGTGGTGTGTATCGATGCATGTGGAAAAGGGCTTGGAGGAGTCCTTATGCAAGAAAACCACGTGATATGTTATGTGTCGAGAAAGTTGTAGGAGCATGAGAAAAACTATGCCACTCATGATCTAGAGCTTGCATCCATAGTACATGCTCTTAATATGTGGAGACATTACTTGATGGGTAGGAGATTTGAGCTCAGGACATACCATTGTGGTCTGAAGTATTTGTTTGATCAGCTTACTCTGAATGCTAGGCAAGCAAGATGGCTAGAGTTTTTATGTGAATTTGATTTTGAAATCAAGCACATAAAGGGAAAAGAGAATAAGGTAGCGGATACACTCAGTAGGAAGGTGCAGGAAATGCATTTGGCATCTCTTAGTATTTGCCAACCAGATTTTAGGTAGTAGATTGTTAATTGTACTGCTGGAGATGAATTGTATGAGCTGGTAAAAGACAAATTGCAGCAGCAAAGTCTTGAGAAAAGGTATGAGGGATATAAATTGGAAGAAGATGTACTTCTTACTTATAAAGGAATAATTTATATTCCGAATGTAGTAGATTTGAGGAGAGTTGTTATGGATGAAATCCATCAAACTCTGTATTCCGGTCACCCAGGATACCATAATACAATTGCTACCGCTAGAAAGCAGTACTTTTGGCCAGGAATTAAAAAGGACATGGCTGAATAAATTTCGAGGTGCATGAAATGTCAATAGGTAAAGGTGGAGCATCAACATCCAACAGGCTTGTTGTAGCCTTTGCCAATTCTGGAATGGAAATGGGAAGTTATTTCCATGGATTTTATTACAGGATTGCCTATGACTTGGAGACAACATGATTCCATCATGGTTGTGGTAGACAAGTTGACTAAGGCAGCACATTTTATACCGGTGAAGTCTACGCATAAGACTGATGACATTGTAAAGATCTTCATGAAGGATATTTTCAAATTGCATGGATTGCCGAAAGCAATAGTCTCAAACCGAGATGTCAAGTTCACTTCCAATTTTTGGAAGGGGTTGTTTGCAGATCTTGGTACAAAGCTAAACTTCAGCACTTCATACCATCCTCAGACAGATGGGAAGACAGAGAAATTTAATCAGGTGCTTGAAGACATGCTTCGCATGTACATGATGGATAAACCAACCAAGTAGGAAGATTACTTACACTTGGTAGAGTTTGCTTATAACAATGGATAGCAGGCATCCTTGGGGATGAGCCTGTATGAAGCTTTGTATGGAAGAAGATGTAGGAAACTAGTGACTTGGGATAATCCAGTGAATAGGGTTGTGCTTGGACTAGAATTGCTCAAGGAAATGGAGCAAGAGGTTGTAAAGATCAGGCATAATCTGAAAGCAGCACAGGACAGACAAAAAAGCTATGCAGATAAGCATAGGGTGAATAGGGAGTTCAATGTTGGGGATCATGTCTACCTCAGAGTGAGGGAAAGGAAGAGTTCCTTGAAGCTTGGAAGTTGTTCCAAGCTGTCACAAAGATATTGTGGACCGTTTGAAGTGCTTGGAATAATAGGGCCAGTTGCATATAGAATTGCATTGCCTACTAGTACTAGAGCTCACAATGTTTTTCATGTTTCTTTTCTTAAGAAATATGTACATGATCCTAACCATGTGATTAATTGGGATGTGATTTAGGTGGAACCCGAGGGAGAGTTCCAAACCCAGCCAATGTGCATCCTCGATGGGAAGGTCACAATGCTCCGGAACCGAGCCATAGGGTAGGTAAAGGTACAATGGGAGCACTATGGACCTGAAGAGGCTATGTGGGAGCTAGAGGATGCCATACGATTCACACATCCATTTTTCTTCAATTCTGTAGAACACTGAGGCAATACCAGTGTAGCATTTTGTGCAAATTTTGTAAGCACTGAGGACAATGCTATTGAAGGGGGAGGGGAATGTAACACCCTGGTTTTTACCCCAATGCATTAAATATACATGATACATATATATTGTAAATAATCATGGTGCGGAGCTAAAGGCAAAGGCCCCATCATCTATTTGGTTGTGTTATGTTTCGGCGTTTGGAATTGTTGCCAATAGTATATCAGGATATACGACACATATTAAGTTGTGGTATCATGTAACTATGCATTTTAATTAAAAGAACCCCAACCAACTATGTCTATGCAACTATATTGAAAAGGGCATGATTTCCTAAGGATAGGGGGGGGGGGGATTGTTAAACCTGGAACCCATGGGGAAAAGCCATGTGTCGATCAACCACTTAAGCTCCTATGTTAGTTGAGGGCAGTTGATGCTAGGTAGTGGTGGGTGGCAGGCTTGTCGCGCGCGCACTCTCCACTAGCTAGTTCGGTCACACGCACGACTTGGGAGTGGTTTTCCTCACATGCCGTTTGGGATGCCCGATTGTTCTGTCCAATCTCTCCATCATTGGTTGTTCATTCCTCACGCAAAGGAATTATTCACTACCCATCTCACACAGAGACACCCAATTTTCCTCATGCAGAGCTGAGATAAAAGGATTCACGATTTTATGTGTGGGGGTTTGCTCTCTTTTCTCTCACCGATTGCTGGTCTGAGTATGTAGTTTTCCCTTCCATTCACGCAGAGAGGCTATTCTTTTTCTATTATCGAACTGTAGTGGTATCTGTTGTAGGTTGTGGTGGGGTCGTGTTGGCCATGATAGGGCCAAGAATGACTCAAGGATTGTCTTCACCTGTCCAAGTTGTGAAGTGCTTATTTGGGCTGCAAGAAAGCAGTGGTTGGTCTTCGGACTGTATACAGGTGGTGATGAGGGCCCAATTTTCTTGACAAACCTGGTGGGTTTGGGAACCACACAGACAAATATAGAGGGTTGGCTTTCTTCTCCACAACCCCTAAATAGCACTGGAAGGGAGGTCAGGGCCTGATGGATTGTGTAGCAGAGAAAGGACTGATTTCCTTGTGTTGGGTGTGTGTGGGTGTCCTACAAGTCAGGCTAAATCTGGTGTAGGTGTCCTTATCTCTTCAATGAGCTCACCAGCTTAGCAATTATCCTTTCCCAGATCCTGGATAGCCTAATAAACCCAATTGTGTTGGCTTAGCTGATTTGTTGTCTTCTTGACAAAATCAACTGTGTTGGATTGGCATGTTTTGTTTATCCTTGGCTATGTGTAAGCCTTCTTGTTCCTTATTCCTTGGGGGATCATGCCCGGCTCAGGGGTGGCAGCGTTGTTGAGAGATTAAGGAGCACGTTGGCCTATGGTTGGGTGGAAGGTTGCAGCGACATAGCCGGTTGCGGGATAGTTCTTATGAGATAAGTATTCTTGACTAATATGTTTCTGCAATCATATTTATTGTCAATAAATTCTGATGAACATGTGAATGCTAAATTGTATGTTTTGCTTCTGCTGAGTATATGTATGATTATGCATCTTAGTATGTTTGATGTTTTAAGCATTTTCCTTCACTTTATATGTATGTACATGTTCATGGGGCTAGTTTGCCGGATGTTTGGTGTATAGTAGTATCCTCTTCATCGGTCGGAGGGATGGGGAGGTTACACCTATGCATTGAGATCCATTCCCTATGTTTTGAAACTATTTCCATTAGATAGTTTAATTCCTTTATACATTTGGAGATTTGGTTAGGATAATTGGAGGAGACAAGCATGAGATATTGAGTCTTAGTTTGCATGGTTCCTAGAATATCAAGGTAATATTGTAAGTTATGCTATATAAATATAGATTAGTCATATTTCCCTTCTCCACGTTCATTTCTTATTATTTATGTTTGTATTACAGTTTGAAGTTCATTTTATTTAACTAGTTAAATCTTATGATAGATTTTAATTGAACAATATTTTTAGTAGCCAACCTATTTGAGGAAGGTTTTGATGGTTGTATTGCATGTCAGATATATGGAGCAAATTTAATTGGAGAAAAGAATTCTAGGACCGATCATCATAAACAAGGTGTGACACTAGCTTCTTCTTTATATTCTCTTATATTATATTTCTTTGTAATTGATCTTAATGAGTATAATTGCTTGCATTTAAACTTTAGGGTGTCTATATGAGTTAAATATAGTACGTTGGTGATTACCCTAGTCTTTTGGATGAAATCCTTAACAACAAAAATGGTGACTTCTGTTGGAATATCAGTACAACCACATGGTATAACCGTCGCACCTCTGGGAATATAAAAATGTGGACTAACCGCCACTCCTGATAATAGGGCCTTGTTCTTGGTTTCATATGTTCATCAATATCTGCAGGTTTTGGTGTAACAACAAAGCTTACATGGTATCATAGCTGAGGTCTCGGGTTCAATTCCCCCAAGCTACATCAGAGGGGGGTGTTGGAATATCAGTACAACCATATGGTATAACCACCACACCTATGGGAATATAAAAATATTGACTAACCTCCACTCCTAATAATAGGGCCTTGTGTTTGGTTTCATATGTTCATCAACATCTGTAGGTTTTGGTGTTACGACAAACCTTGCACTCCACTGGGGAGAAACAATCTGCTTTGGGGTTTCTAGGTCAAATATTCTGGTTTGTTTGATTGCTTTGATTCTTTTCAAGTTTGGTTTGGTATAATACCTATATAGATACCTCAAACTTTTTTTTTTATGAGTTTTCATTTTTATTTTCAAACTTATCAAGACTAAATTGCTTCATGTAGTACTTACAATAGATATTTCCCTTGAAATTCATGTTCAATTGTATGCATAATAGAAATTTAATCATTGTCAACATTGAACAAAGATGTGATTTTATTGTAAGAGTGGATTTTTCACACCTTACTATGCCTGTAGGGTTGCTTGAGTTGTTTTGAATTTTTTTTATTTCTCTAGGTCCCATAGAGATCTCTTAGAGTTAGGTTCTCTTGTCTATGACCAAGTTTGGATTCTTCTTTCGATTTTTTTGGTTGAAAGGTGTTTTGAAAAGTGCATTTGTTTATAGTACTTTTCACTATTTGATTTGATACACTTTGAAAGTGTTTGACTATTTAGTTCCTATGGTGACCTCTCAAAAGTATTGTGTATTCTCTTTGATCATTCTTAGCTTGTCCTTTTGAATATTTTGGGTGAAAAGTAAAAAAAAACAATATTATTTTATCTCTTTGTGCTTTTGGTAATATTTTGAGGTGGAAGCTCAAGGAATATCCACGTTGTTGTATGAACTTGATTGCATTGGTTGGGTGAAAAATATGGATTCACCAAACCCTGTAGCCTAGTAAGTAATTTCTATTTATTTGAGTCTAACAATGGTATTCTATACTTTGATCAAACTTGCATTCTTATATGAATTAATAGTCCCGTGTTTGTGCCTACGCTCACTATGTTTGATAAGGATATAAGAGGTTTTCTACATTTCGTGTCTTGTGAAGTTGTTCATGATTATATATTTTTTCTTATTTGAAAAAGAAGAGACAAAGTTGCAACAGTTCATGAATTTAATTTTTATTTTTTAACATTGCAATTTTGTTTAGAATATTTGGATTGTTTAATTTAACAAAGTTTAGGATGCTCATGCCTCAATGAATTCACTATGAAAATAAGGCCAGAGAAGAGAAGAATAATTTAGTAAACATTGATCAATCATTCATGGAATAATTGCACACACATGGAGACAAAATTGGAAGAATAAAATTACATCCATTAATCAATAATTTATTTGTAATAAAATCATGATAAAAATAAGAGAATTCGAATCTACTAGGTATGAATTGAATTTCCTAACTTAGGCTGACTCCAGATAACTCTAATTGTGGGAAAATACCACTAGAACTTACTAATGCAACTCCAGCTGACTAAATCACTTCACATTCAGTTAATTAACTAAGTTAGGTGATCAAATGCACCCAAATTCCCCAAATGAGGGAAAACTGGCACTAGGATGACTAAAGGTAAACTAATTGTGGTTGATCGGATCATGATTGAACATACACTAGGGACAACTGCTAGTGACTGTTGGTGGCACTGAGTGTGGGTTCCTAAAATTATATGGATTTCTCTCTGAAGCTCTTAAACTCATGTAAACTGGTGCAAGAGGTGGTTGGTGGCCTCTAGATGAGTCCCCCATGGAACTAATGAGGTGGCAGCAAAATCCTATTCTAGGAAATGGAATTTAGACTATGGTGGTCAAGAAAGGATTAATTAATTAATACTAACAACCCCCACTTAATCCTAACTTAAAAAAGGATGAGGAAATGGGTAAAACCTCATGGGAAACCCATACAATCTAAATGCAAAAACATTCTGCGTAAAAAAATGAGGAAATGGGGAAAAACTCATGGGAACTCCCCCCCCACCCTCAAAATAAGCAGGAAAAACATGAACAATACCTGAATCAATCCTTTACACCAAGATAAAATTTCTTCCTGAGTAAAAGGACTTGTGAAATATTTCTGTAGTTTGCATCTATGTGGAGAAGTAATGTAGTGTGATGATCCTTATGTGCACTAGTTTTCTGGTACTTTGCATGTGCACATCTCCACCTTCTTCCAATCTGATGACATATAAGAGAAGAAATGTTGCTGGTTTTGTAGCCAATTTTGCATCTTTTGAACCTCTTTGACAGTATGAAAGGATTGATCTTGGGATTCCATGCCCTAGGTCCTTTCTTGAGCCCATACAATGGATTCCTCATCTTGCGTGTCAAGAGAGAATCAATGTACCCGTTAGGATTTTCCATGTATATTTTTCGTTCCAATTTGTTATGTAGAAAGTTTATTTTGTCTCTTCTTTCTGGAGGAAGGGTGACATGATCCAATGTATCATTGTTCTTCAGTGAGAATAATTTTTTATTATACCTTACCATCATGAAGCATATCTCTGGGAGTTTGTCGCACATCTCTAGGAGAAGTGTATTTTCTTGACATAGCACAAGGCTCTCTTTTTGAAACTAAGATATTGTTAGTTTTGGATGAGAATCCGCAGTAACTGTTAATGGTGTCTTGTGGAGAGTCTGCGGTAGGTAATGGTTTAGTGTCTACATTTTGAACCATCCTTGGCTCATCTTTAGGACATTATCGATGCCTGATATGATCTTCAAATCTCCATTTCATATAAATATAGAACAGTCATAAGTAGCCGACACTAGGGTTTTTTAGGTTAGAAATTTCATTTTTTATAAAAGTTTATAAATTTATTGTATTCTTAATATTTTTATTAATATTAACTTATTTGTAAAAAATAAATTATTTAATTAAATCACTATTAATTAGTTTTTCTTGTTATTCTATAGTTATTTAGTAATTAACCTATTTTTGTTTTATTAAAAATTTTGTTAAATTTTTTTGTTATATTATATTTATTAAAGCATGTTGTTTCATTAAAGTAAGTTGGTTTATTAATAATGATTATTAAATTATCTTAAATTCCTGTTAATATTATTATGTCTTACGTTTTTTTTATAATATTAATTTAGGTTATGTTTTGTTTAATAAAGGTTTTAATCTATATGTTAATTCTAATGTGTTATTTAATCTTTTAGTTTTTAGGTTAACTTATATAGGTTTTATCACTCATGATTATTACATTATCTTACTTAATATTATTAATGTTTATGTTTTGTTTACTATATTAATTTATATTCAATCTTTTAGTTTTTAGGTTAGCTTTTAGTTATCAATTAGTTTGGTGTTTGCTAGCTTAATCTAGTGAGGTTAGGAAGCTATGACCTGCTGATTGTCATGTCATCAACTTAGTTTAAACAATTGGGGTTTTTTATGATTTTGATAGCCTCCCTAATTCTTCTTAAGGACCAATTATCAACCTGAGCAAGAACTTTCATGTCTTCTATCTTGATTGGGTGTTTTGTGCCATGAGAGTGTTCGGCCAAAGCATATTTATGAATTCTATCTAGCCGAATGTCAGCACAGTGTCCTTTGACCCTGGTTCAAATGGATCTCCCCGTTTCATCGATGTAAGCCTTCCCGCATTCACACGGAATCATGTAAACACCCTTTTTTAGGGATGGGTTTATGGGGTCCTTAACTGATTTCAGGATCTTTCTGATGTTATTAAGGGGTGAGAACACATATTCAATACTTTTCTTCTTCAAGTGTTTTGCTATGTTATCTATTACGCCTTGCATGTATTGAAGAAAAACGTTGTGTTCACCCACCTTCTTTTATTTGAGGTGATGTTTAGGGTTTTCAGTTTTGGAAAAATCTCTCCTAACTTGATCTGAGTCATACCCATTACTCATGAAAACATTATGTAAGTGTTCTTTTTCCGCTTCTATGTGCTCTGTATCTGAGATCATGACTCCCATTTTCTGTTGTGCATGATGGTGAGAGAGAGCATGGAGATATTGCTCAGTGTGGATTTTCTTTCTGTAAACTTTATGAGAAAATCCCCCATCTTTCTGTCTAATAATTAGTGTATGAAGAAATGGAAGGCAATTAATTTCCTCCATCTCCATTGTAAATTTAATGGATTCTGATTGTTTGTTGAGGTGATCCACAAATTTGACCAGCTCCTCTCTACCATGTGCCCATATTATGAATGTGTCATCCACAAACCTAGACCACCACTTGGGTTTTGCATGAGCCATGGTTAGAGATTTTTGTTCAAAGTTTTCCATGAACATGTTGGCTATAATCAGTGAGAGGGGAGAGCCCATGGAAACCCCACAAGTTTGTTCGTAAATCTCTCCTTGAAAGCTGAAAAAGTTGGATCTAAGACATAAGCCTACTAACTCAGTTGGTTCCTGGTCAGTAAGGTTCTTAATGACTTTGATTTCCTCGTCTATGGGAATCATTGTGAAGAGGGATACGACGTCCAGGCTCAGGATTAGTTCATTCTCATCCATATGTTGGTATTTAATTTTCTCAATGAAGAATGAGGAGTCTTTGATAAAGGAGATTGTGTTCCCTAATAGAGGATTTAATTTGTTTGCAAGGAACTTGACAAGCCTGTAGGTAGGGGAGCCTATGGTATCTACTATGGGTCGAAGAGGAATACTCAGTTTGTGGATATTGGGGAGTCCATATATCCTTGGAATCAAGGGATCATAAGTAATGATCTTTTTCTTTATTAACTCATCTATAGATGATTTCTTTATGATCTCTGCAACTTCTTTTGTAATGCAACAGAGAGGATTTTTATTAAGTTTTTTATAGCAGCTGCTTAGATCCAAATGGGATCTCATCTTGCCACATAGCCTTCTTTGTTAAGGATAATTGTAGCTCCTCCTTTATCCACCTTCAAGATGACAATTTGATCATTTCAGATGTTGTCGGAGAAGCCACAGTAATCACTTGACTAAGTCGACGTTTTGAATCCATATAAGGATTCATCATCAGGTTGTGATGTCAAATGTGGAGAGTATGAGAACAAGAGATAAATAATAGAGACGTGGATATGAAAGGAAGGGATAGGGTCGGTTCGTGTGGGAATGTAGGGTTTAACCGGTGAAAACATCAAATAATTAGGTCGGGAATTTTTTTATTAATTACTAATGTTATTATTTATAAATTTATAAATTTTTATATTCTTTATAAATTGTTAAAAATGTTAAAAATTGTTCTATTTAACTATAAGTTTGATTAAGAAACAATTATGATTTTAGATTTAGTTTGAAATAAAATAGTAAGATTTTAACCCTAAATACACTATAGTTTTAAATCTAAAATAGTTTTTTTTATTCAATGTTAAATTTAGTTTTTAAATCCAATTTTAAATTCAATTAATAGTTTTCATTTCTATAATTTTTTTAATTTATTAACATATTACATTATTAAACTATTAAGTTTTAATTTTAAGAAAAAAATAATGTTTAAATGTAATATTAAGGTTAATTTTAATTATAAATTTAATTTTTTAATTTATTGATTTAGTTATGGTTTAGTTTAGAATTCATAGATACAAATTAGTTTTAGTTTTAGTATTAAGATAAAAATGTCTAATATTCAAAAAGGGGATTGTTATTTCTTTTATAATTATAACATTAGTTTTGAATTAGTTTTAAATTTAACATAACTAAATTTTTTTATAATTTTAAAATTTTAAAAAAACTTTTTATATTTAAAAATTTTCAAGACAAGGTATGGGGTCCTAAGTTGAAATAGAATAAAACTTACTCGAAGGAAGAGAGCCTAAGTTCTTGTAAGTAAAGTGTTAAGATCACTAAGACCTAGGTCAAGAAACAAGATGAGGAGGATTTGTCGTATCTTTACGGTTGAGAATAGAGGGAAGCCAGCTTGTGCTCACTTCAAGGCCACCATCTCTATTCAAATTGTAGGGAAGTTTTATTATTTCTAAGGCTTCTCTGAATTTTCTTTTGAAATAGTGGCCTTCTTTAGCGATGATTTTGGTGTCTTCTAGGAAAATATGATGTTTAGTTTTGGAAACATGTTCTGCAAGGCCTGAGGTACGGATACGTTCTTTTCTAATGTTGGCCCCATGTTCCTTTAATCGAGTGTGAAAAGAGCGTCCTATCTCACCTATGTAACTAATCTTGCAAGAATAGGGGATCTTATAAACTCCTCTAAATTGTGTGTGATCAATAGGATCTTTTACGAATCTCATTTTCTTCCTAATGGTCTCTAGGGGTTTGAAAGAGGTTGTAATTTTGTTTTTATTAAGAATTCTAGAAATCATATTAGTTACCCCTTGAATGTAAGGTAAGTAAGCCCATGGGTTGGTGGTCTTGTGATCGGAGTTTTTTAACCTAGCAAGGCTATTATTGTGGGATTTGTCTAGGGTCTTCCTGATATCCTTGGGCTTGTAACCTATGTTAGTGAAAAATTCTTTGAGGTGGTATTTTTATTTCTCAAGATGTTCTATATCTGAGATCCTAGAGGCTCTAACTGCTAAGGTGTTAAGAACCCCTATCTTTTTTCATTCTTTCCGAGTTCCTTGAGGTCCATGTATTCTTCATTGGTAATGTTGGGTTTGGGTGGTTTAGCTTTCCTTAGGGTAAGAGCACAATTCTGATGTACCTCTGTAGCTTCATTTTCTGGAATATGTTTAATGCTTTCTTCTATGTTGCAAATGCTATCTTCCACCGGGATATTTTTGGGAGCAATAAAAAAATTGAGACCTTTCTCAAGAAGTGTTTGGGAAGATGGATTAAGCTCAGTGTTAGAGAGGTTGAAAACAAGCCTCTTTCTGTCTCTTGACTTGGTTTTGGAATGAGCGTTTTGGTGTGTGAGTTTTCTTGCAGGTGAATTTCTTAGTTTCATCGATTATATTTGTTGTTGGTGATTGCAGTGATGTGATGGTTGGTGACTCTCCGGTCATGTTCCCAACAACCTCAATAACCTTTTGAGCCCATTTAGGCCTAAGATTGGGAGTAGGGACTGTATATGATTGAACTTCATATTCAATTTCCATAAACTGATTCAACTTGGTCCTCTACTTAAGATTTTGAATATGAAGCATTAATGGAAGCATTATCATATGCAAACATTTAGGTAGAATGAATTTACCTTCCTTTTCAAATGGTAGTTGAGATTGCACGAGATTTGAGTATGGCATAAAGTGTAATAATTCATATGCTTTGGAGGCATGGTTTGCAACACCTTTCGCAATTATCTTCCCAGTTGAGGTATTTTAGATAGTCACTGAGTCAGGATCAAATACAACTCACTTTGGTGATCTAGTATGATTCATCTGATATACAGACAACAAAATTGTTTCTAAGGAGGGCACACATAGCAAATTATTTAACACTCCATGCTCTATTTTGATTGAACCTTTCCATTTAGCTTGGAATTGAGTGTCATCTCCCATGTGAATACTTGGACCATCAGTAAGTTGTAATGATAAGAATGATTCTTTGGATGCAACCATGTGATTGGAGGCTCCTAAATCAATGAGGAAGGCATGAGATTTTGGAAATACAACCTTCAATGCATGGAATCTCTCATGATATTTAGTTTGATCTCCAAATTCATCCTTCCTTGTGCCTTCGGGGAGGGTAATATTGTGTTTTTCAAGGAGTCTTGATATCTGATCTATGGTCTTCTTCATACAACCTTTCTTTGTATGGTTTCCTTTCTTACAATAGGAGCACTTTCCCTTGTCAAACCTATGATGTTTGTCCTTCTTAGATACTAAGGATTCCTCTGCTGGATCAAAATATTCTTTAGCTTCAAATTCAATGTTCCTCTTCTCATTTCATTTCTTCTTCCTCCTTTCTTGTGCATTCTTTGTCTCCCCAGCTAAGATGGCTTGATTTATGGAGGATATGAGGGATCCCATATGTATCAGATAGTCTTGTTCCTAGATAAGTGATTCTATGAAGTCATAAAGGGATGGAATTCTCCAATGAATATTTTTCAGTCTCCCAAAGTCAAAGGAGGATACGAACTCTGAGAATTCTGGGCCAAGTTTGCTCAGAATTAAGAGCACCAATTTTTCATCCTTTTTATCAATACCGCACTGCTTGCATTGCATGACAAGGGATTTGAATTTCAAGAATAATTGTTGTAGTTTCAAAGTTCTTGGGTTGTAGTGCTATTATGTCATTCTCAAGAATATGGCCCCTTAGTTCATCATGATTTCCAAATAAGGATTCAATATTATCCCATACTTCCTTTGGAGTTTTTAGTCCATCAAGATGGAATAGTAACTCTCTGGAGATGTGGATGCACATGAAGCCAAATAGTTCATCCAACTTGTTCAGATACTTCAAATTTTTAAGATGTTTCTAGAGTTCAACCTCTCTTCCCATGGTGACCTTGTATAGACCCTTTTTGTGCAAGACTATCTTCATATCAGCCCTCCAGTCAAGATAGTTGAAGGGTTTGAGGATCCTGGGAGTCAAAGCTATTGAATTATCCATATTACAACTTCAAGGAACAACTAATTCTTCAGAAGGATTTGATTTACCTGCAAAAACACTAAAACCACTTCAATTTGAAATCAAACCAATTCAAATACTCTCCACTTCAACATGTGCACTTTTTATGCGTGCATCACACCTAGCTAGATTTATTTGGACATAATCAAGAGGGAGCAAGGAAAGGATACCAAAAATTATGTGGAACCCAATTTATTCTTTTGCATCAATGGAAGTTTCCAAGGTTTGAAGTTGGCGTAAACACCTACTGTGATGCCATGTTTAATTTAGAAAATTTTAGGATGATTAGGCCTGAATGAATTCACTGTGAAAAGAAGGCTGGAGAAGAGAAGAGAATTTAGTAAACATTGATTAGTCATGCATGGAAAAATTGCACACACATGGAGAAAAAATTAGAAGAATAACTTTACATCCATTAATTAGTCATCTATCTGTAATACAATCATGATACAAATAGGAGAATTTGAATCTACTTGGTATGGTTCAAATTCTATAACTTGGAATGACTCCAGATAAATCTGACTATGGAAAAACACCACTAGAAATCACAAATGCAATAGATGACTAAATCACTTCACATTCAGTTGATTGACTGAGTTAGGTGAACAAAGGCCCCCAACTTCCTCAAATAAGGGAAAAGTGGTGTTAGGATGACTGAAGGTGAACTAACTATGATTGATTGGATCATGACTGCGCATAGACTAGGTACAACTGCTGGTGACTACTAGTGGTAATGAGTGTGTATTCCTAAATTATAGGGATTTCTCTCTAGAGCTGTCAAATTCATGTAAACTGGTGCAACAGGTGGTAGGTGGCCCCTAGATGAGTCCCTCATGGTACTAGTAAGGTGGCATCAGACTCCTAAGCTAGGAAATGGAATTTAGACTATGGTGGTCAAGGGAGGATTAATTAATTAGTCCTAACATGGATTTTCATTTTTTATTGAAAACAAAAGTTGTATTTGTGTTTTATTTGAATATCCGAAGTTTTGATTCAAAGTATATCTTTGCATTTTCTATCAAAAAGTTAACATAAAAAATGTTTTGCATTTGGTTTGTGTAGTTTATGTGCATGTTAAATTGAGTTCTCATTTACATCTTAGGATTCAATTTGAACCAATATACCAAGTGAAGTTTTCATTTGCATTCAAAGTTAAACTTACAAGTGTTTATATCTTCTTTTGCACTTTAAAAGGTAGTTTTGCACTCACATTCTAGGATTGAACTTGTATTTAGGGTGTAGAATTCATTCTTCATTTTCATAAAATAGAGTAAAATTTCATTGTGGATTTGAAAAATTGTATTTGCATTTGAATTTTCATCTTTCATTTATGTTATAACTAAATTTGGCATTTCTTCGTCCGTGATGACACTTACATGTTTTGGTCGCATGACGACACTTCATGGACTTATTGGCGCTCACACAAAGGACATTTTATGGATGGAAGAGCCATATTCTTGTTTATAGTGTTACACTAGAGTGTATCTCAAAAAAAAACCCCAAAATATAAAAAAACCTCGAAATTGGGTGGTTTGGGTGGTTTTGGAACTGCCTCGGTTGTAATTTCTTCCTCCTCGACCCTATATTCTCCATTTACTATATAAGAGAGGGAGAGGGGACCATGAAGGGGAATTTTCCTATAGTATTGTTATGCTGACAAAATTTGGAATCCCATCCCCCTTACCTATGCCCTAGTTTCCATCTACCCTAGCTGCAGAGCTTGTAGGTTGGGATTCTTGGAGGAGAGAAGCAGGTGATCCAGATTGAAGGTTTTATGAGGTGACTTGATTGATGAGAAGGTATATTTTGTACTTGTTTCATTGATTAATAAATACTTGACATCCTTCCCTTTCCAAATCACTATGTGCATATCTCTGTTTTGATTGCATGTTGATGTTTATTGGATTAATATTTCATGTTATTTTGAATATCAATATTTTATATGTGGTCAAATTGGTTTGAGGAAGGTTTGAAGTGGAATTTTGCAGGTTCCTTGTTTTGGAGAGAAAGAGGGGGACTCGAGGAGAATCTTGGATCAACCTTTTGTTTGTAAGTACACACCCTCCTAACCATTGATTTTTTTCTTAAATTTGTACTTGTAGAATGTTATATGTATGTATGTAACCCTAGTACATTGGTGGCATCACCCCAACCATAGGAAAAATTTCCCTAACAACGGAATGACGAATTCATTGGGGAGAAGGCTATCTACTTTGGGGTCTCCAAGTCTATTTTTCCAGTGTATGAAGGTTTGAGTCTTTATTTCAAGTTAGGAACAATCTCTTAGTCTTTGTAGACACTTTCATTATCATTTTGGGAGTTTGATTCATCTTTTTTTTCACATTTTAGTACCCACATGCTTGTGTTACTGTATATAGTAGTGTTTTTCCCTCATACATGCTAGTGTAGAGTACTTCCACATAATTGTCACACACTACCGTGGATGATTTTCACTAGCCTGTCCCTCTTGGAAGTGGCCTTTTCACTTTTAGGGCTGTTTTGGAAGGGTTTGGTTGCAATCTTTGAGGTCCCTGTTGTTCCCAGGTTTGTGTAGGACCCCTTTGGTAGCCATGTATTCTCTTGTGATTGCTATTAACTTGATGTTAGAATCCTTTTTGAATCATTTAGGAATGTGATTAACTTTGTGTTGATCTCCTTGCTTGGCATGACCTTGGTTTGTATGGTGTTTAATCAGCCTTTGTTAGTATGTATAGACATAACTTGTGAGTCATGTGATCCTTGTCTTGCTCGGTATTCTTTGTCAAAATCCTTGTTCCAAAGTAGTTTACTTGATATATTATGCAATTTTTCCTTCCAATTAAGGTGTGGCTAGACCTTAGGCTAGTTTAGGGTTCCCTTATCATGGACATAGTCTAGGAGTCTGGTTGCTTTGTCTATACATTAGATTCATATACTTATTTATAGTTCATTTCTATGCAATTTTAAAATAAAGAAGTAAAAAGAACAAGTATTTATTTTTTATGCATTTAGGATAATGTCATTAGTCATAGGTGCATTTGTATATATTTGTTTTTTAAAAGAGAAAAATAAAAGCTTTAATTTGTGGCTTGCATTTTTCAGTTTTGAAAAGAAAAAGAGAAGCAAAAGTTTGTATTTTGAATCTCTTTTTACATTCGTCATGTTGTTCCATTTTTTAGTCAAAACACATCATTAGTTTAATGAACACTTTCCATTTGAGTAATCAAGATCCTTTAATAAAAGAATATTGATAATTAAAATAATTTAGTAAGATTTCTTTTTTAGGGACAAAACCTACTAGTCTAGGCTAGTGTTTTGGACTAGGGCTCAGCTTTAAAATATACAAAACAATTAAATTCAAAACTTAGTAGCCATTCTTCAGGAAAACCAAGTTTTCGAAAGGTGAACTGGAAATATACTCTCACACAGGAGTCAAGCATGAGATCACATGAGATTGAGTTGAGGAAATATCCCTCCAATACTCAATTGAGCATACACCAAATTTTTTGCACATTTAAGGATTCACTCAGTACCACCTTTGGGCCCCATGTAGTGCCAGTGTTGTTTGAATTTTGAGCTTAGATACCCTGACCATACACATCAACTGGCATTAGAGGAAATTTGGGGTCTAAAATGGGCCTCCTAAGGAAAATAATAAAATAATAGTTAAAATAATAAAATAATAGTTAAAATAATAAAATAATACTTATTAATTTTGGAGGAAGAATGAAAAAAACTACTTTTTGTGTTCATATTTTTGACATATCTCCCTATGTATTTACTCAAATTCTAAGTGGGAGAGCTCGTTGGATGCGGAATTTAATTCCGCATCCAATGAGTACCCACACTGCATACTTTTGATGGACCCCGCTACCCCAAAAACAAGAAATACCTGAAAAAATGTGATGATGACATCATCATCACATTTTTTCAAGTATTTCTTGTTTTTGGGGTAGCGGGGTCCGTCAAAAGTATGCAGTGTGGGTACTCGTTGGATGCAGAATTAAATTTTGCATCCAACAAGCTCTCCTTCTTGAAATTTGAGTAAAAATTCATGGAGATATGTCGAAAATATGAACAAAAAAAGTAGTTTTCTTTTATGACAAATATGTCAATTCAACCATTATGGTTGACTCATTTTATTGAAATGCTATTGGTTCTTGAATTCCAACTCACAAAATTTGTTGTTGGCGCATTTTCTTATAAGGCCCATTTTAGACCCCAAATTTCCTCTAATGACTAATGACTCTTCCACCTGACCATTTTTGTGATTTTGGTAGCCATAGTATCTTGAGCTCTAGGGCTCTACACAGGTGACGGTGGAAGGTTATTTGTACCTTGGGAAGACATGGGAGGAAACCCTATGCAAATATTTGGAAAATTGGTTGGTGATTCAAACATTTTCTCCAAAGTGATTGTATTGTGGACCCTAGGTCACTGTCCTTCTCCCTTTGCTGGTTAGTCCTAGGCCCTCATCATTCCATAATCTCCTTTGGAAGGTATATTTTTTTGCTTGGTCTAGATACTTATGAATTTTTTAGTGGTATGCTCTTTGTTGCTAGTCATCCTCAAATATTTCGTTCTTGTTGACTCATAAACTATGTCTAGTATTCCCATGGACACAAATCAAGGGACCCTTGTGAAAGTGGATTCTTGTTCTTTTACTTTTGCTAGGAATGTTGGGTTCCATTGATGGCCACTCTGAGTCTTCTGGGATTCACCCTTGGGATGTCGGTTTGGTTGTTTTCCACTCTAATTGTCCTGAATGCTTCTGATGCTTCTCAAGCAAGCACCCTATATCAAGGGAACTAAAACCTTGTTTCCCCTTCACTAATAACATTATCTCCTCCTCCTTCCACCTCATGTGGTGAAAATTATGATACTAGTAACCAGTAGTCTAAAAGGAATAGAAGGAAGAATTAGAGAAATTTTGAGGTCTAAAATGGGCCTCCTAAGGAAAATAATAAAATAATATTTATTAATTTTGGAGGAAAAAAGAAAAAAAAATACTTTTTGTGTTCGTATTTTTGACATATCTCCCTGTGGTTTTACTCAAATTTTGATTGGGAGAGCTCGTTGGATGTGTAATTTGATTCCGCATCCAACAAGTACCCACATTGCATAACTTTGATGGAACATGCTACCCCAAAAACAAGAAATACCTAAAAAAACATGATGATGATGTCATCATCATGTATTTTCAGGTATTTCTTGTTTTTGGGGTCGCGGGGTCCATCCAAAGAATGCAATGAGGGTAATCGTTGGATGCGGAATCAAATTCTACATCCAATGAGCTCTCCCAATTGAAATTTGAGTAAAAACACAGGGAGATATGTCGAAAATACGAACAAAAAAAGAAGTTTTTTTTAATGACAAATATGTCAATTCAACCATTATGGTTGACTCATTTTATTGGAATTCTATTGGTTCTTGATTTCCAACTCAAAAGAACTCATTTTTGGTGGATTTTCTTATAAGGACCATTTTAGACCCCAAATTTCCTCTAATGAATAATAGGAAAAAGACACAAAAGAAAGGGGGAAATCACCTAGCCTATGCAAGTCATGTTGGGGACAGTCGCCCAGCCTCTGGAGGTAATGCTGGGAGAATTCATGTAGCCCATGTGATTCATGTTGGGGCTAGTCACTGAGCATATGTGAGTCATGCTGGGTCCAGTCACTTAGTGTCTGTGAGTCATGTTGGGGTCAGTCACTCAACGTTTGTGAGTCATGCTAGGGGCATATACCTAGTCTCAAGAGATCATGTTGGGGGAAAATAGTTAGTCAATTCAAGTCTTGTTGACATTATTGAGAAACCCAAACGTATAGGACACAAGCCTAAGTTCCCTTGTAATGTTTGTAAGGGGGATCAATTTACTAATCGGTGCTCTACTGTTGTAGAAGTACAAAGAGTGTTGTTTGAATCTCAAGGATATTTTTCTCTTGAACAACTTCTGACTTCTCAAAAACCTACTCAACCTTTGGTTGATCAAGTGGTTGAACCAATGAAATAATTGGTCAATTCCACTGTTCCTTTGGAGGGTGACCACCATCAAGTGATTGAATCGATGCAATCATCGATCAATCATACTCTTCCTCTGGAGAGTGATTTGTCCACTAGTCATGTTTTCTTCATTGCTAGTTTAGAAACGTCTGTACAAGGGGACACTCACTTTACTATGAATGAACCCTAGCCAAGCCCTCATATTGTATCCTTTGATTGGAATAGTATATTTGGGTTGTGCCTTCCTTCTGCTACACCTTTTCAAATAAAGGTCCAAGTTAAACACTATACGATTCCTCGTTGTATTGTAGATGAAGGATCCTCTGTTAGTATTTTACCCATGCATGCTTGGATAGGTATGGGATCTCCCAAACTCATGTTGAATGTTAATCAGTCAATGTCCTTTGATAGAAGACCTCATAAAACTTTGGGATTTCTTTCTCAAACACCTGTTACTTTAGGTTGGAAGAATGTCTTAGCCAATTTTATGGTTATAGAGGACCCCTTAGACTTAAATATGATCCTTAGGAATGATTATGTATATGCTATGAATTTTAATGTGTCTACACTCCTTTGTGTGATGTATTTTCCTCACAACGAAAGCATTGTCATTGTTGATCAGTTGACGTTTGTTGATCCCTCTCATCACCCAAATTTAGACCACGTTTATCCTTTGTCGATTCCTAGTGTTTCAGTAGACACTACCTCAACAAGAGTGAATTATGTGGCCTCATATCCATTGTGTCTAATTGTTACTAAGAAGAATCCTTTGTATTCATGCTTAACTTCTTGGGATTTGGTCCTGGTAGTTGATTAGATGATCCATACAATGGGGGAATTGGAGTACACTCTCCACCCTATTGATCTAGCTGAATGTTTAGATATATGTTCTATCTATGTATACTTCCCTCAGATGAAGTTTTCCTAGAGTCTATGATACATGTTGAACTTCTTTTGGATGTTGACTGAGTTGTAGTTAGATCCATCCCTAAATTTCCTTTTGAGTTTGATCTTTATTATGAACGACCCTTAGACGTTGGAATTGTTGAGTCTTTGAAATATTGCACCGAGAAGCAAGTTGATGATCCTAATGAGTTTGATTCTTCTTGTAGAATTTTAGACTCCCACAATTTTGAGTTTGTTCCCGTAGAATCCATCATCTTTGTCAACTTTAGCTTTCCTCTTAAGGTTGTTCTTATTGATTGTAAATCCTTAGTAATTGGTGCTATAGAGTATTCCTTAGTTAGGTCGGCCTTGACTATGCCTCTCATTGAATATAGAAAAGTTGTAAATTTTTCTACCAAAGTGGCCTGTATCATATCTTTTATTCTGGATATGATCTTGGTACTACTATTTCTTGGAAACATGATTCTTAGTTTGATTCATGACTGCTTACTAGTCCCGCTCTTTTGTTTAAGTTGTAACTACTCTTGCATATACCCTAATTGTGCTTATGAATATGATGTCGAATTATGTGATTTTATATTGTTATATAATCCCTCATCTCTATTGTCATCATTGATCAACCCTGTATCCTTTTGTCGTTGCAACTTGACACCTTTTACCTAGAGGAGATGCACCCCAAGTGTCCTTATCTTGCTTTTGTTCCTTGCATTATGCATGGCCTTGTTCCTTGCACCCGGAACTAGTTTCACACACCCCTGACACTCGTCTCCTCACGTTATGAGCATTCTTCCATCTCTCCTTTGATCTCATTAAAAAACAGTAAGGAGGTCATGAGTTGACTTTTTTGGAATTGTTAACCCTTTACGAGAAAGGTATATGGAGTTGTGTTTAAGATATTGTTAGACTCCTTAAACTTGGAAAGATTCTCGAGTCATCTTATTCACTTCAAAATAATTAAATAATGTGAAGGAACATCCACACAGGTATAAGTTTAACCATTTTCCATACCATGCGGATTACTTATGAAAAATGAATTCTCTAGTTCATTCTGGCTAGAAGAGTATTCCCGGGTATAGGTTTATCTCGGGGGACTAAACTTTATGAAAATTGAACCTTTTTTAGATGACTTTTCTCTTTTCCATGCTTTGGTTTAAAACATGAAAAAGGTTCTGAGTGCTTTCATGATATTGTTGTGTTCACTAAACTTTAGGAAAATGGCATCAAGTTTACTGTTTGTTTTCACATACTCATAAATAAATGGAACAACATGAGTGACCTTTCCTTCCTTCAGACTCATAAAACTAAATCCTTTTGATTTTTTTTGAAGGAATGTCTATCTGGTGATAATTCAACCCTTTTTCATATTGAGTCAACTAACTAAAAAAAAGGAAAACCTTAGTTCTCTTGAGCTACAGAGTTCTCCACTCTAGTGTTTTATACTTTTTTTCAGACTTTGGAGACTAAATTTACAAAAAATCCCCCCCTAGAGTATTATTTGGGGTTTGTAGACTCTCAAATGGTGAAAACATCAACAAGAATTCACTAATTCAGGCTCGTAAAATCCACATATCAGTGTACTATCGAGCATGCTTTAGTTATTTTTCGAGCTCTTAAAAAATGAAGAAGGTTTCTAAAAAGAGAAAGGGAAGGGAAGGGTATCAAATTTATTTTTATATAATCAAAGAAAGTATTTTCATTCTTGGAAAAAGAACCATTTTAAGTCTCTCAACAATTGTGTTCTAGTTTTTGGCCTTAGGATTAAGCCTGATCTTAGAGTTATTAATCCTCCAATTGGTTGTTGTTCCAATCATATGGAGAATCCGTCAGTGTCTCCTACATTGCAGATTTGTATCATTGGTCCCTTTATGTCTAAATATGCCTATGTCACTTTTGTGTCATGTTCATAGTTAAAGGATAAAACCTGTGTCAACATTTCTGCAGTTTCCTTGACCTCATGTGTCAGCCACTCCCTGATATCAGTCCATTACATCATGCCTTTGGCAGTCCGTTTTGCAAGATTTTGTCCTATCTTTAACTCAAATCATTCCTTGATTTTCCTCGTGTTGGATGATGGAGGATGCCTTAATTCCTCCCTTCCAATGAATCTCTTCCAATCGAGTTCAACTCATCTTGCCATAGGAATGAGATTTAGAGTTTATGACAGCACCTTACGGATTGCAGTCATCAATGGCAGTTTACCTCACTATTGGGTAGCGGGAATAACTCAATGTATCCTACTCAATGGATTCTTCAAGTGTTCGACATCAATACCATCTATTCACACATGTTAGAATGTACTAGGTACCGAGTCCATTTTCATTATTGGTGGGTTCCCTCATGTTTGTTAACGGTTACATCAATGATCGGTAATCAAATAATATCCTCCATGTTCGACTTCAGCTTCTCTATTCATATGGTTAGTGGAGCAGGGATTTCTCCCTTGCTATAGGGCAGGAATTGTTACCTTCCATCTATAGGATGGAAGGATAGGTTCCTTTATGGAAATGCAGAAAAGAAAAGCAGAAATGAAGTTGTACAGTAATGAAAAAGCAAATAGAGAACCTCTCTGCAAACAATGTTAGGGTTCCACTCCTAATAACTTGCAAAAATGTATTAGAAAAACTGCAAAAATAAAATGAAAAACCTACAAACAGGTAATGGATTAGATAAAAGAAAATACGCAAAAAAAATACACATGTATACCTTCTCTTTGGTGCAATGGGCCACCATGCCTTGGCTGGAAGAAGCACCTCTCTCTCTCTCTCTCTCTCTTGGCAATGGAGGAGATATGGCTCAATGGGAGAATGAATGGATGAGAGGGGGAATGTGAATGGCTTAAGAGACAAAGGGTCTCAAGGCATCCATGAGAAACATAACAGTATGCAAGGGAAGAATCTGTTGAGAGTGACCCCCACCCCCCTATTTATAGCTTTTTTGGGGCTTTTTAGGGTTTTAAGCCCCTGGTTGGGGCTTTAGCCCCTTTTTTGGGATTTTAGCCCCTTCTGCCCCAACTTTAGCCCCTTTTGGGGTTCTTAACTCCTTTTAGGGGTTTTATCCCCTTTTGGAGGCTTTAGCCCCTAGGAGAACTTACTTAGGCTCTTTTTGGGGTTTTTAAGCCCTTTTTCTCATTCTTAAGCATTTTTTAGGGTGTGGGGGTCTAATGGGGTGAAATGAGGGTCATATATGGGTGTCCTTGGGTGGTGTAGGCCATGTCGAGCTGAGTGAGGTTTTTTTTGGGTTAAAAAATTTCCCCCTGATGCGTGAGGGCGGGAGCTCATCGTATGGCCGACGGACATCATAGGATTTGCTGCAGAGAGGTGCTGCTTCTAGGGCTGGGGCATGGTGGCTTTTGTTTTTTTATTAATATGGTTCCCATCAATGGGTGAGATACAAATAATGTGTGACATGTATATGGACAAGGTAGGCATCCTCATGCTCGTGACAATGTCAAAATAATAATGTGATCTATGCTCTAAAATATAAGATACAATAACGGTTGCCTCAATTAGAGGCTGGATACAACACTGATATGAAGAAATGCTACATTGGACCTATGGAATTCTCATGGAATGCGATATCTTCATGAGTGATGGCCTACTAGATCTGGAATGGTACATAGCTGCATGAACTCACTAATGGAAAGTCAGAGTATCTGTGGTACAAATATGTTGCATCAATCATAAATCTATATAGAAGCGCTGCTGGGGATTCTAAACACTGTCTCCAATGAAACCGATAAATCATAAGGGACATAACCTGTTTAGGTCCCTCGAATAGAATCATCAATGTGCTAGAGTCAAGTGACATTTGGGGTCTTCGACCAAATACTGCACGGACCAATACCCTGTACAAATCTCAGTGGTGCGATGATGTAGCTAGAGTCGAGCACGTGAGAAACAACCATCCTGAGAGGCACTAAGGACTCCTCTCAAGTGGTCCAAGGAACTCATCCATGAGGTTAATGAAACCAAGATACAGGGACCTCTGAGTCTATCCTCTGGAATATGTGTGTTATCGTTGATAGAGGGAGACCTTCCCCTGGTCAAGGCAATGGTGCTTCCTTGACCAGAGGCACGAGGGATATAACTGAAATATGTGAGATAATCTGTGGACTGACCCACTGAATGGGGGGGAGGGAAATAATTGAACAGGGGAAGGGGGAGTGTAGTAGACTCAAAATTCCTTTGTTCAGATTATGACAGCAGGGCGGACCAAGAAGCAAATGAAACTAACTCATGGGAATGGGATCATAGCTGTAATACCAGGAATGTCACTGCAGATGGGATATACTTGGGGGAGGTAAACAATTTTGATATTGATAGGATACAAGGAAGACACATTGTAGATTACCCTGAACAAATGCAACCCAAAGGGGGAATGCTGCCAAACTATTTTCTGTGGGCTGGTGTCTAGAGACATCATTGTGGTACGATCTTCTGGATTTTTGGCAAGAACGAGAAAGTAAATGCTCGATGGTGCTTTCAATTTTATAGAGTCTGAAAGCACGAAGAAGACTCCAGTGGGGGCTATTTTTCATTGGTAGTCTCTTGTGCCCAAAAAAGGATAAAAGTATACATAAGAGAGCTTTCCCATCCTATAGGGGATGAGAGACTTCTTTACCATTGCTAGTGCAATCAGGCCGAAAAAGGTTAAACCTATACTAACTGGCCAGTCATTCAGATACTTTTAAGAGCATGAAAGAAACCAAGTTTTCTTGGCAATCGTTTCTTGATGAGAAGGCTCGAAAAGAGCTTAACGAAAAACCCATGGTGAGATTTTTCGTAAAGTGCGGCCCATATGCCTCAGAAAGCATAAAAGTATGCAGAGGGGAATGGTCTTGTCTTGAATATGCCAAGGTGGTCCTTTTCATTTGATGTTCTACATAGTCCGCAAAAGGAGATAAACGAGACGATGTAGATGCTCTTTCCTATACTTTAACGAGTGGGGAAGGAAGCATATATGCTCGGCCATCTTTTCATTGTTTTTATGAGTCAGAAAATAGCTTGAATGAAACTCTAATATGGTCAATTGATTGCGATGGCACAGGGGGTGCCCCATGTCAGGACAGTGGAAAGTGGTCCAAAGATCGTCCATGTAGTATGTGTTAACCCAAAAAATCCCTCACTAAGCTCTCCATGACCTACACCACCCAAGGACACCACTTCACGACCCTCCATTAGACCCCCACACCCTAAAAAATGCTTAAGGAGGAAGAAAAGGGCTTAAAAACCCCAAAAAGGAGCTTAAAATACTCTCCTAGGAGCTAAAGCCTCCCAAAAGGAGCTAAAATTAGGGTGAAAGGGGCTAAAAGCCCCAAAAAGGGGCTAAATCCTAGACCAAGGGATTAAAACCCTAAAACCCCAAAAAAGCTATAAAAGGAGGGTGGGGGTCACTCTCAAAACACTTCTCCCTTGCATACTGTTATGCTTCCTATGGATTCCTTGAGACCCTTTTGTCTCTCAAGCCACCCACACTCCCTCTCCTCCATCTCCATTGAGCCATAGCTCCCCCCATCCAAGAGAGAGGTACTTCTTCAAGCCAGGGCATGGTGGCCCATTCCACCCAAAGAGAAGGTATAGCTTGTTATTTTTTGTTTTTGCTTAATGATTTCTTTGCTTTCTAGTCCATAGTTTATTTGCAGGTTTATTGCCTAACTTATTTTGTAGGTTTCTAGTTTCTATCATTTGTTTGCAGGTTATTAGAAGCGTAACCCTAACCCATCGTTTGCATAGGGGTTCTCCATCATTTCTCTTCTTTATGTTCTTTATTTCATTTTTGTTCTATTTTATTTCCTATTCATTTTTACTGCATTCCATCCAAGAACCTATCCTTCCATCCTATAGATGGAAGGTAACCATTCCTTCCCCTGTAGCAAGGAGAAATCCCTGCTATAGAACTGGCGACCATACCAGTTCGATCCCACACGATCCCTGGTCCAGATTTTTAAAATTTCAAGTTTTTTCAATTTTTTCCCTAGTTTTTAAAATTTCATGTCAAATCTAGTTTAGATCTAGTTTATTTCCAGTTCTTAGCATTTTCGAAGCCTCTGCTAGGAAAATCCAAGTCAGTTTCGCCACAGTACAGGTTACTGTCGGCCGAATCTGACTCAGGATCAGAAAAACCCCAAATCTGGGGCAGGTCACACTTATCGGGCCTGAACAGGGGATGAGGGCACACTTAATGGCCTAACAGGCACGCCCAGGGTGCACTTAATCCCCTGAAAGGTGTGACTTAACTCAGAAACACAGACTGCGACTGTCTGTGAAACTGTGTGACCCCCTCGCCTGTTTCTGAAAAAAAAATTGCAACCCCCTCACCAAGTTTGATCAGAAATGTATGTTTTGTCAATCAGAGTTTCAATTTCAGTTTAATGGGGACTATCAGTGCAGCTCAGCTACCTATGTGGAGCACATAAGTTTAGTTTCAGTTTCTATTTTAATTTCCTGTAATTTGCATCAACAAACAACGTGTAAATTCCAAACAAATTTTAATGGCTTAATTAAATGAATGTAGCTTAACTAAAATCAACATAAAACTAACTGTCTTGCTCACCCTTCCTCCTCTACCCAGTCATCACCCTCTGGGGTATTCTGGGATACGAAGAAGGGAAAGATCATATAGTCATAGGCCCTTCATTAAATATTGTTCTAAACCATTAAAACTGGATGACTTGGAAGGTAGAGGGGGTAGAGAAGGAGGTCTTCTCACAGCGCTAAGCATCCTCCCTGTTAACCAACCTTGCATCCAGGAGGTGACCTATGGATCTATGGATGGGCTTAGTCCCATTGTGTTGAGAGCCCAGTACCTTCTCTTGGTTGAAGAGGAATATCAGTGTGAGGTAGTCATTTAGTTAGGCAATAAACAGTCAGGGTTAAAAACTGTATTTGTTTACAAATTTCTGATTATTCAATGCTTGCATCCACAATGACATGAAATATACCATAATATGATGAATTCATAAACCATTTATAGCTACCAAATACTAGAAAGACAGACAAACAAATACACCATGCCAAGTAATCAACCCAACTCAGTTCATGATGTTGAGAGAGCCTTAAAATTTATCAATTTACACTAAGTTCAATCAAATTTGCAATCTTTGAGGACATAAGTCCTTGACTGCTTCAATTATGGGAAGTACTTGGGCTCTGCCCAGAAAATCATTGTGAGGAGTACCATGGGAACCCCAAATTAGTTGGCCACTGAGAGGAATTGCAAAGCGAAATGGGCAATGACCCCTTCTGATTGAGTAGAAAATGCCCATGAGGAAAAAGTCAAGCACTATCTTCTGGCAATATTGGTGGTCGAGTGACCACCTACAGCCAATAGGAATCCATTGAAACTGGGGTCCAAACATCATTCCCATAAGTTTGATAAACATCTAACACAATTGATCCCCCACGCTCTTCCTCACACCTAAGAGGCAAACCACCACCATTCAGGACATTAAATCGACACCATCAAAATCGTTCTCATCAATATCCCACACCATCAGAGGGCCTCACAACCTCTAATTCAGATTCAGACCCATACCAGTCTGAGCCAAACCTCCATACTACACCATCAAGCCCCACGGTTGGTGCAAATCCAGATCCATTTTTTGGCATAACCATAGCGAGTGGACCCATGTCCACACCACAACCTGTCACCAATAACACTGCAGGTGGCCCAAGCATAGTCATGGAAACTGTCATCAGTCAGCTGCCACCACCTATAGTGACCAGCCAAGCTGGCCCACTTGCAACACATGGGGGAAGTGGCCCTTCCACACACACTTCCCCTCCTGCCACACAAGGGGGTAGTGGAACATCCACTTACATTGCCCCTACTGTCATACATGGGGGAAATGTCCCTACCACTCATACTGTCCCCCCCACAACAATTGGGGGAATTGGCCCATCCACAATGGTGCCACCACAAGTACCCCTAGTTGTGCTAATGCATTATGCACCTACAAACCCCACCACCATCACATCTCCATCCTACATCAACTTGGGGTCAAACCTACCTTTCATGGCTCATCTTAACTTGCCTGATTTGACACGGTTAAAAAATGACCCCATCCACCACCAAGCTTCCATCAGACATTCCCAAGTTTGAAGGAAAAGCGAGGGAATGTCCCCAAAACTACATAATGACATTCCATCTATGGTGCTCTTCAAATAGCATCGTAGATGATTCCATCAGACTGAGGCTATTCCAATGCACCCTCACAGGTGCTGCCGCCAAATGGTACATTGAGCTACCATAAGCCAAGTACCCTGATTTCAACTCCCTAGCCTTCATGTTCCTACAGTATTTCCAACTTTCCGTCAGATATGACGAGGGGGTTGAGATCATGTTATCCTACTGTCAAAACACTACCACTCATATAACTGACCATATCCACGAGTGGCGACAACGTTGTATCCTATGTAAAATACAACCTGACGACAGGATCTTCTTGGATTGGTTACTTAATACCTTGCTCCCACCCATAGCAAAGGACGTCGAATCTGAACGCCGCCAATCTGAAGAAGAGTCCATAATGAAATCCCAACAGTTTGACCTGATCTACGCTCAGTTTCGATACCTGTACACCGTCATCCCAAATGCCCCTCGCATAGGCACCTATTACCGCAACACACCTGTGGCATCCCATGTTGCATATGGCATCATAGGATCAGTCTGCCAACAGCCACAACACCGATCGACACCACCTGCAATTCCATCACAACCAGGCAATATTGCTAGTATTGCTTACCAAAACCAAACTCCGGACTATGCCAGAATGATGTCCTAGTCTGGAGCAACAACTTCCTACGCACAAACTGCACCATCGTAGCAGGCTCAGGCCATGTCTTAGCCAACACAACAGTATGCAAGGAAAATTCCCACATTTGTGGCACCGTCACCCCCACAAATCTACTATGCACCACCAATGCAACCAGTTCAAGCCCCTTCCCCCGCTCCATTGGGACAAGTGTTCGCACAACAAAACCGTCCCAACCAGCCTGCCCCCAACAATCAACAAGGGAAAGCTAGAAATAATCGACCCCAGAACCAAGGCAATAACCAATCGTAGGGAGGTGGTCAACAACTAAACCCTCCCAACAATGCCGCAACAAATTAGCCAGCCCAAAACCCCCCACGACAAAATGCACCAAGACACAACCCCCCGTTGCACACAAACCAACCATGCACACTATGTGAAGTATATGGGCACTACAAATTTGAGTGTCCCCTCATGGGTCGAGCTAAGCAGGACATTCAGAACGAGGTCTAGCAGGCCTCCAATGCAACAAACCAAGCACAACCCAACCCAACACCACAAATACCTCCTCCAATGGTGCTTCAAAACCCACTACTAGTCCAATGGTTGGTGGCAACCACACCCCCTCCCCAAGCCAATCCTAACGCTCTGGGGGAACCTCCCATGGCCGAAACAGGTTTCCACCACCTGCTAGCCATGACGACTAAAGAAGTCAACTTACAAACCAAACGGAACCAGTACGGAACCACCACCGAACCCGTTGATACATTAGTGGCATCCACATCCAAATCGGTCCATGTACCTCTTTAGTTACCCTCATTCCCACACCCCCCCATACATAGAGTTGCCAATAATGCCACGGCTAGAGCTACTGTTAGCTATAGCATTATGGATGATTTGTCCCAAACACCAACTGCCATGTCTGCTCTTGAGGTACTTAAAATGTTCCCAATGCAGTGGAAAGCTTTACTAGCTGCCCTTGGGGTAGTATACCCCTTCGACTCCAAGTTGATCACATTTGACATGGATAATGGAGAACCATGCATGCCATTGACCATCGCCTTTCAAATCCCAGTGTCCATCCATAATTTGGTCGTGCACCAGTGCATAGTGGATGAGGGAGCATCCACATGCATTATGTCTACCTTAGTCTAGAAAAAACTGGGATCCCCAATTCTGCAACCATCCTCCACAACTCTGCGGGATTATGATGGACATCCCACTAAATCCCAAGGAATCCTCCCCCATGTCCCCATCACATTAGCTGGGAAGACAGTGTTGATCGACATAGAGGTTGTCAACGCTCAACTGGACTATAACCTTATCCTTGGAAGAAGTTATATGTATGCCATGAGAGCGGTCGCATCAATTTTCTTTCATCTCATGATGTTCCCCCACGAAGGGAAGATCGTGATGGTTGATCAACTCACTTATCATGATCCATAAGGGTTAACGACACCTGCCAATGTTATCCCTACCATCACCACCATTGAGTTGCAAGGGATGACCACACACGCCAATGTCATCCCTGTAATCAACACCATGGTTGAAAACACACCATCCTCCCCATTGTTGAATGTGGGCCCTGGGTTGTTTTTCGATACCACCATGATGACTCCTTTCCCATTAGTGTCACTACCACTGACACAAAATGAAACTGTGGACTTGTGCATGGTTTCATCAAGCACCGTTGCACCCAAACAACAACCGCAGCCGTAGCCCCAACCACAACCACAACATCGTCCGCAGCTGCAACATCCCCCGCAGCAGCAGCATTATGCACAGCCGCAACCATAACCACATCCCCACATGCAACTAGCAGGGAGTTATCTGGGCTTGTCCCCAATCCATACGATTCCCTTCCTCTTTCCCCCACTTGGTGTCATGAGCAAGCCGGTAATGGCCACCTTAAGCCTACCCAACTTTACATTGGGAATTTCGGTGTGGTATCTTGATCCACTAGCTCAACCACCAATGCCCCAAGTTGTTTTAACCCTATTGCAACCCATCGTGGTTGAGTCTCACCCTCCACCCGGTCCGCAAAATCCAACCATTGCACCTACACTCGCACCGCCCCACCCGAAAAGGGCCAAGGGAAAGAATGCCAAAGCCACTGCAAAACCGTGACAATTCCCGCCTTGCATCATCTGTGAGAAATAGGGCCATCCAACTAAGAGTTGCCCTAAAATCCCAATGTTTCATGCGCATTTAGATGCCATGGATACAAACGAAAACCTCCTCATGGTTGAACTTCCAACCGCGCCAACCGTAAAAAATGAGTCATTGAGAATGAACCATGCTTGAACCATCTATATTTTGTATGGACACTATTCTCACCACTGCCAAGACTTGTCCGAGTTTCGAATGGCTCTCGCCAACCTCCGACAACATTCCCTTGAATCTGAGATCACTCTAATCGAGGAAGTTCACCCCCACCTCCTTCTTTAGACACCATGTCCATCTACATGATGTCTAGTTCTACCGATCCTCTTGTCTCCACCATCACTAATGGTCCATCATACGCGTCTCTTCCATTGTTTCCCTAGCCACAACTGCAACCTCAGTTTCAACCTCAACCTTAGTTATCAGGGAAACAATGGGGTTCATTCCCACTCAACCTGATCCTTTTCCTTTTCCTTTTCCTACAATCCGAAATCGTGAGTAAGTCTGTTTTGGAAACCCGCAATCTATAGGATTTCACACTAGGAGATCCTATGTGGTACCTTGAACCACCTACCATACCTATGAGGCCCCAAGATGTGTTGACTCATTTCCAACCAATTGAGATGATGTTGCACCTATCTCCAGGTCCATTAAAGACTCCTCTTGTCTCCATGCCTGCCCCTCTTCCTCCAACAGAGACTGGGGGTAAGGCCACAAAAACCACAACCAATACCATTTACATGATCTCTAGCACCATTTTCCCTTCCATATCGTCGGCAGTGGAAGATCCACCTGATCTATCATGGCACCACTTATGTGATGACGGAGAGATTTGTAAGACTGCCTCTGGTTTTACCCCAATCCCTTTAAACCATAGTGTGGAATCGATTCTTCCCATAAAAGACCATATTTCATCATCCCGCCTTGCCAATGACCTTCGTCTTGGCAAGGAGGCATACCTCTTCCCTGACTCAGATGGTCGACTTTTGAAGAAGCCGCGCAATGGGCTCCACCTAAAGAGATTTTACTCCTGACATCACCAATAAGTCGCTTCATTTTCTTTTCTTGTTTTTCAACATTTTTTCAAAGGCAACACCATCAGTTTCTAAATACAAAACCACCTGGAACCTGTTCAAGACACCTCTCACACCTCCGGGCTCAAATTTCTATTATGAGACCACCGTCTCATGTTTAACAAATAAATTTCAGGACTGTTTCCCAAAAGTCACCTCGAGTTACGAGCCATGACATGACGGTGCGAGCGTCTATGGACCTGTACTTGTATCACACTTCTCAACCGCAACTCATGCAAGTTTTTGGGCCACCGCCCATTAAGGAATGCTATCTTTTTTATTTTTTTGTATTTTAACGCATAGTTGTCTCTCCCATCCTACGCACCTTACCCAGACTTCTGGACCATTGTCCACAAAATAATTTATTTTTCTTGCATGTATTTGGCATATAAGTGCCCCGAACTTGCACTCACATCGCATGTAGTCAAGTTCTCCCACCACAACACACACACACGCTCTCTTGACCTCTATCTAATATCCACCTCGATTTGTGTGCCTCTGTCGCACTAACTCGCGAGCCTCTGCCGTGATCTATCCCACACATATATTGGTATGTTTGAGAACCTTCTACTCCATCCATACTGCGTGGATGACCTTTGGACCTCTATCCACCGTCCTGACATGGGGCTCCGCCTGTGCCACCACAATTGATTGACCACACTAGAGTTTCGTTTAAGCTCTTTTCTGACTCCTTAAAACAATAAAAGATAGCCGAGCACAACTGCTTCCTTTCCCACTCACTAAAGTATAGGAAAGGGCATTTACATCATCTCATTTACCTCCTTTTGCGGACCATGTAGACCATCAATTGAAAAGGACTTCCTTGGCATATTCAAGCCAAGACCATTCCCCTCTTCATACGTTTATGCTTTCTCGAGCACAGGGGCCGCACTTTACGAGAAAGCTCACCACAGGTTGTCATTAAGATCTTTTCCAGCCTTCTCATCAAGAAAATATTGTCGAGCAAACTTGGTTTCGTTCATGCTCATAAAAGTATCTGAATGACCA
The DNA here is from genome assembly GCA_001517045.1 of Pseudotsuga menziesii. Classification (NCBI taxonomy): domain Eukaryota; kingdom Viridiplantae; phylum Streptophyta; class Pinopsida; order Pinales; family Pinaceae; genus Pseudotsuga; species Pseudotsuga menziesii. The sequence continues at coordinate 156,141 of LPNX011030100.1, read as the reverse complement.
TCCAGTCAGTATAGGTTTAACCTTTTCCAGCCTGATTGGACTACCAATGGTAAAGAAGTCTCTCATCCCCCAAAGGATGGGTGAGATCTCCTATATATACTTTTATCCTTTTTGGGGCACAGGAGACTACCAATGAAAAATATCCCCCACTGGAGTCTTCTTCGTGCTTTCAGACTCTCTAAAATTGAAAGCACCATCGAGCATTTACTTTCTCAGGCTCCCAAAAAATCCACGAGATCGTACCACAACGGTGTCCCTAGACACCACCCCACAGAAAATAGTTTGGTAGCATTCCCACATTGGATCACCTTTTTTCAAAGTACTCTGCAATGTGTCTTCCTTGGATCCCATCAATATCAAAAGTGTCTACCTCTTCCAAGTATTTCCCATCTGCAGTGACATTCGCGGTATTACAGCTATGATCCCATTCCCATGAGTCAAGTTTCATTTGCTTCCTGGTCTGCCCTACTGTCATACTCTAGAAAAAGGAATTTTGAGTCCACCACACTCCCCCTGCCCCTATTCAATTATTTCCCTCCCCCCCCCCCCCCCCTATTCAGTGGGTCAGTTCGAAGATTGTCTCACACCTTTCGGTTATCTCCCTCGCGCTCCTCGTCAAGGAAACATCATTGCCTTGACTAGGGGCAGGTCTCCCTCTGTCAACAACAACACATATATTCTAGAGGATAGACCCAGAGTTCCTTGTATCCTAGTTTCATAATCTCATTGATGATTTCCTTGGACCACTTGAGAGGAGTCCTTAGTGCCTCTCGGGATGATTGTTTCTCACGTGCTCGACTCCAACTACATCATCGCACCATTGAGATTCGTACAGGGTTTGGTCCGTACAATACTTGGTTGAAGACCCTGGATGTCACCTGACTCTAGCACATTGATGAGTCTACTGGAGGGACCTAAACAGGTTATGTCCCTTGTGATTTCTGGGTTGCGTTGGAGACAGTGTTCAGAAGCCCCAGCAGTGCTTCTATATAGATTTATGATTGATGCAGCATACTTGTACCACAGAGACTCTGACTCTCAATTAGCGAGTCCATACAGCTATGTACTGTTCTAGATCCAAAAGACTATCAATCATGAAGATAAGCATTCCATGAGAATGCCATGGGTCCAATGTACCAGATCAGTATTGTATTCAGCCTCACATTGAGGCAACCATTATTCTATCATCAATTGTATATGATCATCTCTTGTATTTTAGAGCATAGATCAAATTATTCTTTTGACATTGTCACGAGCATGGGGATGCCCGCCTCGTCCATATACATTTCACACATTATCTATATCTCACCCATTGATGGGAACCATATTAATACAAAAACCAAAATCCACCATGCCCCAGCCCCGGAAGCACCACCTCACTGCAGCAAATCCTATGATGCCCATCACCCATACGATGAGCTCTTACCCTCACACATCAGGGGGAAATCTGTTAACCCAAAACATCCCTCACTAAGCTCTCCATGACCTACACCACCCAAGGACACCACTTCATGACCCTCCATTAGACCCCCACACTCTAAAAAATTCTTAAGGATGAATAAAATGGCTTAAAAACCCCAAAAAGAAGCCTAAAATACTCTCCTAGGAGCTAAAGCCTCCCAAAAGGGGCTAAAACCCTAAAAGGAGCTAAAATTAGGGCGGAAGGGGATAAAAGCCCAAAAAAGGGGCTAAAGCCCAAACCAAGGGCTTAAAACCCTAAAACCCCAAAAAAGCTATAAAAGGAGGGTGGGGGGTCACTCTCAAAACACTTCTCCCTTGCATACTATTATGCTTCCCATGGATGCCTTGAGACCCTTTTATCTCTCAAGCCACCCACACTCCCTCTCCTCCATCTCCATTGAGCCATAGCTCCCCTATCCAAGAGAGAAGTGCTTCTTCAAGCCAGGGCATGGTGGCCCATTCCACCCAAAGAGAAGGTATAGCTTGTTATTTTCTGTTTTTGCTTAATGATTTCTTTGCTTTCTAATCCATGGTTTATTTGCAGGTTTATTTCCTAACTTATTTTGGAAGTTTCTAGTTTCTAACAGTTGTTTGCAGGTTATTAGAAGCGGAACCCTAACCCATCATTTGCAGAGGGGTTCTCCATCATTTCTCTTATTTATGTTCTTTATTTCGTTCCTATTCTATTTTATTTCCTATTCGTTTTTACTGCATTCCATCCAGGAGCCTATCCTTCCGTCCTATAGATGGAAGGTAGCTATTCCTGCCCCTGTAGCAAGGAGAAATCCTTACTATAGTATGACGTAGCAGGTGGTTCTCAAACATACCAATACATGCACGGGATAGATCGCGGCAGAGGCATGCGAGTCAGTGTGGCGGAGGCATGCAAACCAACATGGCTCTCGGATAGAGGTCAGGAGAGCTGTTTGTGAGTTGCGGTGGACGGACTTGAATACATGTGATGTGAGTGCAAGTCTAGGGGCAGTTATATGCCAAATACATACAAGATAAATAATTCATTTTCTGGAAAATGGTCCATAGATCCATGTAAGGTGCGGTGGATGAAGTAGATGACTATATGTTACAAAAATAAAAATGATGTTCCTTAATGAGCGGTGGCCCAAAAACCCACATGGGTAGCGGTAGGCAAGAGTGATGCAAGTACAGGTCTGCAGACACTTGCATTGTCATGTTGTGGCTTGTAAATTGAGGTGAATTATGGGAAATGGTCCCAATTTTTTTTGTTAAATATGAGATCATGGTCTCATAAGAAGATATAGGACAGAATTCTGAAACCAGTGGTGCAAACGGCGTCTCAAATGGACTCTGTATGGTCCTATTATGTCGAATGGGAGAAATTAGGTCAAATAGGGCCTATATAAGGGTGGGGACCACTTTGTGAGGTGTCATTGTCACTGTTCACTATGGAGTTGGAGAGGTGGGCCCTAAATCTTCATTTGCTGATTTCTCTTGTTATGACCGATGATTTTGAGTTCCGTGACTTGCAGGTAATAGCTCTCACTAAATCTCTTCTTTTTAGTGGTTTACATTCTGCATTTGGTCACCCAAAGGTCCTCCATGAGCTTGTTGGGGTTTCATGGAGCCAAGTTGCACCTTTCAAAGGAAAACGAGTGACCTGGTCATACCTGTGGGGCATTTTTGAGTGACCTGGTCGCTCATTTTTCCCAAACATGTGCAACTTGGCCTCTGGGTGATGTTTTTTTATGAGAGCTAGGGATGACATCTGTTTTTTGCTTGTGCAAGATGGTTGAGATTAACTGGCGGGAGAGAGACTGTAAAGACCTCTGGGAGGCATCATTATGAGACGGGAATGTGTGTGATACACTGGCCTGTTTTGGTTTACTGAATTTCATGAGGATACCCCTCATGAAGAGCTTGCGTTTGCTGCTGCAAACGCTGGTGAGATTTTGGGATGCTGAGGAGGAGGTATTCCTCTTCGAGGGCCAGCATATTGAGATCACGCTAGCAAATGTGTACTTCCTGATTGGGCTCCCTATGTTGGGAGTTGTTGGTGACTTTGCACCAGTGTTGTCTCGGGGGGAGACATCGGAGGAGCTGTGTGATCGGCACTGTTACGCTACGGCGTATGTGCGTGGCTCCTATATCCTGATGTGTGACATTGAGGACCTGTTGACACGGGCGGTGGTGACATTACTGTTGTGTATCTTGGGTTCCACGGAGATCCACAAGATATCTAGAGGGAAGCTTCAGATGGTAGAGCATGCTATAGGGGGCATGTACTATGGGTGGGCCCAAATGTATCTTCAGGCTGTTCGGCGTCAGCTAAACAAGTCGAAGACATCTAGAGCAGGATTTTGTTTTGGATCCTTTCTATGTGCTTTCTTTTGTGAGAAAGTACCTACACTAAGTTTGCACCAGGCTGTGCAGGATAGTGGTCCATGGGAGCCGCGGATGTATCGGTGGTGCTAGATGATGATACGAGAGGGTGGCGGTAGAGTGGGCCGCTTATTTACTAAGGAGTTGTTAGAGAAATGGCATCAGCTTCCAGTGGTGATTGAGGAGTACCTGTATGTGGGTGTGAACTATCATGGGGACCCCGAGATGCCCCAACCTCCAGGCCAGGCATGGGGACTAGCTGGTATGTATGTGTGATGTTTTTATGTTCATATTTATATATAGTGTAGTTGAGATAGTTTATAGTTGTATGTTGATATGTGGACTGATGGTGTCCTTGTTTGTGTATGCAGATATTGGTCCCCGCCTGCTACCTAGGCATCAGAGGCGGGTGGTTGCCATGGCTCCTACGATAGTTCCTACTGGGAACCCTCATAGGAGATGGCGGTATATGGATGGACTACTACTGCATATGGAGCAGCTTGCTACTGGGGTCTCTGATGATCGCTGGAAGTATCTGAGCAATGATATGATTGCTTCTATTCATAGTTTTCCTCCAGAGTGGACTTCTGTGATGAGGAGGATGGCTATGGACTGTGAGCACATTCATCGAGCAGCAAGAGGTGATCTTCCTGCAGAGGATGAGTCTTCTGAGGAAGATGATGATACTGAGTCAGATGATGAGTCTGAGTTAGATTAGAAGCCTAGCGAGGCTGCCCCTAGTGTGTTGGTGCACTTAGGATTTTTTGTGTCACTATGTATATCCCATTGAGAAATCATATGTGGCTTCTCATTTTGTACTGGACATATTTTGGACATGCGACTTATCTATTTATATATATATTTTTTACGCATGTGGATGCACTTTTATTGTTTTATATCTATGAGTCTTTTTATGATGATGTGGAATGCAATGCCTAGATGATGTATTATTACACTTGTGTGTGTATTTTTGGATATGATTATGCATGATGTTATGGTTGTATGTTTTCTATATGTGATTATGAATGTGCCAGTTTAGAATGTCATTAGCCATTTGATCTACTACACTATTGAGGTTTCTGGGAACATGTGTGAATGTGATGGACTCAAATGTTCTAACCATCTGTTTAGTGCGTAGGAATTTTCTAAAGAGGCAGGGATCATGTACCCGATAATAGTTGTTCAACTGAGAAACAAGCAGCTGGGAGTCTAAGAAGACATCGAGATGGTGAATGCCTAGCTGGAGAGTGGCAGCCAAGAGGCCATTGACACCATCATACTCAGCCTGGTTGTTGGTCGCATTGCCCACGCATATGCCATCGATATGGATCAGCTCGTGCGACATGGAGTAGATGACCCATGCAGTTGAGGCAAGGTTCGGAGACCATCTTCTTGCTCCATCAACAAATCCCATATACCAGTCTGAGGTATGATCCATTTGAAGCAATGAGTGGAAATGATACATAAGACTCACTTTTGAAAAATGTGTAAATCAAAAAAGGAGAAAGACTATATTACAAGCTGTACTGTCGTCACTCAAAGGGGTGATGTTAGAGGGAAATTCGTTTGGACTTTCAGGGGATCAATGGTCATTCCTTTTTGTGACATGATGAACCCTAGGAGACGGCCCGTTGGGACACAGAAAATGCACTTGATAGGGTTCAAGAGGATTTCCTACTTGCGACATTGTAGGAAGACTTGCCGCAAGTCATCTATGTGTTGTGCTTGCTTCTGCAACCATGTAATGAGGTTGTCGAGACAAACCAACATAATGTGAATGAGGTCGCAGAAGCAGTGTGTCATGGCACGCTGGAAGGTGGATCCAACATTTTTTAGGCCAAATGGCATGACTCGATAGGTGAATGTGCCCCATGGGGTTGTGAATTTCGTCTTATAATGGTATTCTTTCCGGATCTGGATTTGGTTATATCCGGAAAATCCATCCATGAAGGAAAAGGCTTCATGTCCGGTGCATGCATCGATAATCTGATCGATGAAGGGTGTTGGGAAGTTGTCTTTGCCACATGCCCCATTGAGGTCATGGAAGTCTATGAAAACACGGATGGTACCCTTTTTTTTATTCACGGGAACAGGATTAGAAACCCAAGTGGTGTAGGTAATGGGGTAAATGAAGCCGGCAGTGTGTAACTTCTCTATCTCAGCTTTAACCGCGACCGCTTTGGAAGGATGGATGGGCTGTTGATTTTGTCATACAGGGGCCACATTGGGCCAAGTGTCGATGTGGTGTTCCACGATGGATGGATCCAACCCGGGAATTTCAGTGTAAGACCAGGAAAAAATATCGCGGAATTATTGGAAGAGAGCTTTATAGGCAGTGACTTCTTCCAGGGAGCAGGATGCCCCTAGCATGATTTCTTCAACAACCTTAGAATTGGTTGAGATGTTGACTTTTATAGTTGGCGAGATGTTGGCCATATTTCCTTTTTTGAAGGCGTCTGGTACCGGAATGGGGTTTTTGAACCAGACGACTTTCCCATGAATGAAATCCTTGGTTTCCATGGAAAATTGGTCAGACTGTGACACAAGTTCTTTGGGGAGGAAGAACGAGCGATGGTGCATGTCATCCCATGGTTATCTAGGGAAGTTAGGTATTTAAGTATTTCCTCATCATTATGGAAGCAATGAAGAGACAGGTCTAATGGACCGTCGTTGGAGGTGGAGATGATAGGGTCGGTTGAAGTGGAAATCATGTAAATGGACATGGTGTCCAAAGAAGGAGGTGGGGGGTGAACTTATTCGATCAGGTGATCTTAGATTCAAGGGAAAGTTGATGGAGGTTATATAAAGTGATTCAAAACTCCAGCAAGTCTTGATAGTGGTGGGAATAGTGTCCATACAGTCCGTAAAGGGCGCAAGCATGGTTTGTTCTCAATTCCTTGTTTCTCATCATTGGCGCGGTTGGAAGGTCAACCATGGGGAGGTTTTCGGTTGTATCCATGGCATCCAAATGCGCATGGATCATTGGAATATTAGGGTAGTTCTGAGTCAGATGGCCCTGCTCTTCACAAACAGCACAAGGTGGGATTTGTCGTGGCTTTGCTCTAGCTTTTGCATTCTTGCCCCTGGCCCTTTTTGTGTGGGGCGGTTCGGGTGAGGTGGTTGGTTTTTACAGGCTGGGTGGAGGATGAGACTCGACCGCAATGGGTTGTACAAGGGTTAAGAACACCTAGGGCATTGGTGGTTGAGCTGGTGGATCAAGATACCACACGGGAATTCCCAATGTAAAGTTGGGTAGGCTTAGGGTGGCCATTACTGGCTTGCTCATGACACTAGGTGGGGGAAAAAGGAAGGGAATTGTATGGACTGGAGAGGAGCCCAGATAACTCCCTGGTGGTTGTATGTGGGGGTGAGGTTGTGGTTGCAGCTGCATGTAATGTTGTGGCTATGGATGATGTTGGGGCTACTGTTGATGTTGTGGCTGCTGCTGGTGCTGTGGTTGTTGTTGATGTTGTAGCCGCGGACAGTGTTGTGGTTGCGGTTGGGGCTGCGGCTGCGGTTGTTGTTTTGGGTGCAGTGGTGCTGGATGAGAGCATGCATAAGTCCATAGTCTTATTTGGTTTCATTGGTGGTGACAATAAGGGGAAAGGAGCCGTCATGGTGGGATCGAAAAACAACCCAGGGCCCACATTCAACAATGGAGAGGCTGGTATGTTGTCAACCATGGTGTTGACCACAGGGATGGCATTGACATGTGTCGTCATCCCTTGCGGATCAATGGTGTTAATGGTAGGATAACATTGGTGGGTGTCGTTAACCCTTATGGATCATGATAATTCAGTTGATCAACCATCACGATATTCTCTTCGTGGGGGAACATCATGAGACAAAAGACAGTTGATGCGACCACTCTCATGGCATACATATAACTTCTTCCGAGGAGAAGGTTATAGTCCAATTGAGTGTTGACAACCTCTATGTCAATCAAAACTGTCTTCCCGACTAATGTGATTGGGACATGGGGGAGGATTCCTTGGGCTTTAGTGGGATGGCCATCATAAGCCTGCAGAGTTGTGGAGGATGGTTGCAGAATTGTGGATCCAAGTTTCTGCTAGACTAGGGTAGACATAACACATGTAGATTCCCCCTCATCCACTATGCATCGATGCACAACCAGATTTCAGATAGATACCGGGATTTGAAAGGCGATGGTTGATGGCATGCACGGTTCTCCATTTTCCATGTCAAATGTGATCAACTTGGAGTCGGAGGGGTCTACGGACCCAAGGGTAGGTAGTAAGGCTTTCCATTGCGTTGGTCACATTTTGAGTACCTCAAGAGAGGACATGGCAGTTGGTGTTTGGGCCAAATCATCCACAATGCTGTAGCTAACAGAAGCTCTATTCATGGCATTATTGGCAACCTAATGTATGGGGGGGAATGGGAAAGGGGGTAACTGAAGAGGTGCATTGACCGATTTGGACGTATATGCCATTGATGTGTTAGCGGATTTGGTGTTGGTTTCGTACTGATTTCGTTTGGTATGTAGGTTGACCTCTTCATTCGTCATAGCTAGCAGGTGGTGGACACCTGTTTTGGCCATGGGAGGTTCCCTCAGAGCATTGGGATTGGGTTGGGGAGGGGGTACGGTTGCTACCAACCCTTGGATTAGTAGTGGGTTTTGGAGCACCATGGGAGGAGGTCCTTGTGGTGTCGGGTTGGGTTGGGGTTGGTCCTTTGTGCTGGTGGCATGTTACACCTCATTCCTAATGGCCTACTTGGAGCAGCCCATGAAGGGACACTCAAATGTGTAGTGCCCATAGACCTCACAGAGTGTGCATGGTTGGTTTGTACGCAATGGGGCATTTCATCTCGGTGCATTTGGTCATGGGGGATTTTGGGCTGGCCGGTTAGCCACGGTATTGTTGGGAGGGTTTGGTTCTTGATTGCCTCCCTGTAATTGATTATTGGATTGGTTCTGGGGTCAGATGTTTTTGGATTTCCCTTATTGGTTATTGGGGGCTGGCTGGTTGGGATGGTTTTGTTGTGCAAACACCTGTCCCAATGGAGCAGGTAGAGCTGGGGGCGGGGGCTTGAACTGCTTGCACTGGTGGTGCATAGTAGATTTGGGTGGGTGGCAGTGCCACAAATGTGGGAATTTACCCTGCGTATTGTTGTGTTGGACAAGCCAAGGCTTGATCCTACTACGGTGATGCAGGTTGTGCATAAGAATTCGTGGCTCCAGACTGGGACACCATTCTTGCATAGTCTGGAGTTTGGTTTTGGTAGGAAACACTAGCAGTGTTGCTTGGTTGTGGCAGTACTACAGGTGGTGTCAGATGGTGTTGTGGCTGTTGGGAGATTGAGCCTATGATTCCATCCGCGGCATGGGATTCCCTTGGTGCATCCCGGTAGGAGGTGCCCGTGCGGGGAGCGTCTGGAATGACAGTGTAAAGGTATCTAGACTATGCATAGATCAGGTCAAACTGTTGGGCTTTTAGTATGGTGTCCTCTTCGGATTTGGGACGTTCAGATGCGACGTCCTTTGCTATGGGTGGGAGAAAGGTCTTGAGGAACCAATCTAGGAAGATCCTATCATCGAGTTGGATCTTACATAGACTATGGCATCGCCACCACTCGTGGATGTGGTCGGTTATATGGGTCACAGTGTTTTGAAGGAAAGATAACAAGATCTCCACCCCTTCGTCATATCTAATGGGGAGTTGGAAATATTGCAAGAACATGAAGTCCAGGGAATTGAAATATGGGTACTTGGCTTGTGGTAGCTCAATGTACCATTTGGCTATAGCACCTGTGAGGGTGCGTTGGAATAGTCTTAGCCCGATCGAATCATCTATGATGCTATTTGATGAGCACCATAGATGAAATGTCATGATGTGGTTTTGGGGGCACTCCCCTTCCTTCCCTTCAAACTTGGGAATAATTAAGGGGAGTTTGGTTGGCATGGGGGGCCAAAAAGTTTGATGGCGGATGGGTCGTTTGTCAACCGAGCCAAATCAGGCAAGTTGAGATGAGCCATGAAGGGCAGGTTTGACCCCAGGTTAATGTGAGATGGGGCAGGTATGGTGGTGGGGTTTGCAGGTCCATAATGCACCTGCATAGATGGGGGTACTGGTGGTTCCATTGTAGATGGTCGAGTGCCCCCAAGTGTGGTGGGAGGGACAGTGTGGGTGGAAGGGCCAGTACCCCCATGTATGACAGGAGGGGCAGTGTAGGTGGAAGGGACATTGCCCCCATGCATTGCAGGTGGGATAGCTTAGGTGGTCACTATTGGTGGTGGCAGTTGACTAATGACAGTTTGCATGACCATGTTGGGGCCACCTGCAGGGTTGTTAGTGATATTTTGTGGTGTGGACATGGGTCCAATAGTGATTGCTATGCCAGAAAATGGATCCGGGTTCGCACCATCCATGGGGCTTGATGGTGCAGTGTGCAGGTTTGGTTCAGACTGATATGGGTATGAATCTGAATCAAAGGCTATGTGGCCTTTTGATGGTGTGAGAGGTCATCAAGAATGGTCTCGACGATGTTGGTTCAATAACCTGAATTGTGGTGGTTCGCCTCTTAGGAATGAGGGATCAATTGTGTTAGATTTTTGTATGAAACTGGTGGAAATGATTTTTTGGACCTCGGTTTCAAATGGCTACCTATTAGCTACAGGTGGTCACTCAGCCACCAAGACTACCAGAATACAATGCTTGGATTTTTCCTCAGGGGTGTTATACTCAATCGATGGGGGTCGTTTCGTATTTCGCTTGGCAATTCCTCTCAGTGGCCAGCTACTTTGAGGTTCCCATGGCACTCCTCACAATGAGTTTCTGGGCTAATCCCAAGTACTTCCCACGGTTGAGGTAGTAAGGAACTTATGTCCTCAAATACTGCATATTTTTTACTTAGTGTAAATTTGTAAATTTTAGTGGCTCTCTCAGCGTCATGAACTGAGTTGCGTTGATTTACGTGGTATGGTGTGTATGTATTTTTGTTTTTCTGTTATCTGGTGGCTGCAAATCGCTATGAATATTATGCAGAGTTCATCATATTGTGGTTAAAAGCAGTAAATAAATAGAAATTTTGTAGACAGATACCATTTTGTACCCTGAATTATGATAGCCTAACTAGGTGACTACCTTACACCTATATTCTTCTTTATCCAGGAGAAGGTACTGGGCTCTCAGCACAATGGGACTAAGCCCATCCATATATCCACAGGTCACCTCCCAGATGCAAGGTTGGTCAACAGGGAGGACACTTAGCGCCGTGAGAATCCCTCCTTCTCTACCCCTTCCAAGTCACCCATTTTTAGTGGTTTCGAACAATATTGGTTGAAGGGCCTATTACTATACGAGTTGTGCCCTTCGTCTTATCCCATAATACATCGAAGGGTGATGACTAGGTAGAGGAGGAAGGGTAAGCAATATTCTTGATTTTAGGTAAGTTTTAGTTAGGCTAGATTCATTGACCCATTAAATTTTTTTAACTTACACTTAGTTCTGTGAATGAAATTGCAGTAAAATAAAACAGAAACATAAATCGACAAATCAGATGAACAGAGGCGGTTGAGCTGCACTTACAGTCCCTAGTTATTACAAACTAACTTCTGAGTGACAGATCGCACGTTTAGGGTCAAATGTGGTGAGGGGGTCGCCAAATTTTCCAAAAACAGGCGAGGGGGTCGCTCAGATTCTGCAGACAGAAGCGGTTTGTCTTTCTGAAGGAAGTTGCACCTTTCAGGGGAAAAAGGGTGACCTGGTCCCCTGTTTAGGCCTGATAAGTGCGACCTTCTCTGGATTGGGCTTTTTTTTAATCTTGAGTCAGATCCGGCCAACAATAACCTGTACTGTGGCCAAATGGACTTGGATTTGCCTTGTGGAGGTTTTAGCAGTAACAAAAACTGTAAATGAACAATATTTGAACTAGATTTGACAAAAAATTTAACCTAGGGAAAAACTAAACTAAAACTTGAAATTTTTTAAAAACAAACCTAGGGATCCTGTGGGATCGACCTGGTATTGTTGCCAGTTCTGTAGCAGGGATTTCTCCCTTGCTATAGGGCTGGAATGGCTACCTTCCATCTATAGGATGGAAGGATAGGTTCCTGTATGGAAATGTAGAAAATAAAAGCAGAAATGAAGCTAGACAGTAATGAAAAAGCAAATGGAAAACTCCTTTGCAAACAATGTTAGGGTTCTTCTCCTAATAACCTGCAAAAATGTATTAGAAAACCTACAAAGATAAAATGAAAAACCTACAAACAAGTAATGGATTAGATAAAAGCAAATACACAAAACAAAATACACATTTATACCTTCTCTTTGGTGCAATGGGCCACCATGCCCTCGTTGGAAGAAGCACCCCTCTCTCTCTCTCTCTCTCTCGGCAATGGAGGAGCTATGGCTCAATGGGAGAATGAATGGATGAGAGGAGGAATGTGGGTGGATTGAGAGACAAAGGGTCTCAAGGCATCCATAGGTAGCATAATAGTATGCAAGTGAAGAATCTGTTGAGAGTGACCCCCACCCCCCTATTTATAGCTTTTTTGGGGATTTTTAGGGTTTTAAGCCCCTGGTTGGGGCTTTAGCCCCCTTTTTGGGTTCTTAGCTCCTTTTAGGGGTTTTAGCCCCTTTTTGGAGACTTTAGCCCCTAGGAGAACTTACTTAGGCTCTTTTTGGGGTTTTTAAGCCCTTTAGCTCATTCTTAAGCCTTTTTGAGGGTGTGGGGGTCTAATGGGGTGAAATGACAGTCGTACATGGGTGTCCTTGGGTGGTGTAGGCCATGTGGAGCTGAGTGAGGGTTTTTTCGGGTTAACAGTTAGGATTCATACCTTTGGACAGTTTGGATTGAAGACCTTGGGACAAGAGTATTATCATCATTTTTTCTATTTTTGAGTTCTGGAATACCATGTCACACCTCATATGACACTTGTTGAGACATAGATCCACCTTGTGTTGTGGCTATGATTGGTTATTGAGCATGGATCCATGATGTTCATTTGTGGCCATGAATCCTCTATATTTTTCATGACACCTTTTTGCATATTGTGTGGTCATGATAGTTACAAAAATTATACACAGGTTGGATCCTCGTTGTATCTTTTTGGTGATCATTTGTACATGGACATGTATATTCCAGAGATCAGATTGTCTGACATTTTTACTCTCTTTCAGGTACCTTCATTTGAGCCTATGATCTTGGTTTCTCCAGTTTCTTAGACTCCATGACCCAACCATTCTTTATTTATAATGTATTTTAACCATCGTCATACCCTATGACCTCATACAATAGGGGGCATCTATGATAGTCAAATTTGACACTTCTCCATCCGTGACGACACTTACATGTTTTGGTCGCATGATGACACTTCATAAAATTATTATCGCTCACCCAAAGGACATTTTATGGATGGTAATGCCGTTTGGGATTTGTAATGCACTGCAACATTCATGAGGGCAATGAATGATGTGTTTAGGCTCTTTATTGATGATTTCATCTTTGTCTACTTAGATGATATTTTTATTTTTAGTCGTACTTGGGAAGAGCATTCCAAGCATGTAAAACAAGTATTGGGTGTATTTGTAATGGAGAAATTGTACTTAAAAATGTCCAAATGTGAGTTTGGAAAGACATATTTAGTTTATCTAGGTTACATTTTAGGGGGTGGTGAACTGAGAATTGATCCCTCTAAAGTGGAGGTCATTGTGAATTGGACTAAGCCAAATAATGTAGCTAATGTAAGAAGTTTTTTGGGAGTATCCCAATACTGGAGGAATTTCATTGTGAACTTCTCCTTCATATATTATCCATTACATGATTTGATAAGCGTGAACAAAGTCTTTCAGTGGGAAGGAAAAGAACGAAAATCCTTAAACACTCTGAAAGAAAAGATCAGCACAACTCCAATACTTGCACTACCAGATCTACAAAAACCATTTGAGATAGAAACTGATGCTAGTGTTTATGCCACGGGGGAAATATTAATGCAACATAAAAAACCAATATTCTATCACTATGAAACATTCTCTAAAGCAATAATCAACTATCCTACCTATGGTAAAGAATTATATGCATTAATACAAACTGTAAATAAATGGAAACATTACCTAATGGGTAAAGAAACAATCATACATACTAATCATCAACCACTACAATATCTTCAATCACAAACTAAGCTACAAAAATCAAGGCATTTCAGGTGGATGGGTTTTCTACAACAATTTCATTTGGTTATTAAGTATAAGAAAGGAATTTAGAACAAATTTGCAGATATGTTATCTATATTTCCAATAAGTGCTTCTATTGTAATTCAACAAAGTCCTTTGGTACATTCAAGTTAAGTTGAACATTATACTAATGATGAATAATTTAAAGAAGTATATGACCAATCATGACCAAGACAATTCAAATGCACATAAAATATTGGCAAGACAAGCTTCATGAAGATTTATGGGCATACAGAATTACTTGGAAAAATAGTACTAGTTTTACTCCCTATCACCTAGTCTATGGTAATCAAGTATTGTTACCAATTGAATTTCAAATTCATACTTTTAAATTAGCAGCTGATTTAGGAGTAGACATGTTTGAAGCACAAATAGAAAGGATAATGTAGTTAAATCAATTAGATGAGATGAGACAAGTTGCAGTAGAACAAACTATTTTGGTACAACAACAAAGAGCACAATGGCATGATAAGTTAATCAAGAAGCGATAGTTTTAGGTAGGATACTGGGCTTATTATATGATTCTAAGTTCAAAAATTTTTAAGCCAAGTTCACAACTGATTGACTCGGTCCATATGAGATTGCCAAAATATATGACAATGGCTCGGTCAAATTACAAACAATATATGATGAATCAAGTACATTCATAGTCAATGGACATAGGCTAAAACTCTACAATAATCCTGTCAACAAGGAAGATTTCCTACAATATATTTCTCAATAGAGGGAGATGGAGGTGCTAGAAAAACACACTGGTGTTTCTCCTTCACTTTCTTCTTAAAATATTCTGATATAGAAAGAAAGGGAAAAAAAGGAAAAAAATAACAAAGTTTAGTTGTGAAAACCAGGCAAATGGCACAACATAAACTTGAATTTTCATTGGAAAACCAAGATTACTTAGCCATTGAAAATCATCAAAAAAAAATTTCAATTCCTAGTTTGCATTACATTTCAGTCTTTGGTATGAATGACTTGAGGACAAGTCAATAAATAGAGCTCAGAGGGAAAAGCATATCAAGTTTTATTTTCTATCTAGTTTTGGAAACCCTCCAAGCCTCATGTAGATGTCACAATTTCATTCTACATTTCAGCAAAGTTTCATTCCAATAAAGAGCATAAATTTTCATATTTACAGAGGGACCTGAAAAGCATATCAGATCAAAAGAAAAGGGACCTAAATAGTACATCCAATAGAGGGACCTGAGAAGATATTGCAGAAATAATAAAGCATTTCAACCTTGCAGAGGGACCTGACTTTTAGTTTTACAGAGGGACCTGAGAAAAAATCATGTCAAGCCATCATTCTTTGCAGCAGAAGGATACACCAAGCTACATGAACTGAAAAAGAATTTCATCATAGGTACATGTGAAGACATTCAGAGAATTAGGAAGCAAGTATTAGTAATCCAAACCAGCCACATCAAAGTAGGATGAAGAGCACAAATGATCAGCAAGCAAGTTTATAAGAATTTGATTTTAATGTTTTAAAAGTATGCATTATTCTTCATTTTTGAGTAGTGACAAAATACCTATTACCCTCACAACCCTGATCATCTACCCATTCATTCCACTACCCTGGGCATAAAAAATAGTAGTCAAAACAATTTCATAGGTATTTGCATATCCTTGATCTCATGCCTAAATTGCATCCTACAGGAAAGCTTGAAATTTCATTTTCAAAAGGAATCATAAGGAATAGTTCTTTGACCTATAGAATTTCTAAGGTTTTCATATATACCCTAAAGTCAACATATGATACATTAAAAAAAAAGAGGTATATATGGGTCATAAACGTAGAAGAAATGATCGGTTAGCAAGTTCAAAACATCATTACAAAAGAAGTGGGGAATGCAAGTTCAAAACATGATTACAAAAAAATAGAGACTCATTAACCCATTTCCTTACCTGCACAAAATCTGGCCTAATTTTGAAATTCAAGGTAATGGTTGCATATGAGCAAGCATTTTCCTTGTCTCAGACGTTTTGATCATTCCCATATTTCACTCTCACGCCTACAGAGGTAATTTACTAAAAAGACAGGAGTTTTTCCGAGCCAACCCTTCTATGTGTAAACATAATGTACATAAACGGGGAGTATGTAGACACAACAGAGGAGTATGCATGTATAGCATAGTATTAGCTATTGAAAATTGCATGCACGCAGGCATAATTGTGAAGCAGAAGTTGCCTGAAGAAAGGTAAGGGACATTTCAAAAACATAGTTTTTTCCCAGTTGAAATCAAATCGATATTGCAAGCTAGCGTAGAACTTCTAGGTTAAGATATTTGAAGGCTTCCTTTGCATAAGGATATTTTTGTTAAAATTAAAAAAAATGGTTTCTATATAGAACTAGGAAAATTTGATCCCTCTACCATTCATGAAAGATGCTAGGAAATTTTTGAGAAGAAACAATGAATTCCTTTCTTTGAAAATTTTGATGGATATAATGAAAAATTCATCCTAGAATTTTCCTATTAATTTGATGGAGAGAGGGATACAATAGCTAAGTTCACTTTCATATTATCTAAAGATATTATGGCACAAATGATTGGATTACCTCAACAAGGAAATAGGTTCTTTAAGACAAAACAGTTTGGGGAGAAAGCATGGGTACCTTTCTTATGCATATCAAGGGAAGGCTAAGTAAAATGGAAGAAATGAATACCAAGGAGTTGGTTGATTCATACTAGGGACAAAGTAGCATATTTCATCCAGAAATTCATTACTTGTGAAGGCGGATTCAGTTTCATATACCTCTATCACATTAAGTTGATGCGGCATTTGAGGGGTGACTATGAGATTAATATACCCTATTTTATGTTATAGATCCTTTCTAAAATGGATAAAGCTGTTCAAAAACGTGTTGAAGACATTACAACAAGCCTTTTACACTGTGGACTCATCAATATGATTATCACACATGAATTACAAAAACAAAACTTGACATGGAAGCAATTTGTAATTCTTATTGAATTTGAAGAACCAGAAGAGCTGCTTGAGAAAGGATTGAAGGAAAATGAAGTATTAATGATAACAGACATTGAAGATGAAATAAAAAACTCTAAGGAAACAAGCTCAAAACAACCTAAGAGAAGAATAAGAATAAGGAGCATGGTAAAAGAAGAAAATGAATTCCAAGAAAAAGATAAGATCTTCACCACTTATGAAAGAAGATAAAGGAAATGGAAACAAGTTCAGAAGAAGCAAGGACTAGAAAATGATGATCAGGTACATCAAGAGAATTTTGCATACATTCAATCCTTGTAAAGTCAAGAAGAAAGTCTAGCAGGTGAGATTGGGAAAAATGACAAAGAAGTGAATATCATCTTTAAACAACAAATTGCAGAAGAGATAATGGAAATAGGTATTCAGACAGTTGAAAAGACTCCAACTGACAGAAAAGAGAAAAATAATGAGGATACAACCATCATTTCTCATGTCATTGAGTAGAAAGCCACATAAAAGGAAGAGAAAAAGTACCCAGAGCGGGTTAATGATGAAGTTAAGCACAAATATGAGGAATTTGGGATGGACACTATTTTTGAACAGCCTATAATGAAGATGAAAAAGAAGAATTCTTTCAAAAACAACAAAAAGATTGAGAAGTTAGAACTAAGAATGAAGGAATTAGAGTTAGAAAATGAGAAATTGAGGAAGAAAAATAGAAGGCTTAGAGTTCAAAACATTCAAATCTCTAAACAAGCATATAAATGGTATCAATGAAAGAGAACATTTAAAACAAAATATCAGATATTGAGGGTCTTTCATATAACTCAGGCTAGTGTAGATGCATCATCACAGACATGAGAGATGTTAGACGACCAGTAGAAATAGTGCAACAACAATTTTGTGCATGGGGATATGCAGGTTCAGTTTTGGAAATACGTTTTTGTGCATGAGGGAATGCAATAGCTTCCTCTTGGGGGAGATGTTGGATGCTATTTTTGATACCTATTTTACTCCATAATCCTTCAAGACATCTCCTTAATCCTTTATATTTCATCCATAAACCTTCTTGTTTCATCCATAAGGCCTTGAAATTCAATAAACTAAGGTATACTTGTTGTTTCTCTTAATAAATTGAATTTTGTAATGTTTAAAGCATTTAAATTTAAATTTCAATAAAATTACAAAATTTTCTAACTTCCCATAAATGCTCCTAGCTTTGGATATTTGTAGGATAGATCGGTGAAATCTGAAACACTCAGAAGAATCCTTGATGTCCAAAGATTGATTAATTTCTAATGGCTTCACAAAATAGGTTTCATAGGTGTCGAGTCAACGCTGGTCAAAGCAAACCACCTGCACTACTATTAAGCACACAAATAGGGGCGTTCCGATTTTGCATGGATTTTTCCTATTTTCGTGGATCTGGAGAACGAGCTCAGTGATAATGGCAAGATTTCATTAATAGGTTACCAGGATTATAGAATTTCTAGTTTTAAACATTCACTATAAATACTTGAACCTTTTATCTAATTTCCATCCAACGAATGGTGAATATCGGCGTTTGAAATAAAGACTTTGGACTTCGAATAGTTGTATGTGTTAAATTTTATATTTTGTGGGATCGAATTAAGTGTTAATATTTTTGCAAATCAACCTGTGTAAGACAAGTAGTGAAGGTCCCCCTGTGCCAAGCCTGCACAGTCACTTATTCCATCATTTTGCATTGGTATGTTTTGATGTTTTATGTAGTGTTCTATTAAAAATCTCAAACTAGATTTTACGTCAAATCTCAGTCTATGTGATGCAAGTAGGTTTTCGTTGATTGACAATAGTATATGCTTTTGTTTAATTACTACAGGTTGTTTCCGGCTCTATTTTTCATTAGAATATATACTTAGTTGTTGAAGTATTCAAACACATTGTGAACTAGCTTCTTGTAAAAGAATTCAATGTCTTCCTGCTTTCAACAATGAAGTAGCAATGCTATAGTTTATTTTTATGGTTTTGATGTTTTAGTTTTAGAATATTTTAGGTGTTGATGAGTTTAATAATTCTAATGAATACACTTTCCATAAGGGAGTTTAGTATTTCTTAGCGTACAACATTCAAACAATTCTAGGTCCAATTCCAAAGCATAGTGTGTTTTAAACTAGTCTAGATCTAAGTCCATAGATTTTGGATATGCTTCTAAGTATTACGATTCTAGATTGACAATTCAAATTTATGCTCTATTTTAGAACAGTAAAGAGGGCCAACATTTGGCGTCATTTCCGGGGAAGCATATTTAGAAATAGACTTAGGATGTTTAGTTTTTTTGTTCTCCTTAAAAAAATCCAAAAACACAGAGCATAATTTAGTATTATTTAATGTCAAGACAGAGAAACAAAAAAGGAAGATTTGTAAACCCCCCCCCCCCAAAAAAAAAATAAAGATAACAGGAACTTCTTCATCTGAGAAGAAAGGATTTATTACAACAACTATTGATACTTTCAAAATGGTTGAGGAGGAAACCTCTAAAATGATGAGAGGAGGACTAACCCTAGAACAATGTAGAGAGTATGAAAGAAGGATGGAGATTGAAAACAAACAAAGAGAAATGGCTGAGGAAGAAATATTAAGAGGACTAACCCCAGAACAACGAAGATAGTATGAAAGAAGGCTGGAAATTGAAAATAAAAGACAAGAAGATAGAATAAATGAAAGAGTAGAAGATAGAGGAAATGAAGAAGAACAAGAGACTAATTTTAAACTACTACATATGGCTCAATTTTCCCATGAAATTTTGCCACGAAATAGTGAAAATGGATGTTTTCATGGAAAAAAAGTTTATCGTTTTGGAAAAAATTAAAAATTTCCCCGATGTTCATCGCAATAGCAACAGTATGGGCCTATCATCGCTATAGC
>LPNX011030100.1:3089-132651 GCA_001517045.1 Pseudotsuga menziesii | reverse complement strand
TATATATATATATATATGCATCTAATAAACCATATAACATTTATTTTTATTGAACTAAGTACAAACATGAAATTGTACAGTTACACTAAGATTAATTAAGCACACCCAAGTAAACATACACTGGATCTTACTCCATGAGTTCACACGACTATATTAACAACTATCTTGCTTAATATATACTAAGATACTTAGTATTAATGTAACAAAATTGTTATAAACCCTCCAATTACCAAAAAATATTTTTCCATTGTGATGCTTATAGTGGCACAAGTTTAAAAATGTGCTCATAAATGCGTTCATTTTCACATGACCATGTTACCCTTATTATTACTAAAAAGGAAATTCTAGATGACAGGTCAAAGACACGGCCTTGATTTTTCACCAACAACTTTGGTTACAACATAACTTTATCAACTAGTCACCTTTCCATCGTTGGAGTTTTCCCATCACCTTGCCATCGTTGGAGTTTTCCCATGAATTAAGTAATATTCAAATTCTTAAAAAAACCTAGATGATTATCTTTAGTTGTATGATCATATCCAGCATGCTTATATTTAAGTTAATGATAAATATGATCCATTGTTATCATCACCCTAGAAAAACTTGAACTTGATGCTAGGTATGCCCTTGGATTCTTTATGGATATCATGCTAAAGTTCCATAGCTGATTTGGATTAATAAAAGAACCCTATTAGCCCTATGGATATCATGCTAAAGTTACATTCTTAATCATATGTTAAGAATGGTCTACTTGA
Organism: Pseudotsuga menziesii; assembly: GCA_001517045.1. Taxonomy (NCBI): domain Eukaryota; kingdom Viridiplantae; phylum Streptophyta; class Pinopsida; order Pinales; family Pinaceae; genus Pseudotsuga; species Pseudotsuga menziesii. Next base: position 131,896 of record LPNX011030100.1, on the reverse strand, counting down.
TGCATTTTGCATCTGAGTTATTAAATGTTGTTTGGTGGAAGGATGATCCCCATCGTTCTTTTCTCCATGTGGCAATAGATCCACATCTTATTCACGTATTAAATGTTGGTTGGTGGAAGGATGATCCCCATCATTCTTTTATCCAGGTGGCAATAGATCCACACCTTATTCACGTGGTCTAGGAACAAGGTAGAAACTTCATGATGCTTTGGGGTTTAGTCTGCCATTCCTTCAATCGTTTGGGCTCTTATATGCTTCTGTCTTGAAGCTATATATTTTTTTTTCTTCTTCTTTCGAGTTGGTTTGGTACTTCACCCACCTTGGTGTGACTACCATGGAGGTAGGGAAAAAATATATATTGCTTAGTTCTATTTGTTTTTACACAGTCATCATTTTCAGACAACTAATTGATTGAAAATTATATGCATCAACTCAACAATTCACTAAACTACTCGTTGTTTGCATATTGTACAAGAGTTTACTTGGAAAATAAATCGGCTCATACACTCACTTGGGGTTTCTAGAATGAGGAACTAGCGTTAAAACAACATGCCTGGTAAGAAACCTGCCCTCATTTCCAAACTACATTTCTAGTTTTCTTTCATTTAGACTTTGGTGGAAACATTATTTTTGTCTCCTTTGAGATTGAATCAACTTACGATTCCTTTTTTTTACATTGACTCACCAATAAGGGCACATGGCCTCTCCAACCCTTGTTGAATAAACAATTAGGAATTCCAATTTTATTTATAAAATACCCAGCCGAGATGTCATGGAGAAAAGTATAGGTTTGTATTTTTTTTATTAAAAGGAGCAAGGTAGTCGACTCATGCCCTGGGCACAAAAATATCCCTTCAGGGCTATTTTTATCTTCATTTCATTTATGTATATAACTCGGACATGTTTTTTTTGTGATTTACATCCTCTCTTAGGAATAAGATAGTCCTATATCTATAAGAGAATAATTTTCTGCATTTTTCATATTCATCGCATTTTCTAGATCTTANGTGTGTGTGTGTGTGTGTGTGTGTGTGTGTGTGTGTGTGTGTGTGTGTGTGTGTGTGTGTGTGTGTGTGTGTGCGTGTGTGTTGTGTGTGTGTGCACTTGGTTATCTCATGGCGTCTTAACCCTGGTTAGGGTTTCACCGATGTCTACCCTTAGGGGGTTAATAACTATAAGTATAAATGAATCGTGAGTATGAATCACTATATTTTAGTTACTAAGCCATTTAATGATATTCTACAGATCCCTTCGATTAGAGAGTTACGAGTCTTATACCCTTATATTCTTCATTTTCATGTACAGAGTTATCCTATTATTTATATATATATATTACTAATGTGGTAAGGATAAAAAAATTTCCTCATGTGAATGTGTTTTGTTTTTCTTTGACACTTGTAATCTTACTAAATTAATTACCGTTACTTATTAGTCTTTTATTATTACTATTCAAATTGAAATCAGTGTAGCCTTTGATGTTTTCTTGAATTCTATATGGTTATGGTACTTTGTGTGTTATTTTTCCATCTCCTTAAATTAAATATAGACATTGTGTAATGATTGACATTGTGTAATGATTTGCATAGATCAGTCTATCTGGAATCTTTGGCATACTGCTCATATACTTTAGTAACTTGATACTATAGGTGCAACTACAATTCTTGTGCCACTAGTGTCCAATATGGGTTGTAGTGGCTCATGACATAAGGGGTAAACCCTTACTATATTACAACCTATTTATTTGAAAAATAGAGGTTTAATAGACTATTAAGTTTAACATTAGATTTGAGGAAAAATAGTTGGATGAGAACCTGAGCATTTTATAATATAACATCCTACACAATACAATCTTACAATATGTGCATTGAAATGGTTTATCATCACATAATAGTTTGTTGGGTTTCATCTATGTATATGGACATGATAGATACATGATTATTCAATTGTCTACATACATGAGATATCTATTAAGGAGATACTATAGTTACCCTTATAGTTACAAAGGATTAGGATAGTATAGTGTGTTAATTATGGAGAATACATGTGTCTAACATGTTCATAGCTCTATAGAACCAAGCAGTTAAGCTGAGGTTATCGATTCCACTATCACTTGTTTAGCTCTTAAAACATGGATATACTTCTCTATATAGATTATGGATAATCACATAGGTAAATATTATGGATTCACAGTAATTAGTACGGTATATTATCCCATTCAGCTATAATGTTTCGAGTCAATACTAGTATTTCAGCTCTTTGTTCATACTGATCATGTTAGCTATCTATATTATGGTAATAAAAGTAATAGTGTTACAGTGAATGTTCATTGTGACTACCCTTGGTAAATGTTCTCCCCCAGAATATAACAACAAATTCTAGCCATCTGGTCTATCTTGGAACTTAGTTCCCAATTTTTCCCCTTTGCAAAATTTGTACAATTACGTTCCATAAAATTTAATCCTACTACCTCATAAGTCACCATTGATGATGTACAAACTATACTCTTCCACATCTTAGAGTCGTCTATCACCCTAATGATGGGGACCTTCTCAAAAGGTGAGGTGATATCTCTCAAGGACCAAGTTTCCAAATGTAGGAAAATGAAAGAAATTCAAAAAGGCAAGATGTTCCCTCATCTCAAATATAATAATGATTAAGAGGAAATTCCTTTCTCCCTCTAGAAATAAAAGAGCTTTGCAGCTCGAAACCATCAAAACCATCTTGTCTTTTACCTTGATACTAGGGAGAGAATTGAATGAAGACATTGATGAAGGGATGGTTCCTATGGTTCATGATTATAACTATCACAACAATTCCTCATATAATTATGCATTGGCCATATCCATAGGAATGAAAAAAAATAGAAGAGTTAAATGATACAATGTTTTTTATATATTATTCCTTTTTTATTTATCTCTTGATCTTCAATTGACCTAATAATTTTGAATTATTCGATATTCAGAAGACCAATGGAATATCAAACATGATATATGATTGGATACCTTGGGTCAAGAAAGGGGAATAAGAGGGGATCACTTAGTCTTAGTTCGTGTCTAAATTCATGTATAGGTATTTTGCTTTGATAACTAGAAGACAACCAAAGTTTATTATTAAAGAGATAAATCATAAATTACATTTGGGAGAGGAAATCAAAAGAGGTGATTTGTATCTAGCATTATATTAAATAGTTATTAGATATTATGGCACTGATTCCTCTCCCTATAGGATACCCAAGCTTCCCACCCCTAGAAATTTGTTCTAGAGTATGTGAAGAAAATATTGGAAGTGGAAAACCTTCACTTTCCCAAATAAAAGAAGAAAGGAAGAAATGAGTTTCCTATAGCTAGGGGTCTCAAAGAAACATTTATCATTATGAATGTGTTGAAACTATTCTTGGGCATAACTTGTATATATGATCCTCATTTCTTGACTGGACAATAAAAAGGGGAGGAAACTTCATAATTCCCAAGACCATGAATCAAATCTAGACATTGAAAATGTATCCAATGAGGAAACACATTAATAATTTGAGAATATAATCAGGGGAGAATAAGATCTAAGCAAGGTAATTGCCCAAGTATTCCCAGATCACACTCCTTATCCCTCATATGCCCCACCTTATTTTACTTTATAATGGAATAGGAGGGTAGTGGTGACAAAGGAAGATATGGAGTTTCATGTTCCTACATAGGTGAGATATTATGACTTTTTACAACATAACTCTAGTAGGAAAAAGATAGGGGCATGGTGGAGAATGAAAAAATATCTTAAGAAGGAGAATGTCTCATCTCTCAAAATTCCCAAATATTTTTAATTTGATATAATTTATGATGAGTTCCATGAGGATGAGGAGGAATAAATTCCCATGATGAGCTCTATACCCCAAGAGGGAATGGGATAAGTTACATCAATGGAAGAGATCAAGTATGGTGGTGAAAGTGGGGCACAACTGATCCTAGAAGTAATCACTCTCCCTCCTCCTAAGGAGGTAATTCCATATCAAAAGTCCCTTCAAAACATGTATTCCATGGGATTTATATAGGAAAAAGGCCCATGGAAGGACAATTAAGGGATAACTCAACCTATCTAGCTTGAGAGAAGGCCTCGAAATCTTGGGCTAAGAGTTGATATTAACACCTCTGTAGATAAGAACAAAGGGTTGCAGTAAACATATCAACAAATTCCCCATAAAATAATGCAAGAAGAGATTATGAAGATAATGTCTCCCGAGCAATCAAGGAGACATGTTGCATGATTATAGAAAGATCTAGATAATAAAAACACTATTAATAGAAGAAATGACAAATGAAAGTATACCTACTAAGGTAAATGAGCAAGGCATACCATCCATGTCTTAGGTTGTTATTATTATTCAATATCAAACAATTGAAACGGACCTAATCAAGAAGGATTTACTAGAGATTTTAGCAGAAATTAAGCACACAAGAACATAGGAGGTCTTGCACAAAGAAACAAAGCAGCTCAGACAACTATGGTTGTAAGTAATAAATGAGTCCTCAAGAGATACAAAGAGGAATTTGGATGAAATAATGTGGGATAATATTCAATAAGATCCAACGAATAAAATAGAAAAAATGGATCAAACAAATTCAGGTCTAGATGAAGAATGTGAATAGGAAATTTTTCCATCTATACCAGACCTCCAACATATTTTTGATCAATAGGAAGAACATCAACAAGAAGGAAGTGGATCTCTTGCTAATTCTTTCCGATTTATTTTAAATCTAACAATTTTTTTTCTTATGGTTACTGAAGGTATTGTTGGAATACACTCTATCCTCAAAGTCCCATAAATAAATTAGTAGACTTCTTGGGAAATAGTGATCCATTCAACTAGAATCACTAATTATTTAGAGGTTTTGGAGAAAGAACAACAAAGGAGAGATGATCTCCAGGAAGGATTCTAGAGTACTAAAAAATTTGAAACTTAGGCCCAATCAAGAATGATACCATAATATGACCTAGAGACTACGAAATTGATGATATATTCCCCAAAGCCCCTTGCGAGGAAGGCTTATAAATATTTTAAGCAACACGAGCGGAAAATTTTGTAGATTAGCTTGGACATAGTTTAGCTATCCCCATATGACAATGTGATGATAGCTCAAGGGTCAAGTAGCATTGTATACAGTAAATATATACAAACATTTTACACCATGGGAAAATACATGAAAAACAAAATCATTGTAGGTAAGAAACCCATTTTTATAGGCCAAGGTTGGAAAATTGGAAAATGAAAATAATAAGATGTAAGATATGGTGGTAAAAATAGGACAAGGAGCCCAAAATACAATACAATTTATGTCCTTTCTATCTGAGAAGGAAAAGAGAATGAAAGAGCTATAACTTTCCGAAGTGACTCAATCTTTCTTAGTCACCCATAAAATGATAAAGGAGAAACAAAACTTGCCAGAACAACTCATCTTCTTGAGAAAGGAGAATGTTTATTTGATAGAACAAAAGATCCTAAACGAGGAGAGGACAAGGGAGCTTGAGAAAAAAGAGAAATATTCTAGATATCTAAGTTTTCAGTTGGATGAAGAAAATAACAAGGAAAAATATTTGAGGGATAAACTACCAGAATATTTGAAAGGGGTCGATGAACATCCTTCTAGCAGCCAATAGTCAACACCTATGGAAACTATTTCCTTACTGGAAAAGATATTAGAGGAGAAGGAACAAGAACGCTTGCACTATAAAACAATACATTCGAAAATTTAATGAAATCATTCAAAATGTAGGATCTCATAAATAAAATAAAGGATGAACTCACCCTTCAAGGGAAAATCTTGGTAAAGTTGAAAAAAAAATGATATGAGGAAAAATGTGGCATCCTTGGAGGGATAGATAAATGAATGGAGTTCCTAACATGAAGAATCACTAAAAAAAGCCAAGATGATTAAAACATTGTCCACATCCAAGAAAATGAAGTGGACATAAATATTCAGCATTTTTCACAAAATAAGACCACCTTTTCAAATTTTTTTAGATTTCTATTTAGTTTATCAAGAGGAAAATAAATCTAGGAAAGCATCAAGATATGATACAAACCATGTCTCAAACCATTATGGTAACAAGAAGAGTAATTAATTCACTGATTCTATATCAGTTAAAATCTATGGAGATCTAATATAGAACCTCATCCCACATGGATATTTAGAGTTGTATGAGAAAATACCATAGCTTAGATATTTTGAATGGTGAAATCTAAGATTCATATGCTTAATTTCCCCATTTTTTTAGGATAGTTGATTATATGGTCAAGCATGTTATCCTTTCCCATGGAGAACCAAACTTAATTTATATTCAACATCAACATATGATTAGAATGTGAAAAATTCATTGCCTAGACTTATTTTAGTGGATGACAAGTCAACTATAACTATGCCCATTGAAATTTTAAATCAGCTAAAACCCTTTTCGAAACAACTTTGTTGGAGGACCTAATACAGAATCTAGGGGAGGTAAATTACACCCATCAATTTGAGATACATAAGTCTGTTAGGATTTTGAAAGGGGATAGGGGTCTATATACAAAAGGGTGGATTCATATGTAAGCGATGAGGGATTATATAGAAAATAGACCACAAGGATAGGTGGAACAATGCACAAGATACTTCTCATAGAACCCTAAAGAGAAGTGCATGGAAATATGAAGGGATAAGGTGATATACCATTCAAAAGATACCGATATACACCAAATTTGGGCCCACCAAGGAGACAAAATATTAGGCTAGTTTATCAAAGCCCAATCATCACCTGAAAATATCAACACAATCAAAATATTCTTCATGAAGGAAATAGTTAGCATGTAGAGAATAAGGGGCATAAAGAGAATGTAAAAAGAAAAACATAGGAGGTTCATTCATTTTACATCCAATAGGCTCCTCAAAATTCTAAGAAATTTACATAGGGATTTGTAGCATTGACCATTTTTTTTATTTCTTGTCTCTTTATTCTTTGTAAATTATATTAGAGAATGTCCTCTTGCTAAAAAAAGATAATAATATCATGAAAGAGATCATTTCCCCCCTTGAATTTTTCTTAGTGTAATAAAAGAAAATGAGAATGCAATTGACCTAAAACTAGGGTGAGGTGATTTTCCAGTGGTTTTCATGAAAATAATGTCTCATATGTGTTGTGTAGTGCCTTTATGGAGGTGTATATGTCTTTATTTTGTTACTCAAATCGATAGATCTACAAATTTTATGCCTACTCAATGTTTTGTGTGTCTTGAATGGAATTTAACACAAGGCATTTCAATTCTTTGATGATTGAATGTATTTTGGATATTGCATATTCTTTTCAAGAAAATGTTCATGATTAAGGTTCTCTTGTTACTGTTTCTCCAAGTTATGTATGCTTTAAGATGTGTTTAGTCCTCCTTTTAAAAATAACACTCAAGTTACATTCCAAGCAACCGATATGTATCTTGAGCACCACATTTCTTAGTTGTAAATACAATCAAGGTTTTAAACAAGATTACCCTCCTTCCATTTTTTATTGAGGACACTAAACTTCCCTCAAACACTAATTGTCTAGAAAGCACTACCTCCTCTTTTTATTTTGAATATATTTACCCTTTTCCATTAGACCCTTTGATAAATTTCATAGACCCATACACCGAAATTTTCACCCCTCGAAGCAAAGATCTCTTTCCATGTTCATATTTTTTCATGAAATCCTTTGCATCAACTCATATATCTACAAAACATGATCCAAAATACCTCATACTTCCTAACCCTTGTTTGAGTATACCCACTTGTAAACAAACTCACACCCCAACTTGAAACCCTGACATGGCAGGCCCAAACCCTTCGAACCCTTGGTTGGTGAACCAATTTAAGTTGTTGGTTCTACCTCTAGAAAACAACCTAGGAAACCTCCTATATGGGTATCTCAAGGTCCTTAATTAGTTCAATGGGGAAAATGGGATTTTAGTTTAATATCACCTAACTACGTTTTAGGATTGTATCGATAACTGTTCAGTTGAGGATCATGATGTCTTCTTGAAGATAGAGGGAGAAGGTAGAAAATGGCTTAGGAATATACCCAATAATTCCATAAAATATTAGGTATAGTTCATAGAGACTCTCACAAAGAATTGGGGGAAAAAGAAAGATATAAGACACATCTTGACATAGTTTAATGCTTTGAAGAGAAACAACGGGGAAATTGTTCCAAAATTTACTACTCAGTTTTACAAGTTGTAAGATAATATTCTAGATACTAGCAAACTCTCAGAAGTTGCTATGATGCTCACTTATTCTTTTTCTTTTGAGGAAAAATGATTTCTTCACCTAAGATAAATAAAATCAGTTCACCTAGAAACCCTTTTTAATGACGTTGGATATCTAGAAGGGAACATGAAAGTAGCCTGGGTGCCTTTGAAAACTAGGCCAGAAACCCCTAACGACATGGAATATCTGGAAATAAGAAGAGGGAAAGAACTAGAAATATCCTCTATTAAATATGCCTTGAGTCTAGAAGAGGCCACCAAGATTGTCAAAACTATGTATAATTATCTCACCAAGGTCAAGCAAAGCTAAGAAAAAAGTTCCTTTGTCGGAACTACCCCCAGAGAATAGAATCACCTAGTTAGTGTCCAACTACAGTATAAAAGAGTTCCTCTAGTGGATCCTAAACAATAAATAAGACCTACTAACCCTAATCTACAATAATATCCTAGACCCCATCCTAATGTGGTTTCTCTACAGTCTAAGGGTATGACAAATATTATGAACATGAAGAGGAAGAACTACCCAATCATTCTTTAAACCTTAACATGTTGTTTCATGTAGATGAGGTTGAAGATGGAAAGGGATTGTTGAGATCAATAGGTATGTGCATGTTGGGAGATGAACAATATATTCAGGAGGAAGAGGTTTTTCACCAAGAAGAATTGGTCTGAGATCTATCTCTCGCTCATCTACAAATGTTTATTGATAACATCATGGATGAGGAGAGAAGAAGCTATAAACTAAGGCCTATACTTAATGTACAATTTTTTTGGCAAGATGAGTCTTATGGTAAATACAATGATAATAGGAGGGAAAACAATAGGGTTGCACATTTTTTGAGGAGGGATGCAATCCCAAACGTGACATATTTTAGGTAGTGATATTCCTAGTTAAGGTAGATGTCAAAGGAACATAGAATAATAAATATCAACCTATGCCTATCCAAGCACCCATGAAGCAAATACCAACTACAAGGGAATCCGAGAGAGGTCTTATATTAAATTCTATGTTTGATATTGAGAAAGACTAAAATATCAACGCCTATCTCCGAAGTATTAAAATATCTTGCTCATAAGAAATAGATATTATCCTATTTGGGACTTAAGGATGTCAACTCTCCCTAATAAAATTACCACATCCTATTCCAATTTTATGGTCTTAAGTGACGAATCCCATTTTCAAGTTGATATGAGAATTTGGGAAAATAAATGACTAGGTGACTAAAAATGTTAGTCATGATTGTGTTTGTAAGCTAAATACTACTAAATTTGAGAAAACAACTAAGAATGACTAAATCAAATGGCTAATTTAGTCACATGATAAAAAAATACCATTAGATAAAAAGTAACACAACAAAAAATGATTAAAAAAGGACTAATTTTCCACTGCCATTCTTAGTTGAAAAACAATTCGATTCATTGGAAGTTGATGCATTATATCTAGAGTTAGAGCAATCCCATAAGAAAGGGTAAGAAGAGGCTCTATTTGAGCCTTTTCCACCATCGTCGGATGCTAAGAAACAATGTAATTGTATATGATATATTATATATAATAAGTTAATATATTATATGATATAATATGTAATAACATTAATATAATATAGTTAACATATATAAATATATTATAACTAAATATTATATTATGTGTAATATATGTAATAATAACACATGAAAAAACAAAAAAACAAAACAAAAACTAACAAAACAAACACAATGAACAATTAAGAGACTTTGGCGGAAAGGGCTATACACAAGAAATCAAACTAAAACTAACAAAACAAACATAATGAACAATTAAGAGACTTTGTAAGGAAGGGATAGACATGAGAGGGAATTCAGATAATTCATGGTTTCAATTGGGGATTTGGGGATTTTTCATATGGTTACAGAGAAGCCTAGTTCAATTCTGCAAAGGAAAAACTCCTTTTATTTTTCTATTCGTATTAATTTCTAGGGTTTAGTACATGACATGTTTGACTTCTTGGTGGATTCCCTGAATGTTGTATTGAGGAGTTTTTTCAAGCATAATTTCATTTATTCAATTATTTGTATTTAATTTCACTTGTTTTAATTATCATTTTTTTTTTCTTGATTTTGACTTTAAAACACATGTTTTCATTGCTTATTTCTAGAATCTTGAAGTGTATTAATGGATTATGGGATTTGTGCTATTTTAGAAATAAAAAAACTTTGTTATTGTATTTTTGTATTATGCAATATCTATCATTTTCATTAATAGATGAGGGTGCTTCATAAAGTTTATGCAAAAATTTTCTTTAGGTTTTCTCGAGGTGTTTGGTTCTAATCCCCAAACTCGTTCTGGTCTTGTGGAACCATGCTTTGTTCCAAAGTCCATTGTAAGAAATTGATGCATTTTGCATAAATTTTGTTCTAGTCTATCAAGTAGGCTTTTTTTTATTCATAGTGTTTGTTTTAATCAATTAGAGTTTTGTACATGCTTTGTTTTTCACATAATAAATCATGTGTCTTTGGATGTCTCGATATTAGGCTCAACTATGAGTTACTAATGGCATGTGTGTAGTACATTTGAAATTAGTTTTGCAGGAAGATAATTATCAATGTGAAAATGGGTAGCAAAGAAACTCTATGTGTAACTGGAGCTAGTGGTTTCATTGGGTCATGGTTTTTTCCTTTTATATTATAACATTTCTAATCTATGCAGTGAAATGTTTAAGATCTCGGAAATGAGAAGGATACTAAGCACTTGGAGGCCATGGAAGGAGATAAGGAGAGAATCAAATTGTTTCAAATAGACCTAGTGGATAATGTTTCTATCGAGGTTTCCATTCATGGGTCTATTGGGATGATCTCAAAAACCATAATCCACAAGCCTAGATTTTGGATATTACAATTAAGGGTTCCATGAATGTCTTTAAACAAACCCAAAAATCCAAAGTGAAAAGTGCAGTGTTAACCTCCTCAATCTTTGCAATCACTGCCAGTCCAAATTGTCTTATGAATGTGCTAAAGGATAAGAAGTTTTTGGATGATATTGATTACTACAAATAAATGGGACTTGGTATCTTGCATAAGAAACACTTCCTAAAAAAACTTGGGTGTTTTCCAAAGAGATTTTTTTGGATGTGGTTTTTATCAATCTAGGAACTGTTATGGGACTAGTTCTACCTCTAGAAATCAATGCCAATATTGCCATGTTTCTTCATCTTGTTCAAGTTATGTTCTTATTTCATTTCCCTTTTGTATTTAAAAAATTAACATTCTTAGATTTGTGCATAGTTTTTAGTCCCATTCTTTCAATCTAATAATTTTGGGTCTGTTATGCGTCTCTCACTAGTGGAAAACTAGTTGGTACTTATGTCGAATTTTGGGTTCCTTGTATGTATTGATCATAAGGTCTTAACTCAATTTTTCCTAGAGCACTTATGTCTCCTTGACAATGATTCAAGAGTTTGAATTGAAACAATGGAAATAATCAACTTTGGAGCGCAACTCCACTTTCTTTATTATGTAAACTTTGTTTGCAATAGCCCATTCAATTTCTTTCCTTTGCCACATTCAATGTACAAGACCCATGACAAATTTTCTCATCCATGCTTTTCGTTGATTTTTTGTAGCTCAATTAAACATGCCCTACAAGTTTTGGACTGGTGCCAAGCTAAACATACAGATTCAAATTTAATCCATTTTTTTACTCAATCATTCATATAGACATAATTGGTCTCGTGCAAATTATAACCTTTATTTTATTTTATTCTTTATCCTTCTGTCCTTTATTTAAGATATAATAAGACATATTATAACATTTTTAACATGGTAAATATAGAATGCCATTTGGAGAAAGCTTTGGACACATTTTGTCAAGCAATAAAAATGTGCATCCTAAATATTTTCTCGTTATCTTGTGCTTCCATTGCTCTTTTTAAGGTTGTTGGGAAGGCATGGGAATGCCGCTCTCTACTTCAGAGGCACTTAAAATTTCACTAATAGCTCAAATCAATACTTATAGCATTGTCACAGTTGGCTGTGACTTGCTGACAGAGCTCACAAAACTCAAATAAACAACTACAAGATTGTTGCAGCTGGTTGTTACATCTAAAAATACTCTAAATATGGTGTTCAACCTAGCTGTTACAACTAACAACAATTAACATGATTATTTCAGCTAGTTGTGACCGCTGATAGTCACCTACAACACACTCATAGCTCAGTCACAACTAACTTTTTAACAAGTTTCAGATGACCCTTGCTTCCATAAAATTAACACAAATATTCTACTGAATTAATACATAACATTCACATCAAATAAACTCTGATTCCTTCAGCTATTACTGTAGACTAACATAAAAAATAAAACTGAGTTTTTCACACTTAGAAACAGAGTAAAAATAAAAAATACATAGTAAAATTTGATTTTCAACTCTGTATCAATTTCTCTATTACGATGTGTCTCACTGTGTGTAAATAATGATTACAAGATGGGTATATATAGTATTTCAACTAAGTCATTCATTAATTACTAACTGACCCTTCGTTTATGCAAAACATAATTCTTTGTTTTACAAAATTTGCAGTCTGACATAATTAAAATATGCGACGCCTCTTCAGAATTTATATGTGCTTTGCTGGCTCAATCAAAATTACTTTTCACATTTTAATAATCTTATGTTTGTCGGGTGGTGAGGCGGTGTGTCGGTGTTGTGACTCTTCAGTGTTGTAGTGACCACAAATCTGGGCGGTGGAGTAATTAACAGCTCCAACATTCTCCCCCTTAATTACTACATTAAAAATTAAGACAAAATTTTGTGATACCAACTTTCTATTATAGCTTACAAACTCCAATGTTTTTCCTATGAATCTCAAGCAATTCTTTTCCCAAAGGTTTTGTAAATAAGTCTACAAATTGATTTTCTAATCTACAAAATTCCATGCTGATTTCATTATTGTTTATCAGTTCTCGGATAAAATGATACCTTGTATCAATATGCTTACTTCTTTTATGAAAGATATGATTTCTTGATAGTGCAATAGTTGATTTATTGTCACCGAAAATTTGAGTTGGTTCATTTTGTTCATGTTGTAACTCAGAAAGATTTCTTCTCATCCATACAGTTTGGCATGCAGCTGTTGTTGCTGGAACATACTCTACCTCAGCAGAGGATAGTGTCACTATGGGATGCTTCTTTGATGCCCATGCTACTGATCCCGATCCAAAAATGAACACATATCCATATGTGCTCTTTATATCATCGATAGAACCTGCAAATTCACTATCAGTATATCCAATCAATTTAAATTCTTAATTCGATGTATACTAGATACCAAAATTTGTTGTTCCAACAATATGTCTTAGAATCCTCTTTCCAGATTGCCAATGGGTATTCTTTGGATATTCCATAAATCTCAAAATCAAACTTACTGCAAACATTATATCAGGTCTTGTTGCAGTTAAGTACATGAGACTTCCTACCAATCTCTTATACAACGTTGGATCAACTTTTGACCCATCATCCTCCTTACTGAGTTTTTTTCTAGTTGCAATAGCTAATACCATCCTTACCGTATCAATCCTGGCCACCGGTGCAAAGGTTTCATTATATTCAATACCAGGTTGTTGACTAAACCCCTGAGCTACAAGTCTTGCTTTATATTTTTCAACATCACCATCAACATTTAACTTAGTCTTATAAATCCATTTGACACCAATACAATTTTTATATTTAGGCAAATCTACAAGATCCCAAGAACTATTTCTTTCTATGGTATCAATTTCTTCATCCATTGCTTTTATCCAAACATCCTTTTTAAAAGCCTCATCAAAATCTATAGGCTCGCATGCTATAAATGCAAAATTTGAAGCTTGATCTACTTCTTCATTTTGATCATACAGTTCTCTTAAACTTCTAGTCTTCTGACCTCTAATTCTGTTCATTAATGATGCTAATGTAGGATTTGATTCATTACTTACCTCTGATCCTGTTCCTTGTCATCCACCAACATTTGATGGTTCACCATGTTCATGAGTTCTGGGCATTATGGCTGGTGTCCTTATTTCTGGTGTATGTGGAGTTGATTTTCCTCCATGTGTGCCCTATTCTTCTTCTTCATCTTCTGCGTGAGGTGCAACAACTTCCTCACCAACTAATTGATCAATGCTCCCATCCCATGCTTCTTCTTCCTTAAACAATACATCTCTGCTGATAACATACTTCTTGGTGATGGGATTATATAGTCTATATGCTTTAGATTCTTCACTATATCCAACAAAAATACATTTCTAACTTCTGTCATCTAATTTTCTCCTCATCTTTTCAGGTACATGTGCATAAGCTACACAACCAAAAATTCTTAAATGAGATATGCAGCTGCACTTATTGATCCATGCTTGCTAAGGAACTCGATCCTTCACAATTTTTGTTGTGCTTCTGTTCAGGATGTATACTGAACAAGTAATAACGTCTCCCCAATATTCATTTGAAATATGCTTCTCCTTCATCATACTTCGAGCCATGTTCATAATGGTTCGATTCTTCCTTTCTGCTACTTTGTTTTGCTATGGAGTGTAGCGAGCTAAAAACTGTCTTATAATTCCATTATATTGATAAAATTCCTTAAACTCATTTGACATATACTCACCTCCTCTATATGATCTCAATACTTTAATAAATCTGTTACTCTCTTTTTCAGCCATAGCTTTAAAACTTTTAAACACTTCAAATGCTTGAGATTTCTATTTCAACAAATACACCCAAGTTTTTCGACAGTAATCATCAATGAAAGTCATAAAATAAACATTACCAGTCAAAGAATATTTTTGCATCGGTCCACACAAATCTGTGTGTACCAGCTCTAATGGAGATTTTGCTCTGTATGAGACTCCAGAAATAAATTTCTCTCTATGATGCTTTCCCAATATGTAACTCTAACATTAACTCGCTGGCTGCTCAATATTAGGAAATCCTTTTACCATCTGCTTCTTCTGTAGCAAATCTAAACCACCAAAATGTAAATGGCCATACCTCAAATCCCATAACCATGATTGATCTAAAGTCTTAGTTTTATAAGAATTCAAAGAGTTAGTTAAATCATTTCTCATAATCAGGGAAAACATTATCATCTCTACTCTGGAAATCAACTTTTTACTTAGATATTTGTCATAAATAGTGCATACCTTTTTCTTAAAGAACACTCTGTATTCTTTCTCCAACAATTGTCCAACACTTAATAAATTACACATTAAACCAGGAACATAATAAACATCATGAATTGTTCTTCTTTTTCCATTCTTTGCATACAAAACAATCACACCTTTACCATTAACATTTACCTGACTGTCATTACCTAACTTTACTTCAAATTGAATGCTGGTGTCTAGAATTGAAAATAATTCCTTATTTCTTGTCATGTGGTTGTTGCATGCGCTGTCCAAAAACCATACATATTTTGAACTTTCCTGGGTGACATTACAAGTCAAAAACATAGGCTTCTCTTCATTTTTAGTCTCCCCTGTCATGTGTGTAGACAACTTACTTGTATTTTATTTCTTCTTCCAACACTTGTTAGAAAAATGCCCAAATTTCTTACAATAAAAACAATGAACTTTAGATCTGTCATACCTCTGATTTCCTGGCTACCACGTTCTGCTACTGCTCCCCCTTATGCTAGGAGTACTCTGCTATAACTTCTCTTCATTTCCAAAATCATTTCTGCTGTCACTATAAACAGCACTTCATTTTGCTCTTCCTCTGCATCTACATCTAGTAACATTTAACTGAGATTTAAAAGCATTTTCTAATGGAGTATCATCATACCTGTTCATTCTTGATTCATGAACAATCAATAAACCAGTAAACTCTTCAATGTGCATATGACTGAGATTTTTAAACTCTTCAATTGGAACAACCACTGCTTCAAACTTCTTTGGAAAACATCTCAGCAATTTTTCAATCACATACTGATCTAAGAGGTATTCACCATATCGCTGTATCTAATTTACATATTCATGACTTGTGTCATAAAACAATCAACAGTCTCACTGTCCTTCATCTTCAAATTCTCAAAGTCTCTTCTCAAATTCTACAACTTAACATTCTTCACCTTGGTCACACCTTGATATCATGTTTCAAGAGTGTCCTAAGCTTTCTTTGAAGACTCGGCACTTGATATCTTTGAAAAAAAGGATTCACTCAGGCCTTGCTGAATAAAACCAAGAGCTTTATTATCCTTATTACTATTTTTCTTCAACAGAACATGTTCAGCATTTGATAGAGCAAACTCAACTGCTTAATCAACTAGTTATGGATAGCCAATCGTAACAAACTCCCAAGGATCCTGAGCATGCAGGATAGTTCTCATTTTAATAAACCATGTATCATAATTTCTTTCAGACAACACAGGAATTTGTGGCTGCACTACACTACTATTAGTAGCCATCTCAAACAAATTACTCTTAAAGACTTAACCAAGCTCTGATATCACTGTGGGGAAGGAAGGGAAGTGTCGCTCTCTGCTTCAACAACAATTAAAACTTAGCTAACAACTCAAATCAATACTTACAGCACTGTCACAACTGGCTGTGAATTGCTAATAGAGCTCACAAAACTCAAATAAACACCTACAGGACTGTTGCAGTTGGCTATTACAGCTAACAGTACTCTACATATGGTGTTACAACTAGATGTTATAGCTAACAACAATTAACATGGTTATTTCAGCTCGTCGTGACTGCTCACAGTCACCTACAACACACTCACAAATCAGTCAGAACTGACTTTTTAACAAGTTTTAGATGACCCCTGCGTCCATAAAATTAACAAAAATATTCTACTGAATTAATAAATAACATTCACATCAAATAAACTCTAATTCCTTCAGTTGTTACTACAAACTAACATAAAAAATAAAACCGATTTTTCACACTAAAAAACAGAGTAAAAATAAAAAATACACAGTAAAATATGAGTTTCAACTCTGTATCAATTTCTCTATTACGCTATGTCTCACTGTGTGTAAATCATGATTACAAGATGGGTATATATATTATTTCAATTAAGTCGGTCGTTAATTACTAACTGACCCTTCGTTTACACAAAACAAAATTCTATGTTGTACAAAATTTGTAGTCTGACTTAATTAAAATCTGTGATGCCTCTTCAAAATTTAGATGTGCTTTGATGGATCAATCAAAATGACTTTTCATATTTTAATAATATTATGTTTGTCAGGTGGTGAGGCGGTGTGTAGGTGCTGTGACTCTTCAGTGTTGTGGTGGCCACAAATTTGGGCAGTGGACTAATTAACAGCTCCAACAAAGGTTTGATCCAAGAACAATAATATTTATTTCTAAGTTATTTGTATGTGATACATGCATAGAATCGTTTTCATTTCTACATGGATACGCTTCATAGTCCATGATATGGATTGGTTTCCTTAATTGGAACATTATGATTGGGATGATCTCAAACTTTTAGGGTTGGGCTTGTTGTTCAATGTTGCGTCACTGAAATCTAATTCATTAATGGTGACATTTGTTATTGAAAATTGTTTAAATATGGGGAGAGGCATAAAGATATGGGTTTCAAACCATGAATGGCTGAATTGTTTATTTCATATTATACAATAGTATATATTATACATGATTGAAGGTTTTATCCAATACCGACTAACTGATTTTAGAAGTGACTAAATGAATAGACTAACTAACTAGATTAGATCCTCTAACACTCCCTCTTAATCTTGAGAGTTTCTTTCTTAATTATGATACTCTAATAAAAAAATTCTGAAATGCAAATGCCTTCTGGTTTATGTCTCAGCAATACTTACAAACACTTAACAAAATTTCAAATCACTTTTAGTTTTCAATTTTGATTCATGATGCTGCTGCAAACTCTGTTTTTTTTTATTTTTCCGATATTTTTCTTCTTCTTCAATGCTGCAAACTTTTCATTAATTTTCTTCTTTAATGTTTCATCAGGTTCTTTAGGATTTCTAATGCTTGCTACTAATGTTCATTTCTAACAATGGTTCATTCTTCATATTTGGGCTTTCATCATAATGACTATTGGCAATATATCTGGTCCATCAACCAATCCCCATGTATCGAAGAATATCTTTTCATATTCAACCTTGATCAAGATTAGGATATGGGTACACATGTCACCCCATGTTACCTCTAACGATGGTTTATTCCACAACTTGAAAACACAAACCTCTTTGAGAGAGTATCAAGTCCTATGATATCATGCATCTTAGTGCTACAACAAGTATGCTTACTGAACACGCATACAACAAACATGCTTACAACAAAATGGGGACACAAACATACCTATGGTGAGGCACTACAACTTGGACCAAAAACTCGTCAAAAAATCAAAGGTGTTGGGTACAACCAATCATGCACCTCACTAGGAACCAATCGTACCATTGCATTCTTCATGCATGTTTTATGATGCAAAAAACAAAAACTGTCATATATGTACCAACTAGGAACCACTCGTATCTTTGGGACAAACATTGGTACATAGATTGAATTACTGACAACCCTATGGATATACTTCCATCTACCAAAACATATAGGTACCATCTACGATTCTCGCTAGTTTGCTAGAAAAGTAATCTAGCTATGGGGTTTATCTAAATCAATCCAACACGGGGCTATACTAACACAACATAAGAATGACAATTTACAACATATATAATTTATGTGTGCCACATGGGGTAATTTCGATGCATTCACAAGCAACAAATATATGACTCTTCTGCTTCAATGAAGTAACAAAATCAATATTCTTTTAATTCCATTAACCATCTTTAAACTAGAAAAATGTTTTTTCTTTAACTCCCATAATATCTTAAAATACTTTCAAGAACCCTTTCTTTTAAATATAATTTCAAAATTTTTAATGGAAATAACATTATAATAAAAATAACCATCTCAAATTCATTTTCATTGAGTTCTTTTCACAATGGCATATACGAATTTGAAGAATATTTTTAAATAAACACCAATACTCAAAAACCAAGATTTTATCGTTTGACTTACAACTTCCAAGGGACTGAACTCTCTTCTTCTCCTATTTTCATGATCATTTTTTATGCAGTAATTTTTTATTTCTATATTTTTATGGACCAGGCTCCTTCTATGCATGGGATTCTTTCATATTGGTTTTCCTTCCAAGGGTTGACTAACTTCTTCACTCTGGCGAATTTAGGAGGACTTGGTCTCTCCAACGATTTTAACACATAACCTTCATGTGATTTTACTAGGGTGAATTATGCACATCCAACACTACTTGCTTTCCTTCACTGTATCTTGTATCTTGAGGCCTTGTCCAACATATATGCAATTTTTTTATCCTCTTAGCCGGCAGCCGGTTTTATCTTAACAACTTCAGCAGACTTCACAAAGTCCACTACTTTGTGAACTTTTCTTATAAATGGCAGTGTCAATATATACCTCTTTTCGATCTACCATATAGCTTTAATACCATGTCTAAATATGGGAAAGAGAGAATCAAATAAGTTTCAAACCATGAATGATTGAACTGTTTATTTCATATCATATATATATATATATATATATATATATATTGAATGTTTTTTCCAATACCTGCTAACGACTAACTAAATGAATAGACTAACTAACCAGATTACATCCTCTATGTGCAGAAAACATTTGGAAATCATCGACTACACTCCTTTTTCAGTCTATATTGCATGAAAACTGAAGTGAGTGTTTGAAATCATGGTTATTTTCTTTTCTATAACAATATTCAACTACACCAATGGAAGCACTCTATGGATATTTTGAATAAAATAATAAATATGTTTCCAAGATTTAGAGATCATAAACACATAAACACAAGTTGTGATCGCTTTGAATTTTGATATGGTGGTGCCAACAATTATTACGTTTATCAAGTGAGTAAATACATTATAAATCGTTCATTATTTTGTAATTACACAATATCTTTTGGTGCTATGGTCAAGCACCTAAACATGTGAGCTCTCTATGCTCAACATTATTGTGTAATTACATAATATTCTTTTGAGTCGTGGTTTGGGAGTTTTCCAGAGATTATGGTTTGTAATTGTTTGAAATATTAATTACTCACTAATCTGAATAGCACATCAGCTGACTCTGTTAGAGTCTGTAGGAGGTCATTTTATGCCAGACAAGTCTAACAGGATGAAGAGTTCACGCCTCTCGTATATAAGCCAGTCGAATTTAATTGATGAAGCTAAGTTTATAGGTAGATAGTTATTACAGTCTTCAATGTTAAGTCGGTATCTTCAGAGAGAAGAAACTTTAGTCGGTAGAAGTTTCCTATATGAAGAAGATTGTAAATATGGAGAAGAAGGGGAGGACACACAAGCAGAATAGACAGAGAGAGAGAGAAGAGAAGTGCATAGATGAAGAATAAAAACTCTGTGAAGAGTTTGAAGCTCAAGCTTCTGTGTTTTGTGAAAGTGTTGAGAGTCGAAGCTTTGTAAAAGGTGAAACATCCTTGTAATTTCCAAATTTGTGTTTACGCTTGTAGTTCTTTGTTATGTCATCACAAGAAATATAAATACATAGTTTATGGTTTAATGTAACTTTTATTTAGTCGCATATCTTCTCCATATTTACCTGAGTGAATGCAGTTTACATTTATTGTTCAGTGAAAGACACAAAGAATCCATATTTATTTCACGGCGTAAAATTTTTACATTTTATCCGCAGAAGGGTTCAACACAAATCTTATTTAATATTTGGTGATATAATATTGTGAGTGAGTTGTAATATAGTTGTGTCGCATTTTATCCCAAGTAACCACCGGTGAAAAGTGTTTTTCATATCATAAGTCTTTAGACTAGGAAATATAAAAGTTGGTCACACAGGAATTGGTGGCAACCTAAATCTTGTCAGAGTAAAAGATGGTCGAAGCCAAGTAAGTTTGACTAGGTAAAAGTGAGTCTGGTGAAAATTTAGTTGCTGTTAATCTATCGCAATAATTCCGTGGCAAGTATTTTGAGTTGCAAGACTTTCCACTAAATTTAAAAGGGGAAAATAAAAATCTTGTGCTAAGTGGTAACTCAAGTTAATTGCCGCATCCGCCATTTCGAGAGATCTGGTATCAAGAAAGAAATCTTGTCTTAAAAGGGAAAAAGTAATTTTCTAAGGAAAGTTAAAAATTAAAAATGGCTTCTACTTCTAGTTGAAATATGTCAAGTTTGCAAACTCCAATTTTTACAGGAAAGAATTGTGAGTATTGGTCTTTAACAATGAAGGCTTTGTTCAGAGGTTAAGATGTTTGGGAAATTGTTCATAATGGTTATGTAGAACCAGCAGATCAGACAACATATAGCAATCTCACACAAGATGAGAAAGTTCCCTAAGGGAACAGAGGAAGAAAGATGGAAAAGCTCTGTTCTATATACACCAAGTCATGCATGAAAGCATACTCCCAAGAGTAACATCAACAAATACCGCAAAGCAAGCATGGGCCACATTGGAGACCGCCTATCAAGGTTTGGACAAGGTAAAGACTTAAAAGTTGCATATTCTGAGAATATATTTTGAATCTCTATCCATGAAAGAATCAAAGTCAGTGGACTCATTCTACACCAGAGTTGCTGGTTTGATAAATCAACTGAAATCTCATGGAGAAAAGATAGAAGATGAAAGAGTGGTTAAAAAAATTATTAGAATTTTTCCCCCAATATTTGAATCCTTGGTTGTGACCTTGGAAGAAAAAAAATACATGACGATATTCACCATTGATGAGTTGCTAGCCTCACTCATCAATCATGAACACAGAATCAATAGAACAAACACATCATTGGAAGGTGCCTTTGTAGCACAATCGTCCATAAGATGTGGTAGAGGCAGGGGGAGAAACAATTCTAGAGGTAGAGGAAGAAAATTATCAAGAGGAGGATGCAGCAATAGTTCCGCAGATGTCACTTGCAGAGGACAAAATCAAAACCCAAGTCAACAAAGTGGTCACAGATTTGATAAATAAAAAATTCCATGTCATTATTGTAAGAAATTTGATCATTATGCATATGAATGCAGGAAGAAGCATTATGACCAAGGAAAGAAAAACTAGAAATAGTCGACAAACACCAGCACTTAGTCGAGCGCAATGTTAATGGCATCTGCATCCCCAATTGAATGCAATACCATCAAAGAAAGTCCATGTGACATATGGTATTTAGATTCAGGTTGCAACAATCATATGATTGGCAATTTAATTTTTTTTTCCAGTCTAGATAATTCAATTCAAACTTATGTTACACTTGGAAATAATGTTCAAGTCATTGTTTTGGGAAAATGTACTGTTGGTATTATAACCAAACGAAGGGAGCATAAGTTTATGCATGTTGTCTATCAAGTCGAAGGTCTGAAACACAATTTGTTGAGTATTGTGCAACTGATGCAAAAAGGGTACATAGTCTACATGGAGGACAATCACTGTGTGATTAAAGACATATGTCTAAGCAACCGGCTGATAGAAAAAGTGCCAATGACAATCAATCGCTTGTTTCCATTGAAGATAGTTCCAGACATGAAAGGAAAGGAAAATACAAGAGTTGTGTTCAAGGAATAAATTAAATAAGGATTTGTACATTGCGACAAGAAAGAAAATGACATTGCTGAAATTCAAGCAGCGTTTCAAACAGAAGTTCGGGATGATTCTTGGCGGTGGCATTTCATATTTGGACATCTGAATTTTGGTGGGTTGAAGCTAATACACACAAAGAACATGGTAAAAGGATTGTCATTTATTGACAAACAGATAGAGTTTGTGAAGGTTTCATTTTTGGCAAGCAACATAGAGAAACTTTCCAGTTGAAAATTCATATAGAGCACGCACACCACTTGAGATTGTGCACTTTGATATTTTTGGCCAAATGCAAACATCATCCATTGGTGATTGCAATTATTTTCTTACTTTTATTGATGAATACTCAAGAAAAACATGGGTATATTTTATGAAACATAAATCTGATGCATTTAGTTGTTTTCAACAGTTCAAAGCACTCGTGGAGAACCAAAGTGGAGACTGCATAAAAATATTAAGGACGAACAGAGGCGGTGAATATGTTTCAAATGAATTTCTAATTTTTTGCAAAACCCATGGCATACATAAGCAATTCACTGCGCGGTATACACCTCAACAGAATGGTGTTGAAGAAAGAAATAACATAACCGATATGGAGATGGTGTGCAGCAATATGATGACATCCAAGCATTTGCCAAATGAATATTGGGATGAAGCAGTCGCAACTGGTGTATACATTATGAATCTGTGTCCAACAAAGAGAGTGAAGAACAAAGTTACTCAAGAAGCATGGACAGGTATGAATCATCGTGTTTCTCATTTAATTTTTTTTGGTTGTGTCGCATATGCTCTTGTTCGAGATGAGCCGAGAAAGAATTTAGACAAGAAGGGACATAAATGTATTTTTGTTGGCTATTCTGAAGACACAAAAGGATACAAGTTGTATGACCATGTCACAAGGAAAGTAATTATAAGTCACGACGTTCAATTCGTCGAGAATGAATCATGGGATGGAACCGTCGAGAAAAATGTCAAAATTGTGTTGAATGTCGAGCATGATGACATCATGGAGGAAGTGGTTCAAACACCACATGTAAGTCAATTGGTCGCAGGACCTTCGACTCCCATGACACCGTGACATGGTTCAACACAAGGAACATCAACACAAGCTGTAGCTCAAGCTACACCGTCAAGCACACCAAGAGGGCAGGAGACTCCATCAAGCAGTTCGACATCAATAGATCCAGTAAAGACAAGAAGTCTATGTGAAATATATGAAGCTGGTACACCAAATTCATTCCCTATCTTTGCGTTATTTTCTTAAATAGATGATCCACTAACATTTGAGGAAGCTGTTGAAGATGAAGTATGGGCACAAGCCATGGATGAAGAAATAGAATGCATTATGAAAAACTAGACATGGGAGCTGGTAGATGTACCAAAAGATAAAGATGTAATCATCTCCAAGTGGATTTACAAAACAAAGCAAGATGCTGATGGGAATGTGTAGAAGCACAAGGTAAGAATAGTCGCAAGAGGGTTCACATAGTAGCTTGACATAGATTTCAATTAAACCTTCACACCAGTTGCATGCATGGATACAATCAAAACAGTTTTAGACATTGTTGGTCAAAACAAATGGCATGTTTATCAAATGGATGTTAAGTCAACATTCCTTAATGGATATCTAGATGAAGAATTATATGTGGAAAAACCACAAGGTTATGAAATTCCAGGACAAGAACATAAAATGTACAGGCTGAAAAATACACTCTATGGTTTGAAGAAAGCTCCGAGAGCTTGGTACAGACTCATTGATTCCTATCTCATTGAGAATGGATTTCACAGAAGTGAAAGTGAGACGAAGTTGTACACCAAAGTGAATGAGCAAGGTAACATGTTAATTGTATGCATGTATATAGATGATTTAATATTTACTGGTGATTTTAACATAAAATAATTTAGAACAGTCATGGAAAGTGAATTTGAAATGACTGATTTAGGACTCATGAATTTTTTTCTGGGCATTGAAGTCCAGCAATCTGAAAGTGGTATTTTAATATCACAATCAAAGTATGCAAGTACAGTTTTAAAAAGATTAAATATGTCTAATTGCAAGTCATCCCCAACACCAGTAATAACAGGTTTAAAATTGAGCAAAGATGATGATGGATCAATTGTAGATCATATGTTGTTTAAAAGGATTGTTGGCAGCCTTATGTATTTAACAACAACCAAACCCGACATCATGTATGGAGTAATTCTAATCTCAAGATTCATGGAGTCACCAAAAGACTCTCATTGGAAAGCAGGTAAAAGAATTATGAGGTATGTAAGTGGCACAAAAGACCTTGGCATAATGTATTCAACCTCATAAAATTTTAAAGTCATTGATACAGTAACAGTGACAATGGAGGTAGCATAGATGATAGGAAAAGAACATTTGGGTACACATTTTATTTTGGTATAGGTGTTGTGTCGTGGGATTTGAAAAAACAACACATAGTAACTCTATCTTCTGCGGAAATAGAGTATGTTGCAACTACAGGAACTGTATGTCAAGTCATTTGGATGCGTAGAATGTTAAAAGACCTGTTGCAGAGCCAACAATAACCAACAACCATTTTCTATGACAACAATTCGGCCATTGCATTGTCAAAGAATCATGTATTTCACAAGAAAACCAAACACATCAATACAAGGTATCATTTCATAACAAAATTGGTGAATAACAAAGAAATTTGTTTGGAATTTTGCAGGTCTCAAGATCAGCTTGTAGACATCTTTACAAAACCTTTGGCAAGAGATACATTCCAGTATATACGAAGTTATTTAGGAATGACAAGTTCTGCTCAATGAACTCTGTCATGAATAGAGGAAGTTTTATCTCTGAAACATTTTGTAATATTTTGTTTTAAAATTCCTATCTGCTCATAATTAAGGGGGAGTGTTGGAAATTTTAATTACTCGCTGATCTGAATAACACATCAGCCGACTCTGTCAGAGTCTATAGAATGTCAGTTTATGTCAGAGAGTTTGACAGAATGAAGAGTTCACGTCTCTTGTATATAAGCCAGTCGAATTTAATTGTTGAAGCTAAGTTTTTAGGTAGATAGTTATTACAGTCTTTAATGTTAAGTCAATAGCTTCATAGAGAAGCAATTTTAGTCGGTAGAAGTTTCCTATATGAAGAATATTGTAAATCTGGAGAAGAAGGGGAGAATGCACAAGCAGAACAAATGTAGAGACAGACAGAAATACAGAGAAGAGAAGTGCGAAGATGAAGAAGAAAAACTTTGTGAAGAGTTTGAAGCTCAAGCTTTTGTGTTTTGTGAAAGTGTTGAGAGTCGAAGCTCTATAAAAGGTGAAACATCCTTGTAATTCCCAAATTGTTTTGTGAAAGTGTTGAGAGACAAAGCTCTATAAAAGGTGAAACATCCTTGTAATTCCCAAATTTGTATTTACCATTGTAGTTCTTTGTTATGCGTCACAAAAAATCTAAATCCATAGTTTATGGTTTAATACAAGTTTTATTTAGCCGCATATATTCTCCATATTTAGGAGAGTGAAACGCAAAGAATATGAGATTAATCCACAGAAGGGTTAGGACACAAATCTTATTCAATATTTGGTGATATAATATTGTGAGTGAGTTGCAATATAGTTGTGTGGTAGTTTGTCCCAAGTAACCACCAGTGAAAAGTGTTTTTCATAATCCAAGTAAGTCTCATTAGGTAAAAGTGAGTCAAGTGAAAAATCAGTTGTAGTAACTCTATGGTAATAATTCTGTCACACAGAAAAAGATTGTGCTGATCCGTAACTCAAGTTAATTACAACTGCCATTTCCAAAGAGTAATTACCAAATATTCTTTTGAGTTGAGGTTTGGGAGTTTTGCAGAGCCTATGGTTTGGAATTACCTAATATTCTTTTGAGCTATGAGTCTACAGTCACTCCACCAATTATTGTTTGTCGTCAATCAACTCCTCAAAGCTAAGAAGCAAAAAATAATATGGAGTGGAAAACATGATAATTAAAAAAAAAAAAAACTGAACAAAGATGAAGATAATTTGTAGCCATTGGTTGAAACAAATTCTTCCATAGAAGAAGAGAGAGCGACTTACAAAATAAGAAGTGTAGATTTTTGGCAAAGAGGAGGATCAACCCCCGTGAAGAGACTTGTTGTTAGATAATAATGTAGAAATGCTTAAAATAGATTCTGTTCTATTAATTAGGATACGTGTAGGATGAGATTTGTTAAGATCCACTTTTCTAGCAGTCTGTAAACAGCTCTCGTGAACTTATATAATGTAACCGCATTTCAGAATAATCGATCAAGTTGAGTTATGTTTTACATTTCTGTTGTTTGTTAATTTTTCTCCATTAAGGGGGAGTGTTGGAATAATGTCGAGAATCCATTTCTCCATTAAGGGGAAGTGTTAGATAATAATGTAGAAATGCTTAAAATAGATTCTGTTCTATTGATTAGGATACGTGTAGGATGAGATCTGTTAAGATCCACTTTTCTAGCAGTCTCTTAACAGCTCTCGTGAACTTATATAATGTAACCGCATTTCAGAATAATCGATCAAGTTGAGTTATGTTTTACATTTGTGTTGTTTGTTAATTTGGTATCAAAGCCCAGGAGAATTCGTTGTGGTAAGTTCTGAACAGAGCTGATCACCGCTGGTGAATTTGGAGATCTCGTGAGTCGCAGAGTGTTGGGTTGTGAGAGTTGCTGCATGGTGGAGTGGAGAACCAGCTAATAGGAATCACTGCCATCGAGCCCATGTGAAGTGCTGGGCTGTCAGAGCTGCTGCGTGGTGGATTGGAGCAAGCTGAGAGCTGCAGATAATCGTTGTCCGATGCTGGAGGAAGAATCGCCGCATTGTTGGAGGAAGAGCTGCATATTCGTTTTCAATCGTTGTCTGATGTTGGAGGAAGAGCTGCATATTCGTTTTCAATCTTGTTTTTTTTTATCTTCAGAATTTATGAGCCATCCCTGTCATAAAGCCTTTCTCAACAAAGCCTTTCTCAATTAAGAAAAGGTATTTTTCAAAGTCACCGAAGAATTCATATATTTTTCAAAACAAAAGTATTTTTTTTATTTGAATTCGTCTTTCAGAAGCTATGACCAATTCCTTTCCCAAAAATTATCTGAACGAAGCTTCTAATCTTGATGGGGACAATTATCTTGACTGGAAATTCAAGATATTAACTATGCTTGACGCACTAAATGTCTGGACTATAGTCAAAGGAGATGAAGCCAAGCCCACAGGTGCTACTCTTGCAGATTGGGATAAACGAGAAATGAAGGCAAAAGTATTGTTGCGGCTGTCTATCAAAGACAACATAATCCCGTCAGAGATTGTAAAACTTCCAAGGAGACATGGGACATCTTGAAAGGTTTGTATGAAACTACAAACTCCAATAGAATTATGTTTCTAAAGACTAAGTTATTTTCCATAAAAATGGATGCAAATGAGAATATCACCAGCTATGTTTCATGTATTAAGGATTTATGTGATCAATTAAGTGCAATTGGTGATACTGTTTCAAAGACTGACATGGTAACTATTACATTAAAAGGTTTAATCAGAGATTATCATGTCTTTATTTCAAGTCTAGGAGGTAGAGCAACTCCACCTACATTTAATGAGTTAACAAGGATTCTTCTACAAGAAGAAGAGAGGATGAAAGTGTTTGAGATGGACTCTCAATCTTCAAAAGTGGCATTAATGGAAAAAGGGAAACAACCATATAGGGGCAAGACATGGGACAAAAATAGAACAGGCAAGTTTCAGCCAAGAAAGAGAGGTATGACTCACTTAAAATGTGACTCTCATGATAAGAAAAATGATGGTTGTTTTTACTGTGGGAAACATGGTCATCATGCTAAAGACTATTATAAAAGGAAAGCTGATGAATCCAAACAGAAGTTTAGAAAACATAATGGAAATTATGTGACAACTGAAACATCCACCAATGAAAGTTTTCAGAATTTAAAGTTGTTTATTTTAGAAGTTGCATTATCTGCAGAAATTGACGATGAAAATGCATGGTTGATAGATTCAGGTGCCTCAACCCATATGTCTTGTGTGAAAGAGTGGTTTGATGAATATCATGAGAGTAAAGATGAAACACACATATTTTTAGGAGATAATAGATCTCATAAGATTTAAGGATATGGAAAAATATGTGTGAAATTACCTAATGGCCAAAACAGACAGATTCATGATGTGTTGTGTGTTCCAGGCATCAAAAAGAATTTGATTTATGTTTCCGCAATAACTGATAAAAATACGAAAGTAGAATTTATGTAGTATCATTGTTTTGTGAAGGATATTCATAATCATTACAAAATCATATCCACAGGGACAAGAATTGGAACACTTTATAAGCTTGATGTCACAAAGTCCAATCATCATGCATTGACATCTACTACAATGACAACTGAAGAGCTATGGCATCGTAGGTATGGACATCTTAATCAAAATGACTTAGTGCTTCTTCAAAAGAAATTAATGGTTGAAAAGCTTCCTATTTTGAAACATCAGCATATAGAATGCGAAGCTTGTGCACTAGGTAAGAAGCATAGGGAAGAATTTCCAGTGCATAAAGAGAAGAAATAGAGAGAGATAATTGAATTAATACATATTGATGTCTCTGGTCCCATGCAAACCTTATCACTGGGTGGTATGAGGTATTTTCTTATATTTGTTGATGATAAATCAAAGTTTACTTGGATTTATTTTATAAGGAAAAAGAGTGATGTATTTGAATATTTTAAAGAATTCAAAAATATGGTGGAAAAGCGCCAAATAGGTAAATGCATCAAGATACTCAGAGCTGATCAAGGTGGAGAATACACCTCAGGAGCTTTTAAAAGCTACTGCAAGAGCAATGGGATCATTCAGCAATTCACAGTGCCTTCTACACCACAGCAAAACTGTGTAGCGAAAAGGAAGAATAGAACATTAGTGGAATGTGCTCGCAGCATGTTAAAAGGTAAAAATATCTCTAATGGCTTTTGGGCAGAAGCCATTAACACTGTTGTTTACTTAAAGAATAGAAGTCCAACTAAGATTCTAGATTCAAAAACGCCTTTTGAAGTTCTTTATGGTTATAAACCTGAAGTTGGTCATTTAAAAATATTTGGTTCAAAGGAATTTGCTCATATTCCCAAAGATGAGAGAAGAAAACTGGATGCAAAATCTGTGAAGTGTACTTTTCTTGGTTATTATGATGATCATAAGGCATACAAACTGTTTGATCTTAATTCACATAAGCTCATAGCAAGTAGAGATGTGATTTTTCATGAGACTATAGATGAAGAAGTAAGTAAGTATGATGTCTGGCATACTCCTTATGACAATGATGTTCATGTGAAAATTGATATAGATGATGGACAGGAACAGGAAATGGAACATGTACAACAACAAGGTGAAAGCAGTGTAGATACTTCAAACACTCCCACACCTCAGAAAAGAAGAAGTGAAACTGAAGATAGCGGTGAACCACTGAGGAAGTCTACAAGAACAATTTAGATACCCTCCCGGTATAAATACTATGCTTTGATGACACAAGTAATGAATGTTGTAGAACTTACTTCTTATGAACAGGCCAAATCTCATAAGGATTGGAATACTGCAATGAATGAATGAGACTTGGGAATTAACAGAACTGCCTGAAAAAAAAAAGTTCCCATAGGATGCAAATGGCTATATAAAACCAAATTTAATGCAAATGGAAGTGTTGACAAATATAAGGCCAGATTAGTTGCAAAAGGGTATTCACAAAAGGAAGGAGCTGATTATGAAGATACTTTTGCACCTGTAGCTAAGTTAAATACAATTAGACTCATGATTGCATTAGCTACATAACATAAATGGAAATTTCATCAATTAGATGTTAAATATGCATTTTTGAATGGTGATTTAAAAGAAGAAGTCTATTTGGTTCAGCCTGAAGGATTTATCAAGAAAGGACAAGAGGATCTTGTTTGTAAGCTTAAGAAAGATTTATATGGTTTAAAACAAGCACCTAGATCTTGGTATATTAAAATTGATTCATTCTTTGCTCAGAAAGGTTTTGAGAAAAGCAAAAATGATCCTAACTTGTATGTCAAAAAGGATGAAAATGGGAATGTTGCGTTGGTATCCTTATATGTAGATGATTTGATTATCATAGGAAGTGCTTCTCATTTGATTGAAGATATTAAAATTCAGTTAGCTCATTCATTTGAAATGAAGGATCTTGGTGAAATACATTACTGTTTGGGTCTGGAAATATGGAGAGAAGGCAGCAAAACAATGGTCACTCAAAGTAATTACACAAGGGAGATTCTGGAAAGATTCAATATGAGAGAAAGTAAGGCAGTGTCAACACCTTTAGATCAGAATGCTAAGTTATCCAGTCTTGATGAAACTAGAGCAGCAGATGGTATTCTGTATCGCCAGTTGGTGGGAAGTTTAAACTATCTTACCACTACCAGACCAGACATAGCATACTCTGTCAGCATCCTTAGTTAGTTCATGGCTAAACCACTAGAAAGCCACTGGATAGCTGCTAAGAGAGTCCTTCGATATATGAAAGGAACTATTAATTTTGGTATAATGTATACTGATAATTGTGATGTTGAGTTGACAGGTTACTCTAATTCAGATTGGGCTAGAAATCTTGATGACAGGAAATCAACTTCAGGATATGCATTCAACATAGGTACAAGGGTCGTATCATGGAGCAGTAAGAAGCATCCA
This sequence comes from Pseudotsuga menziesii, assembly GCA_001517045.1. Classification (NCBI taxonomy): domain Eukaryota; kingdom Viridiplantae; phylum Streptophyta; class Pinopsida; order Pinales; family Pinaceae; genus Pseudotsuga; species Pseudotsuga menziesii. Next base: position 100,354 of record LPNX011030100.1, on the reverse strand, counting down.
ACTGTTTCTTTATCATCAACAGAAGCTGAATACAAAGCTCTATGTAATGCCACTAGTGAAGTTGTTTGGTTAAGGAAAATTCTTGAAGACATTGACCACAAGCAAATGAAGCCAACTATTCTCAAATGTGACAATCAAAGCTCTATTAAATTGGCATACAATCCAATTTATCATGCCAGAACCAAGCATATTGAAATTCAATGTCATTTTGTAAGAGAAAAGATACAAGAGAAGGAAATTGTCTTGACCTACTGTAATACCACTGAAAATGTGGCTGGCATCTTTACCAAGCCTTTTGGAAAGATGAGTTTTGAAGTATGTAGGAAACAGTTAGGCGTGGTAGAGAATCCATTTCTCCATTAAGGGGGAGTGTTGGAATAATGTCAAGAATCCATTTCTCCATTAAGGGGAAGTGTTAGATAATAATGTAGAAATGCTTAAAATAGATTTTGTTCTATTAATTAGGATACGTGTAGGATGAGATCTGTTAAGATCCACTTTTCTAGCAGTCTGTTAATAGCTCTCGTGAACTTATATAATGTAACCGCATTTCAGAATAATTGATCAAGTTGAGTTCTGTTTTACATTTGTGTTGTTTGTTAATTCTTGTAAGAAAACATAATTTAAAACATCGTTCAAAGAAGAGGGCAGAACTCAAGGTCCAATATCAACAAAGTATAGGGATTTCATGCCCAAATATCTTGATCCTGAGAGTAGTGCATTAGTTAGGACAAGGAATTAGTTCCAAAGTAAGTAACCAGACCCCAAAAAAAAGCAGGAGAAGAAGAAAAAGAGCAATGTGAAGTGATAATTATTAACCTAAAAAATGCTTCCCAGTCCTTTATTTATTTTTAGTTAATTGGTAGTTGAAGTGATTCATTATTACGTTGAAGTGAGTTGGTCCTTCGAATTTAGATATCATAATACATGCTTCATAAAAATCACTAGAATGTCTTTGAAGACAGAGACTTGATCTTACTCCACTCATCGGTGTACTAAATAAATTCGAGGGACTTGTATTTTTATACATCAATTTTTGAAAAAAAAAGTTTGGGTTATTCTAAATATTTGAACCGAATCAACTAGAGAAAACAACAGCAAAAGAAAAACAACCGAGTCAATTTCAAGAACCTGGTACCATAGTTCCCATGCAAATCTTCATTTTTATTGTCAATGCAATATTTCCAAACTATAATAAAAAACTAAATTACACGCATCAAAGATTTCGAGATAACTATAGTTCTAACTCAACACATAATACAAATCCTAATTTATCAATGTATGGACAGTAGTAGTTTAAATTTCCTTTAGTCCAATTTAGTGGCATGGAATTAAACATGCATATCGTTTTCTTTATCTTATTCTTTGAAACATAATTTAATGTCTTTCAATTTAGTAGCATGAAAGCAAACATGCATATCATTTTCTTATCTTTTTCTTTGAAACATAATTTAATTTCTTTAAATTAATGTGTGGTTAACAGGTTAGCTATGTTGTATGGGCCAACAATTCCAATTGTTGGAGAGGGAGACGAGGAAGCAAATGACATGTATTACCAGTATCTCTGATTAAAATGTTTGTCAAGGATGAGGATGAAAGCTAGGTTTAACATGCAATATGAATAATAGTTTTGGGATGCAAAATAATATCTAGGCTCACCTATTATAGCTTGTCTTCTTTGTGCGCTTTCTCAATTAAAAGTTTAAACCTATATATGTTGGCTAGTTTTTATATCTTTTAAAGCCTTGCATGGTTACCTATGATATATGCTACATGACTTAGAGTTTTATATTTCCTCTAACATCTGAATTTTGGAAGATTTAGAAGGTTCTAGTCACATTTGTCAAAACATGTGTATGTGGATGCTATTTCTGTTGTTCTAACTCCTTTATGTGCAATAGGTTTGGGATGTTGGGAACTCTAACACATCTCGTTGGCATGATTTTGGTTGTCCTTGTGTTAGTTTCCTTGTCACTGCCCCTAATATTGGCCAAGAGACACGCTATTAACAGTGCAGCCGTGAAGGGGCATTACCCCAATGGTTATGTCGTTTTAAACCTCCTGGTTGTTTAGCTTCATTGTGAGTGCCGACCTCCTGGTTGTTTCATTCAAGGAGAAGAATCGTGTTGGCTTTGTCCAAGTTCCATTTTTATGGATAACTGTCTTGCCACCCGACTACATTGTAGTAGTGGAGTATTTTTTCTGGATTCTTATAATTTTTATAACTTGTTCATCATCCTGGCTTGTTCTTATGTACAAAAGCACATGAAAATTGTTGAATCTTTTCATTACAAAATAATTCTTGCTCATCATCCTGGCTTGTTCTTATGTACAAAAGCACATGAAAATTGTTGAATCTTTTCATTACAAAATAATTGCTTGTAAAAGTTAGAATCTGTCATTCAGTCATTGCACTGGTTCTATGCAATTTTATGTCAAGACCCTATGGGAGTTTTAATATGGTGTTAGTTAATGTTATCCGCAGAATGCATACCAGGACAATTATGTAGTTCTTTTTAATTGGGTAGCATATTATGTGTTGTTTTGGGATAACATTTCCATTCATGTTTGTATATTTCATCATTTACCATGCTTGATATTGACAATGTATTTGTTTTGAATCTAGTTATTACTGTTTAGCCATTTTGTTGGTATGTATTATACAACTGGTTTTTTCTGACCTACTTTTGTGGTCACTTGTTGTGTATTAATAAATTTATCTTTTCTTATTTTATGTGATCCACTATTAATTTATATTGTCAATAAGAAGGGAAAAATAATTACTTGTACCAAACTCAGCACATTAGATAAGATAAGATAATTGTATCAATGTCCACATAATAACTACAAAAGTAAGTCAGTGAGACTATGCTAATAGTTCGTGGGACCTAGTGGTATGGGTAGAAGTTGAAGGCAATCTAGTATTAAGTAACATTAAAATTTACTCCCCCACTTAGGTTTAGGTTTACTGTGTTATACAGATTTCTAGAATGAAGAAAATTAAAAAATTATTCAATAGGAACAATAATGTTTTATTACAACTCAGATTATTATATGTAAAATGATAGGATGATTAGTATTGATTGGTGTAGATGAAAAAACTCTTTAGAACGGAGTATAATTGTACAGTCTCACCTTCACGTGATTTGTATCATTAGCAATAAAATATGTTGAGAAATTGTTATTGTAAATTTCAAGTGATTTGTATCAGTAGCAATCAAATATGTTGAAAAATAGCTATTGCAATTTAGCTAGATGAATAGATTGTTGATTGGTTATATATAATATAGAAAAAAAGGTAAAGAAGAAATATTTTTCTTTGTAGTAGGCTACTCGCTTACCACGTCTATGAAAGGTGGTAAAATATGATATAGAGAAACTATTGGATAAATGGGGTCTGATCATGACGTGTTTTTTAGTTTAGGGAGTCAAGACCCTGGTGTACCATAATAATTTGTCAGGGTGTTGCTTTTGAATCAGTTTCTCTCTATTGTTGTTTATCCTTTTTGATATTTGTTTTGATATTTGGAGTTTGTGGATGAATGAATATGTCTACTTTTGGTTGTTTACTGGTAATATTTTTATATATATTTTTGTTCTGGAAGTTCTACTATATGTAGATGCAACTTTTTCTATTGAAAATAACCATCCAGTAAATCATTTTGGCCGTTATGTTGCAATTACTAGAAGTACGGATCAATTTCAAATTCACTACTTGAACCTTAGATTTTGGCGTTGCTCAAGTTCATATTGAATTTCTAAGATATAGCTTTCCCTTCAGGCTTGATTCTAAACATCAAATTGCAACATATTTGTCCTCGAGTCTTTGTCTTCCTTGTATAGGTGACCATATGCATTTGAGAAGTTAAACCCATGATTAAGTTTATTGAGGAACCATACATCAACCTTTTGTGCTTTAGTACTTGACTATAAATTCAATCTTGAATCGTTTCTGGATGATATACTTTTTCAGGATATAGGAAAATGTGCCATTGGAATCATATTAATGGGCATCGTGTTATTCTGTATCATAGAAATTTGTATCCTTGCTTGTGGATGGAAGTGGTTATGCCAATTTTGTATGTATTTACATGTATCATGGAGTACCTATTAATTCATGCACGAGCCCTCTCTGTTACAGCAAAGTTTTATCCAGTGGGAACTTCTATAATTCCAGTCCCCGCTAGTATCAACCATGAAAGAAAAACTCTCTCGAAATTAAGTTTGTACATAATAAATTCTCTCATGTGATTTGTTTCTATATTATTTGCAGATTGACAAGGGTAGATGTGAGAATTTTTTTTATTCTGATATGAGAGTATTCGCTTTAGATGTGCAAGTGGTTTTGTTTTCAAACTCTTGGAGTCTATTTCTTGTATTATTGTCAGTTTCTTCTTTATGATGGAAGTTTGTTTTGAGTGGAAATATAATCAAGAACTTTCATCTTTACAGTCCTCCACCAATGAAGATAGGTGCTTGTAGAAAATTGTTTCAGTTTTTTCCTTGGTCAAATACAAAGATTTTATGTCCATGTATGCATAATCTCTTTTCTACCATTGCATCTATTTTAAAGGAAGTATACTTTTTCTAGGAAGAGGCAGTTTTACAGGCTTTCAGTTATATCTCACACAAGAGAGTACATTAAGTTGTTTGAAAATTTTATATTAAACTTGATTGTCTATATTTTAACAATTTCCAAACATTACATATGGTTTTGGACACTCTGCAATAAGCAACAAAAGCAGGTCGGAAATGTATCACGTTGGTTGTTTTTCATGGCCTAAACAAAGGTAATGACTTGACTTGGATAAAGGTAATGACTTGACTTGGATAATAGCAAATTCAGTTTTCCCCAATTACTTTCCTATTAAAATGTGCAACACAACATGTCTTTGCTAAGATTTTGTAGTCCTTTTTTGTGGTTTAAGATGAAAAAATGTCAGTGGCAGTACAGTCTATCATCTCACCATTGGTTTTAAATATCTGGGTACAATAAATTTCTGATCTTTCTATTAGTATTGACATTATGGAAGTTTCGGAGGTAATGTTTCCAAAACTTGAATTGTAGTCATCTTTGAATTATATGGTCTATTTCATCTTGCAATTGTCATTGTAAATGAACAACGTCTGATTGCAGTTGGGTTGCAATGTCCTTGTTTTGGATAATGCAACATAAATTATCTGGAACCAAGATACCGAGAAGGCATGGCTATAACTTATAAAGCTTATTCTTTTTATCTTTAGTTACTGTAGCTCAATTTGTGACAATGGTTTTCGGCTCTCTTATTGCTATGGATCTGTTTGAATCAAGATACATAGAAGGAAGGAATGACTTTTAGTTATAAAGCTTATTATATTTATCTTTAGTTTATTGAAGCTTAGTTCTTTTGTTTTGAGCTCATTGACATCGAATTTTGAATTGTAGTTCCTACAATGTGGATTGTTTCTTACATATAGATACGAGCTATACATGATCGGTAGAAAGTTTCACTTACTATTTTAGTATTCACATACATTTCTAAAATCATATTATTGGATCCATATAATACATGGCTTTAAGTTCTGAAGCTTATTATTTTTATCTTATGTTTACTACAGTTCAAATATTTTACTGATATTGAATCTTGAATTTGAATTATTGTGTTTGAGCTTTGGGAACGTCCGTTATAAGTATACATGGGCTATCAATTTGGAGAAAGATTCACTTAATGTTTTAGCATTCATGTATTAATGTATATGTCTAAAATTATGTTACCATATCTGCCTATGGAGGATCCAATGTTTTAGCATTCATGTATTAATGTATATGTCTAAAATTATGTTACCATATCTGCCTATGGAGGATCCAGGATTGGTGTTTTCTGCAAATCTAAATCCATATATACTCAGGATCTGTTTTTGGTAACGCCAGAGAATCTTCTTAGGATCCATTTTTGGTTTGTTTCTTCGGAAACAGTAGAGGATTAACAAATATGCGGTTTTCATAGTGCAAGCATGGGGCAAGCATGGGGCACAGATAGAGGATTAACAAATATGCGGTTTTCATAGTGCAAGCATGGGGCACAGATAAGTCTGGGTGAGATTTGAACTTGAGACCTCATTTACAACATTCCTTCATTTACACGGCACTTGCCAGTCAGTCTACACCATGGGGGCTATTTGTAGATTTGAATTTACTCCTTTATTTGTTTATGATTATTTTGATGATATACAATGTATATAAGCTCAATAGGTTAGCTTAACAGATTGTTTAAAAAATGTCGTTGAATAGCCAGTTCTGTGCTGGCAGTGGTTGGTTTAGTATCCCTTAATGAGGTACAATAGTTTTTAATGTTTCATTTGTTATGGATTCTAGTTGAACTTAGAAAAGGTAATAGTAGTTGGTCCCGGTTTTTAGGCAAGGGTGGAAACACTATTCCCGTGAGGGTGATCATGTTCTTCCTGAATACGGTGGCACATAAGTAAAATTTACACACAACGAGTAAGAATACAATTTTAATGTTTATAACCTTATATCTTATATACTACTATGTTTTATGAGCATATTGGCTTGTGATATGGTTCATATGATGGTAGGAGATTATCAAAGCTGTGATGGGTGCACTTTTAACAAAAGGTGCATTCTTTTGTTAAATGAGAATCTTATTCTCTAAGGTGTGTGCATTTACGTCAGGTTGCACAATCTCCCCCCTCCACATGATGAATTGATGTTAACAAAATAGTGTATGTAGAATGTGTATATACAACCACACAATTATATTTCTTTTCAAGTTAAATGTATATACACATGAATTATTTATACAAGAAAAATATCATAAATGTTTACCATTAAGGGTTTCCTACATGAGAACATACGAAAGTGGAAAAAAGTGGTCATAGGTTTAAAGTAAAAAATATGGCATACATGTACTTGTAAATAAATGTTCAAGGATAAGGACATTACTAGACACTACATTGGATGGAGGATAATGCCAATTGTTATGCTTGTTTAGATTGGCATTTAGTTTTTTTTGTGATATTTGAGATTATAATAATCTTAATAAGACATAGGGTGCCTAATGATGTTAAAATAAGATTTTAGCAACCTATTGGATATGACATTTTGACCTTAAATTAGTGAATTCAAAGTTAGTTGTGTAGGAATTAGTAGCTCTTTTGGTTTCATAATTTAATCATGCCCTTTGAAATTATAAATTTTTAACTTGTATTCATCTTTGAATTTGGTCTCAAGTATCGCTTTTATTGAGATGATGACATTCTTGGAATATTGTAGGATTGAAATCTCTTCAAGAAACATAAATGGGGGGTATCAACACTTCTTGAGAGATCTAAGGATCAAACAAAGATACATAATTCAATAGAAGAAGAAAAATATTTTGAAGACTTTTGTATAGATCTACAAATTGCAAAATTATTCAATTGTGAAGTGTTTTGTCTTAGGAGAGAACATTTTTTTTTATAAAGAAAGACCATTCCTTACTGAAAAACAATATTAAAGTGTCATATTACAAATGATGAAATCTAGGTGTTAATATTGCTCCTCTCCCCAATTCTTAAAGGGTGCTAGCTCAATGGAAGAGCACCTACCTTACATGCAGGAGATTGGTGGTTTGATTCATCCATTTCCTACCATGAATTAATAAATGATATTGTACCATATATTTTTAATATCTACCAATTGACGAAAATTAGTGAAAAAATAACTAAATATACTACCAAATGTTGGAAATTAATGATTAAAATGACGAAATATACAATGCTGGCAATTAATGATGAAAATGACGAAATATACTACCAATCAACAAAAACCATTGAAAAAAGACTAAATATATCATCAATTGACGAAAATCAAGGAATAAAATGACTAAATATATTACTTGTTGACGACAATCAATGACTACAACTACTAAAAAAATTACTAGTTAACAACAATCAATGACTAAAAAAATTACTAAATATACTACAAATTCCACAAATCAGAACAACCAATAAATGACTAATTTTTTTTTAGTCATAAATTTGGTTACATCATAAGTGTAAATAAACTACTATTAGTCATGTGACTAAAAATAGTCATTTATATGTAAATTTTAGTAGTTTTAGTTATACATTTCTTTTTTTTTACTAGTGGATAAATTTGCAAGATGATGCTCCTAATATAGTCTTGGGAAATATTCTTTATGGCACAAACCTGCTTACTCCCCCTTTCCAAATCACTCTCAATTTAAAAAAAAACTCCGTCTCCATAATTGTTTGTATGATTCTGGTGCCTCACACTCATTGATGCCATTAACTGTCATGGAAAATCTAGGTTTAGGAATTACAAGGCCTTATATAAACTTGTTTTCCTTTGATTTTAAAAGAGTTCAATTCTTGGGAATGATCAAATATTTAGTGGCTCGGATGGTTCAAATCTGTAAAAAAATAGGGGATGGTGGATGTGGTTATAGTTGATGCCCCACCCTCTTATGGTATGCTATTATCCAAACATTGGGGAACCTCTGTTGGGGGGAGCATCAAATTGATATTTCTTATGCTACTATCCCTATATTTAGGGGGGGGAATCATAGATTGTACAAGGATCCAAAAATGACTTATGTAATCAGTGATCCAGATATTCCCACCAACTTCCTTGCCTATACATCGCATGAATTGGGAAATTTCTGTCTTAGCCACAAACCCCTTACTTAGATCCAAACATAGAGACTAATTGCAACATATGAGCCCCTGATCAACCCTAAAGGTATATGGAGCTTGTATTTTGATGGAGCCTGTAATAGGGTAGGAAATGGAGCTAGAATACTACTAAAATCTCCTTTCGGCAAATAATTCCCTCATTCTTTCAAGCTCGACTTTGAATACAACAACAATGTGTTAGAATATGAATCATTAGTACTAGGATAGAAACAACAAGGAAGATGAGAACTAAGAACCTAAATATTTTTGGACACTCTGTCGATTTATTGGAGAATCAAGTAAGGGGATTTTTTCAATCAAAACATCCTTGGATGAGGTAGTACAAACATGCAGTGTGGGATATTTTTGATAACTTCTTTGAGGATATTAACATTTCTATAGTACCTATGGAACTAAATATTAGGGAAGATAAATTGGCTAAGTCACCATAGGATTTTGTTCCTTCATACTTAAGTCATATTTCTTATGCTATTAAGGTAATATACAAAGTACCCATTCCTGACAATATCAAACAATGGATAGTGTTTGAAGATGATGTTCATAATAATAATTTCTCGAATCTTATGGAGGAATATGTAGATATGCATATAGATTCAGAGGAGGAAGAAGACCAAGTATAACAAGAACTTGACAAGAAGACAACAGAAAGAGGAGAATCACCAGAAATGATAGGAGGATAGAGGTTAATACAACTTAATACCAATTACCTTTCCAAAGGATTAGTGCCATTAAAATATTCTTTATGTCCAATGAAGTTCCATCCATGCCAACCATTAAACCAAATTTAATTGAAGTTGAGTAATACAATCTAGGTGATGATTCAAATCCTAAAATCATTAGGCCATCTAAGAATCTACCTCCTAAAGAAAAAGAACAATATATAGAGTTGTTCAAGAAGTTTGAATATCTATTTTCTTGGAAGTATGAGGATCCGAAGACTTATGATCTTGATATATTCCAATATTAGATTCCCCTTAGAGAATACCCCAATCCTTTCAGACAATAATAAAGGAAAGTAAATCCTATGTCATGACCATTAATTGAAAAATAAGTTACAAATATGTTTTGGGCCAAAATAATCATAAGTGTCAGGTATTCTTAATGGGTATCCAACTTAGTTTCAATAAGGAAGAATAACAGGGAGATAAGATTATGCATAGATTCAAGGAATATCAACCGAGACTCATTAAATGATAATTATTGTAGGAGCAGTAATACATCCTTAGTACATAGTTTTGACCTTAGTCTAACTTGATTTTCCTTCATGCAATGATATCCTATGGTTTAGACTTAGGAGAGTTGATTCAACAAGATATCTAGTTATTTTGGCCTGTTCACACCTACAACAAGACTCCAGCTCAGTCAACCAGCACATATGCACCATCATTAATGACATGAGTGCTCCCATTCCCCTTTTTGTGGATTTTTGGTTAACAAGGGGCACTAGTAGTGTATTTGGTCCATTTTGGCTCTCCTAAGAGCATTTATTGCCACCTTGAGCCTCCCACTCACCTCTATATTCTCACCCACACATGCATTGGACTCTTTAATGCCCCAGCACACTTCACCAATGTTCAAACCTTGGTTTGTGATTGTTTAGGCTAAGTTGGAGCTCCATTGGTCCACCGAGGGGGTATTGAGGTCAAATCTCACCATGACACATGTACAACTCCAATTGGATTCCTAAGCCTCACGAATTTTGTCCAATGTATTATAAATGTGTACTCTAAAATATACAATATTTACCATAATAACATGAAGAGTTATTAGCACCATTCAGATGTGTTATTCCAGTTATTTTCTATCTCTTTTGTCGTTGTCTTGAACATTTTGTCAAATAGTTTGAGTGTGAATATTGCTCTAGCTCCTAGATCTCACTGTGAAGCAAATTCTCACATGGTATCAGATCTATTTGGAGCTGCAAACAAATCTTATGAGGTTTGAGTTGTTGTTTAGGGCATATTTCCAGAAAACTTAAGTGTTTTCCTTGCAGGTTTAACAACATTTTTTTCACATGTTGCGCAAGCATGATGGAGAAAAATCGAGCATTGCTTACTCCATCTAATTATTTTGAATGGAAGGCTGAGAGGGTAATCTAGTTGAGGTCCAAGGGCCTCTACCTGGTCACCATGGGAACTGAACACAAGCCAAATTCTGTTGTGGAGAAAGCTAAGTATTTGAATAGACTTGATGAGGCCTTTGGTATGCCATGCCTCAAAACTTCAAGGGAACTTCTCTTTCACATAGAAAGTCTCAGTACACCTAATGAAGTTTGGCTCAAGTTTGAGTCATTATTCGGGAAGACAGATGAAATGAGAGGCCATCATCTTGAGAATGAGCTAATCTCCCTGAGCCCAGCTCACTACGAGACCATTGAAGACTTATTTACCAAGTTTAAAGTGCTAGTACTTCAACTAAAACAATGTGGAATAGATAAGAAAGAGGATCATCTTATATTTTCCATCCTTTCTAAGTCAGGGCCTAAATATTCGGTGTATGTTTCAACATTCCACTCAAGTAGGATTACAACGAGAAATTGGAAGATGCATCTGCTAGCATATTTCATGGAGTCTTTGACTCAGGAGCAGGACAAGCTCATACAAATGGGTAACATCATCAAATACAAATATCAATCCCTCTCTACTAGTGTATCAAATAAATCTCATATAAAGAAGAAATATTTGAAGCAAAAGGAGAAAGAGAAGAAGGAATCAAGTTCAGAAAGCTCCAGTTCTACAGATGGGAGCTCGAGATCCAGAAGGAGGATAAACAATAGATAAAGACCCACATGTTATTATTTCATAATTTCACATCTTAATAAATCTTTATTCATAAATAATATGGACATCATGACCAAGCTCCTTGAGGAGAACCATATTGCTCTTCCAAAATTTGCAAAAAGATGGGAGCGCAAGCAAGGAAATGGTAAGGTTGAGCATGCATTGGGTGCATGGGTAAAAACCATTTCTATCTTATTTTTTTCTTATAGATATATTTCTGATTCACCTTCTGATATATCATAACTTGAATCCTCCATCCCTTCCTTGAAAAAATTATGAGTCAATTCATCAAAGCTTCCTCCCAAAACTAGTCATTTTTCACTAGCTTTTGATGTGCCTTATGAAAACCCTTTCCCAATACAATAAAATATTTCCAATTCTGATTCTTAAGATGATATACAGGTTGATATACATACTATGACATTCATTAAATCATTTTCCCAACCATTTCATGACCAAAATACCCAACAACCCTCAAGTTCAATAGTTGGAAATTCAGAAAATTTCCTAGTTTCCAATGCTATGTCTCTTGTATATGTTGCTGTTATGTCTTGTATGTATTTCATTGGTTGGAAATCCATATAATTTGCCTTCATGGTACTACTTTTCCATATGTCTGGAATTTATTTCACCACCCATGGTTCAAATCTCAATTCTTCAGACCTTCTAGGTTTGTTCAATTACAATTGTGATCTAGTTGCTCCCTCTTCTCTTCCTATGGATCCATTCGCTCATGGAGACACCATACCTATGAAATTTTATGTTGTGTATGACATATATTCTGATATTTCAGAGCCTCATGATATTTTCTACAGATTTATGAAGGTGCTTCATCAAATTGGGAGAAATATTCATGGTTTTATTCATGATATGGAAGCTACACATAATGCATATTTTGTTGAATATTTTGATGTTATTTGGGAAATAGTTTGCAGAGATATCATTTCCATTTTTAATTATGCTATTATATCAGAGTATGATTGCAGCAAAATATATTCCGATGATTCCCCTCCATCATCAAATGATGACCATCAAAGGGCCTCTCCACATGATCTTTGTTTATAGCACTTTGACGCATTGATGCATGATCTTGGCCTCCACAACATCTTCACCAAGTCCATCACCAAGAATTTGTTCTTTCAGCTCGTTCAAGTGAAGAAGAGGACCCGCTAAAGACCTTTTGATCTCTGTCATATCCATTTTTTAGGGTATTTTTTGTCCCATGAGGTTTTCCTCCTTACCTCGGTTACATGGATTAATAAACATTGTTGTAAAAGGTGACTTGTGCCTTAGTTTCCAAGGCCTTAATAAATCATTTTTGATTAAATTGTACTAAGTATGGATTAAGGGGGGGTGTAGAAGCAGTAATACATCCTTAGTACATAGTTTTGACCTTAGGCTAACTTCATTTTCCTTCATGCAATGATATCCTATGGTTTAGACTTAGGAGAGTTGATTCAACAATATATCTAGTTATTTTGGCTTGTTCACACCTACAACAACACTCTATCTCAGTCAACCAGTACATGTGCGTCCTCATTAATTACAACAGTGCTCCCATTCCTCTTTTTTTGGAGTTTGGGTTGACTAGGGGTGCTAGTAGTGTATTTGGTACATTTTGGCTCTCCTAGGAGCATTTATTGTCACCTTGAGCATCCCACTCACCTATATCTTCTCACCCACACATGCCTTGGACTCTGTAATGCCCTAGCACACTTCACCAATGTTCACACCTTGGTTTGTGACTGTTTAGTCTGATTTGGAGCTCCATTGGTCCACCTAGGGCAGATTGAGGTCAAATCTCACCATGACAAATGTACAACTCCAATTGGCTTCCCGAGCCTCACAAATTTAGTCCAATGTATTATAATTATGTACTATAACATCTACAAGATGAACCATAATAATATGATCAGTTATTAGCACCATTCACATGTGTTATTCTAGCTATTTTCTATCTCTTTTGTTGTTCTCTTGCACATTTTGTCCAATACTTTGAGTGTGAATATTGCTCTAGATCCTAGATCTCACTATGAAGAAAATTCTCACAATTATCCTTTGCCTAAGATTGATCAAATATTGCAAAATGTGGTAGGATCAAATAATACACGTATGTTATATTTTTTTTTAAGATATAACCAAGTCAAGATGGATCCTAATGACATACTAAAAACTACTTTCACCATGTTATCCGAAAACATGCACCTCCTGCGAATAGGAGTTGTTTCCCTAGTATGAATGGTTTAGATCTCGAACAAAACACAAACACAAAATGTTAAAACTTCCCCTAGATCCGGTTAACCACTTGAATGAAATTCCATGATACTTCTCTCAAAGGTTTTCCCCGCTATGCTCGTAGAAGAACCTGTAAAAGAGGGAAAACAACAATAGAAACACGATAGCATACAATATAATCAACTAGATCTATGCTTGTGACCAAGGAATCAAGCAATACATACAATTGGAACAGTAAATATGGGAAAGAAAAGACATATTTTATTAGAAATGAATGGAGAGACTACAACATTTATGCCTTGGTGTTGAGATTTCCTTCCAATGGATCCTTTCCTTTAACTTCACCTAGCCTCCAATAGCTCAAGAATTATTTTGGCAGAGTGTGGGTATGCAACACAATTCTTCCTTGTTTTTCCCATGGGGGGTGAGCCAGTATTTAAAGGCATGGAAGGATAAGAATGGTTGAGGATCTCATGGGTGAGGTGGAGATAAGATCCAAAAAGGGAGGATATCGAGCTCCAAGTGGCTCCTAAACCATAGGGATGAGGCTCCACGAAGGAAAGCTTTGAGAAGCCTCTCGAAACTTCTCTTTTTTCCTTGAAAACTCGAGCACTGATCCTCCAATGAAGCAAACAGGTGGTGTTAAGGGGGTAACGCTTCTTGCAGTAAGGCTAGAAGTAGTGGCATCACTCTTTTCTCATGTACTAGGAGCGTTATTGACTTAGGTAACGCTTTTTGTCAATGGGATAGGAGCGTTACCAGCTCAAAACAAGGAAAAAATGCAAGGGGATATTTTTTCCTGTCATTTCTCCAGGGAAACATTCGAGGGATTTAAGCAGACAAGGGAATACCTATCTTATAACATGATGGTGACGAGATTTCGGTGTAACACACCACTTTATGAGGTTCTTTTTTATACTAAATAATTCCTTTTGGCTTGATAAATGCAGGGGCCAATTTCCCACAAGCTATTGATTTTTTATTTGTTGACATCAAGGATCAATTCATTGTGATTTATCTAGATGATTTTCCATTTTATTCCAAGAAAGCATAAGACCATGTGCAACATCTAAAGAATTTTTTTGAGAGATGCAAGAGCTTTGGGATATCTCTAAAGCACAACAAGTCCTTTTTTGGAACGGAGGAAGGACATATCCTAGGTCACATTGTCTGAACATGAGGTGTAAAGATAGAAAGTTCTATAGTAGTAGCTATTAATACTATTCCTCTTCCTAGGCATGATAAGGATCTACAATATTTTGTTGGTAAGATCAATTTTTTTAGGAGATTCATCTCAAATTTTACTAAGGTGACTAAGGACATAACTTAGATGTTGAAAAAGGATACATATGTTATATGAGATGATGAAGCCAATTTGTAATTCATTGTGATCATGAGAGCATTTGGATAAGACCTAATCCTAGTTAGCTTTGATTACAAGAAATATTTTATGATTTTCTCATTTTCCTCGGAACACAGAACATATGTAGTATTGCTACAGAAAAATGATGATGGTTTTAAGTATCCTATTTGAATTATTTCAATAAATCTTTGAAATATGGTGATTGAAGTACAATATCACGAAAAATAAGGTTTATGCACTAGTTAAAGCCCTCAAATATTTTATGGAGTGTTTTCCACATTGATAGATTATTGATTTCATTCCACATGCATAAGTAAAATAATTGTATGTCAACCCCAAGTACATGGAAGGTCAAGTAAGTGGGTTATCAAAATACAAGAATTTGATCAGGTGATGAAACCTACCAAGCTAGTAAGAGGACATGGTCTAGCTAAATTTATGGTGAAATCAAATTTGTAAGTCATTGGGGTAAATAAGATATGCACATCCCAAGGGGAGTAACCAAATAGATAAATAGCAAATTATGTTAATGTTTTATATCACCAATCCAACTTATATCATGATATTGTACACCTGATGGAAATAGTTACATGCCCCCTAGGTTTGGACAAGTCTCAGAGAATATCCCTAAGATTTAAATCTATTATATATTCTACCATGGGTAGGGATTTACATTAGAGAAATACATAATGTCTATTTATCACATGCTTGTTGGAAGATGAAGTGGAGACATTGGTTAAAGATATACATCAAGGGGTCCATGGAGGACATTTTGCTGCAAGAACAATGACTCAAAAAATTCGCATCTTTGGATATTTTTATCCTGCCCTGTTCTCTAATGTTCATAGATTTGTGAGAGATTATGTCCCTTGTAAAACCCTTTCTGGAAAGCAAACATTTCTATCCCTACCCTTGAATCTTGTTTAACTTGAATCATCTTTTCAGCAAGGGGTATAGACTTGATTGGAGTAATTCACCCCTCATCTAGTAACCATCATAGGTGGATCTCAACTTCAAGTAATTAATTTACTAAATGGGTGGATGCAATACCTACTAAACATGCCAATGAACTTGTAGTAATCAATATCCTTGAAGAAAATATCTTGTTTAGGTTTGGTTTCCCCAAAACGATTGTGACTGAACATGCCAAAGACTTCAGTTCCATTATGATGATTTCCTCCTATCAAAATTTAAATATCCTCCTGATTCAATCTTCTAACTATTACCTTAAAACAAATCGTCAGGATGAGTCTTCCCATAAGAACCTCATGGAAATCATAAAGAGAACTCTTTATGAAAATAAAAATTCATGGGATTCTTGTAATACCCCTAGTTTTGAATTGGAATGTATTTGAACAAAATTATGTAAATGATGTTAATATGCTAGAATGGATTCATAGTGCGGAGGTTAAGGACAAGGATTGACTAGTGAATGGATAGGAATGTACGATGTAAATATTTTTATTTGGACTTTATGTTTGGCTTATCATGCCAATTTGAAATGTATGTAAATATTATGTGCATAAATAATATAATGGTCCAATAATGGATGTGTAAAGAGCACCAAAGGAGGCTATGATTCCACTAGAGGGGAAGAGGAAAGGGGGCCCATGGGATACCAAATCCTTTCTGCCAAGTGTCAACCCTATAACTCACCCAAATTCTATCATGTTCCTTAAATAAGCCAATTATCTCCTTTTTTGGCTATTTTCCAATTATTGAATGCATGTGTGGGGTTGGTGAGAAAAGTCACCTCATACAATTATTGAAGCATAGGATTGACTTCTCTTTTGAGACATTTTTGTCAGCTGCTAGAAGTCAGTCTATAGATACTAGGAGTCCTTTCTTCTACTACCAGAAGTTATTTTAGTTGTCTTGTCACGATTTTCTCACACCTATTGGACTCAACCTTCACTCTCATACACTCTCACATAGATCTACACTACATAAAGATCTGTATTGTTGTTCATGAATGTGTATAACCTAGGGACAAAGGTTCATACTTGGAAGGGAAATTGATGGTTGTAGGTGAGTAGATAGGTTGGGCAGGCTAGGGACCCTTTCTGATTGAGTTATGTTTCTCATAGATGTTTAAGAAACCACAAATTTAGGCTATAGGTGGTTCTCCAACAACATTTAGTAGGTTTTTCTTCTTCTATGCACACACTAGAAGCACTCGACAAGATGGATCGCCCAAGAGAACCATGGATCTATGAATGGGATCCCTAAGCCAATAAGGGTGTTGTGTGTGGCATGTATTGTGGAAGCCAAGGCTGTGAGAGCTGAGTGAGATACATGTAGATCTCTGTATAATAATTTTTCTAAGCATAGAGAACAAATTAGGTTGTGGGATGAGAGAGAAAAGCTTGTAGGCATTTCCTTCACCTTGGTGGCCTCCAAGGATAATTTTAGGGGAGAATTTTAGCCTAGTGGGCTATTTTTCCATGTTTTTCTCCCAGAAAAGATTCGCCATTTTGCATTTTTTGAAGCCCTGTTTCACCCAATTTTGATGGGGTAAAAAATATTTACCCTAAAAATCGCCAAATTATTATATAAATGATATAAAATCCTTGGAAATAAAAATATTTTTTGAAAAATATCGCCAATCATTTTATAGTTGGTGTTTTAAGAATTGGTAATAGTAGCCAACATTTATACACTTTTAAATAAGTATGGTTCCTTAAAATCATCCTTGGTGGCCTCATAACCCATCTTAGTGGTGGCCTATTAGTAGAAAATGTATTTGCTAGACAAAGTGATTGCGGTTCAGTGGAAAATTGCTCTTACACAACTAGTTGCTTGGATCTACATTGTTTAAAAATAAGTTGTCTTGTATTTGATTACGCAATGTTTTTAATTGATGTCTGTAAACGATAATGTTGGTAAATGCATGATAGATGTGTGTGGATCAATTTTATTTCCATTGTGTATGTTTATTTTTGTTATGCACACCATTTTTAATGCTATGAAATCGTAATATGGATTTGGGTGAAATTCAGAACCCTGAATCCATGTAATGTCCCTCCAAATAGTCATATTGGGTGAGGGGGACATTACAATTCTTAGTTGAGATATGCCTTATGCTAACAAAATATCTAAAAAGAGGGCCACATGGAAAGACCCCTTTGATCCAGTCTATGGGTTAGATGTGGTTTTTCCCATACAGTTAGAAATGCCCACTATGAAGATGTTGAAATACATAATATCAAAACCAAACAAAGTTAATAGGATAGGAAACCAACTCATGGAACTGAAACAGTAGAGAAGCATGGTTGTTATCACAAAATATCATTCACATGTGACATTTTCACAAAAATGTCCCCAACCTATGTAGCATGCATCCAACCAAAGACTTCATCACCAAAATCCAAGAAGCAAGATGAGTCCAGAAATGCCCAAGAAAAGTAAGAAGGTACACATGTGTGGTTTGATAACTGTTAATATCTGCTATAGTGCATGTCACTAGTACAACTTTTGCGCTATAGCACGAATATTCTTTCGATACCCATGTGACTAACATAAATGATGAGATATCACCCACCAGTTGCACATTAAAGGCTCATTTAAAGTTACATTACCTCCAAATAATTCAAATTTGGCTCTTCACACACTTGGTTTCCTTAAATGGCCTCCTTACTTGAGATCTAGATCATGAGATCGAGGGGTTCACATTGGATCTAGTTATTTCTTTTCCACCTCTTGACCTATAAAAGGAATCCATGGGAACAATTATTGTCAGAAGAAAGAAGAGAAAGGTTATGTTGTTGGAATTGTGCTTGAGCTCCCTTATAGCTCACATCATCCCCCTTAGTTAAGCATTCACCAAGCTCTCTTTCCTCCTTCCTCCAAGGGGCGAGTGTTTTTCTTGCTAGTTCTTTATCCATTTGACATCTAGTGTGGACAAGAAATGCCTCCCTTAGTGAGATAGTCTACCGCCATTTGGAGCTCACACCTCCAAGGTGTTGTACATGCTTGACCATTGGGAAAAATACAAGTGGTTTTGAACCTATTGGTTGCTTGAGTTTGCATCCCCCCCCTTGTGATTTGTTTAATTTTTATTATTTTTTTCTTTGTTTTTAGTTTATTTCACTAACCTCCATTTCCAGGATCACTTGGAGTACTCCCCACGAAAAAAGGGGTACCTAATATCGAGGCCTTATTGCATCCTACAATGCCTTTCCCCTCACCAATTGGGAAGGATTCACTCCTGTGCAATCATTTTTACAATAGTATTTATGGTGAATCCACTATATTTTTGTTCATTTCTCTTTATTTAGGTTTTTATTTGTTGAGTGGTTAATTTATGGTTTCTCCTGTCTTGCAGGTGAATAGGTCCTCACCATTCATCCCAAAAATTTAACCCCCATTCATCCAATTTATCCATTTTATCAGATGCACAGACCCCGATGTCTCAGCTGCACTAATAGTGTGGACCATAATTTGATAGTCACGCTATATGCACACATAAATATATCCTCTCCCACATGGGTATCTATTACATAATTATGCGATCTTTTTTGCATTGTAACCACACAACAATGTGCCAGCGAGTGTTTCTATCTCACTACAACATCTATGTTAATTTTTTTTATGTGCTACTATCTTTTGTTTGTTTTTTATTAGTTTTACAACAATATTGCAACCCCATTGTTGCTCACTAATGAAATAGAACTAAGTTAAATTGTAAGAATTACTTATTTCTTTAGTAATTATCTCACACAAACTAAGGCTAGGAAGTAAATGGGTCATCCTCGAAATCTACTTAGGTAACCAACCTTGAGACTTTCAACGGGCCTCATTGTTGTCACTAGTATTCAATATTTTTCATATACATTTGTTTATTTAACATCTTTAGTTAAATCATTGTAAAATTCACTTTTTGCACACAAGCAAGGACCTACAGAGTCTCCTCTCCCAAAGTATGCTCTTCACCTCACATTTCATACAATCTTGGTGACTAAAAAATGGGAGTGAAGTTTGAAATATCTCCATTACACACTTACCATTTGTTTATTTTTGAAAGCACCCTTAGAACCTTTAGAGATCAAGTTGCAATATCCATTTATGTTATTTTGAGCAGTTTAGTTAATTGTGAACAATACAATTTTCTTACATCACATTTGATTGTCCACTTGCACACACTAAGGGACCCAAAATCTAATTCAATCCTATTATGCTCTTCACCTCTAGTGAATCCGAAAGGAGAGGAATTGTGAAATGCCTCCCTTACACACCTTAATTCATTAAAATCCCATAAAATGAACCCTTGTAAATGCTAACCAACTAAAATCCTCCACGGGAGGTCACAAAACAATATTTTAGTTTGGTAGGATTGATTGGGATAGGAATCCAAACAACGCCCACCAATCTAGTTTCATTAAGCATTTTTGAAATATAGCATTGTTGTCTTTTAGGGTACTATCAAATCCCGCTATAATCAAGTGTTAGAATAAATATTAGATCAGAAGTGTGTTGTGAGCAAGGAGGTGAAATACAAGGTGTAACTTCCCTTCTCTCCCCTACAAGTCACTCAACTCTTTGTAGGGAGATGAAACTATATCGTGTTGGTAGAACCACTGATCCACACACAAGGTATCTTAGTGTATGTTGATGAAATTATCATTGATGCAAAAGTGGACTTGCAGTGGCCCCATAGGTTGTCATTGATGCCACAAAGTCCCACTTGAAGTGCCTTGGACCCATTACATAGTGGGTTTGAGCCTTAGACCCATTACATAGCGGGTTTGTGCCTTAAAGCACCTTGTACCCAGTTGACAAGGTCCATGTACCCACAATATTAGATCTTGATGCCACCACCTTGCTAAAGATATTGAAGACCCTGCTGATGGTGTTAAAGAACCTGGATATGTTTTTGACGTGTTGATGGATGATGGAGAAACCCTAGATGGTTTTGAGAAGCATTAATGACCCATTTTGTGGCCATTCATGCTCTGATGGTGTCACAGTACCCATGGAGAAGACTCGGCTACCCCACAGTGATGTCATGATGGATCTTGACCCTTGAGGGTCTCCTGGTGTGGTTGAGGTGGTTGAAGAATCCTAAGAATACCGGTTGGGGTCATGGAGCTCTTATATGATGTTGATGACCTTGTATGGTCCTTGACAGGATATGGAACCCATGAACATGTCTTTGGATTGATGAACAAGGCCTTCTAGAAGCCTCTTAACCCACACACTAGATGGTTTAATGGTCTTGAATAAATGAAGATGATGTGGGGATTTGGGGTCTTGGAATCCTTGGAGATGGTCCTAGGGCATAAGAAATACCTTGCACACACTTACATGGTGGCATGATAACACCATGATGATGGCATGGCTTGTGGTGACCTAAGTTGGTTATGGAAAAAGGTGGAGCTTACCCGAAGACCTTAAATAAGGGTCCTTGGTCCCTCTTATGACTATTGGGGTGTTGATGGCCTAATAAGGTGGAGGATACACTCCCATGAATTTTATTGATATAATGAAAATACATGGAAAAGGCATACAAACAATCCATAATGACACCAAGGTTGACCATTTGAAGTGGTAAGAAGTTTTATTTAAAGTCAAAAATACAAATTTAAAAGTCAAAATAAAATTTAAATTAAATATTTATATTAAAAATTCTTACCATTACTTACCCTAGAAGTTGGCTAGCACAAGATATGTCCACTTGAATGTGTATTTAAACACATTGGCTCACTCCAAAAATGTAGATCAAGAATTTTCTAAGGTGTAAAGTTTGCTGACTGTTTGAGGAATTCATAGAAGGAGCAAAAACAAAATTCAAATAGAAGCTGACAAAGATATGATTTTTGACTTGATCTTTTCTTGACATCTATTAGGAGATAGTCCCGAATTCTTTTCACAAGATAAAATCCACCGAAACTTATTGGATTAGCAGAGAATCCCTAAGGCATAATGATAGTAGAAGTGGAGATACAGATTTGAAAATAACATAAAATTTAATCTTTTCTTCTTCCGTTTTTGGTACAACGATCTGCTTGAGACTTGCGTGGGGTTACTCCAGAGACCCGAAACTATTTAAATTCAATTTTTTGCTAAAAGGAGGAACACCTGAATTCTGTTGGGAACAATCTTTCCCTTGTTTTGGGTTTCATATCCAGGGAAGGGTTTCCACAATCCATACACCAGTCCCAAACTCTTGAAGGGTTATACCCTCGTTGATCATCAACAACAGTAACAACGTTTTGATGCCCTTCCAATTTTTGCAGTAGTCATTGTCCCAACTTTGATTGAAGTCTATATGGTGCAAATTCAAAATTCAAGGAATAAAGTGAAGCATATACAGTGAATCACATATAGTGTTAAGTTGTACATTACTGTAGAATGATATGATCAAAGTAATATACAATATGGAAGAACACAATACGAACCGTCATTGAACAAATACAATAAAATGATGATACATGTGAAGATTATTGATGAATTGATACAATGATGAAGCCTGTGTAAAGTCTTCTACAATACTTATGCAGTGATGATGGTACAAACACTAACAAAAGTATGATGATGATTAGGCTTAGTTGATGTCCTAGTTTCTATACGATGGTTGTCCTTGAATAGTATACAGTAAATAGACATTACATTGATTTTGTTTGGACTAGATGATAGCATTGATGTGAGACATATGCACATACAATAGAATATATGAATTAACAAGATGATATAAGACACGATGATCAAGATGATGAGTAATATCAAGTAATGTGAAGTACAATTTCATACCTACAATGAGTGACAAGACCTTGATGACCTGCTTTGTGCAATGGTGATGAGACAGTCTGAGTTCATGGATACTTATATAGTGATCTAATTTCTTTCTAAATAGTATGTCATCTACAACACCCATCGACCAGAAGAGTGACATATTCAAGGGTCTTCCATGAATTAAGGTATGTTTGAATAAAATTAGGCATGATAAGTTTGTATGAACAGTCATGATACAATAGTATCTCTAATGTGTGAATACAGTGGTATGACATGAGTCCCTCCTATGCACTAAGATGATGAAAATATGATTATTTGTTGAACCTACTGTATGATGACATGAGATGATGATGCATCCACACTTGATTCATATTCTATTCCAATACATGACGATTGTAGAAAATATGACAAGTTGATCGAAACAACAACATATTGACCAGACCTTGTTGAGCAATAGAGTGTATTGCAACAGTGTTGATAACATGAGTGATGAGCAACAGAGATGAGAAACAATGATGAGAAGTAGATATGAGCAACAATGATGAGAAGATGGCGATGAGAAAATGATGAGAAGTGTTGATGAGTAGAGATAATGAGAAGAAATGATGAGCAAAGCAGAAATAGTTGAGCACCATATTGATGACAATCAATGATTGGAACCAAGCTTGCAAGTAGTGACTTGCACTTGAGTATTGGACTCCTCAACCCTTCTTAGTTGGAGCTAAGAAAACCAATATGGGTCATGTTTTAGAGTTGGTTCTCTTTCTATCATTTGGTGCTGATTGTAATCAAGAACAATGTTGTCTTCCATGTACAATAAATACAGATCAAATTACAAATATTCTTGTGTCTCTTTGATGTGATGAATGTGCTTATGAATATTGGTTGATTTAACTGATGCATTTGATTACCTATTTGATTGATATATTCTGGTTGGCTAAAAGAAGGTAAAATTTTTATAAATTTCTCACACACTAATTCACCCCCCCTCTCAGTGTGGCCATTGTGTCCAATAGTGGCCAAACTTAGGGAATCACCAAGGAGAACTTGTGGGTGCAAGTAAATCTTGAAGCCAACTATTTCCATTGGGAGGTGTTCCTAATTATTCTTTATTAAAATATTGGCCCCATTACTGGCGGAACTAGGTCTTTGTTACCTTCACTAGTTAGTTGTTGTGTGGATCCGATTATCACCAAAAATTGTGATTTTGGAAGGTCCAACTACATTTCAGAGCAAGGGAATTAGGTCTTCTAGGGAATTTACATTTGTTTTTGTTTACAAAAAATAAAAATTCACTTAAATCATAATTTACAAAAGAACCTACACATTGACATACTTGCACTAAGCCATCTTTTGCACATATTATTCACTTATTGCACCATTTTTCATCTGTTGTAGTTGGCATATTTTTTCATATGTTCAATTGTGTTTATTTCCCACCATTACTCACTTTGACAACTACACTTACACAATAGAGGAACAAACCACCCCGAGGAAGTCCTGAATACTGCATGGCCTATACCCTCTCTTAAGGGGTGTTTTCCCATTTTATCCTTATGGCACATGATGGAAATCACCTGGTTGGTGCCACTCTTAGGCCACATTAATTGGATCCTCCAAGAGAGGACACACCTTGTTTGACTCTTTCTCTCCCCTAGGATTGAGTTTAGACCCTTTTTTCCTCCTTCTCCTAATGAAGAGGCCCACCTTTTTTTACTCCCCCTAGAGGGATTACCCAGCCTTCTCCCCCCCCCCTTCAAGAAGAGGCCACACAAGATCTTTATATTCTCATAAAATACAAAAATCACCACCACATATTCCACATTCTAGCCCTCATGGAAACAACACACATAATACAATGGAAACACCTAACCCAAAATTAAAATTTATAGTTATCTTGAATCTCCCTGATTTAGTGAAATTGGTTAATGATCCTATTTCTCATGACACATATTCACTTGAAATTCCTGGAAATATCCCCTTAGACATTCCTAAGTTTGAAGGGAAACAAGGAAATGATCCTGCCAACGATATCATGTCGTTCCATCTATGGTGTTCCTCAAACAACATAGTGGCATATTTAGTGAGACTTTGTCTGTTCCAAAGAACCCTCGTAGGTATAGCTACAAAATGGTACGGGGATATATCCAAGGTATCTCATACCACTTTTGAGACAATTTTCGCTGCATTTATCACCTACTTCCAGTTACCAATACGACATGATCTAGGCCTCAAAATTCTCATCAAATTTTGGTAAAACACTAAGACCCACATTGCATACTACATCTATGGGTGGTGTTGTCATTGCACTTTGTGAAAAATAGAGATTCCCTAAAGTCCTTTTGTATTTGTTCCTTAAATCACTCCAACTAGATATTGCAAAGGATGTGGAAACCTCCATGCCACAATATGAGAAGGATTCCATTTTAAAGGATCAACATTTTGATCTCATATATTCCCAATCAGGGTACCTATACACCATTCTCCCCGATACACCAAGACATCGATCATTAGATGCTCCTAAGGCAGGGGCATTGCACTCAGTGGATGGGATTATTGGGTACATTTTCTCCCAAGGTAAATTTCCCCCATAAACCACTCTTACATCACCCCCCATGATAGTGAAATATCCACCCATCCCCACTATGTCGCTTCCCCCTACTACTGCACCAAATCCCCCATTTGGATAGCTACAGTATGGACCCTACAACCCTACTTATCCAAGTGAAATACAAGCACAACCGATACCTCCACCACAAATGGAACAACTAGCTCGTGGATCCACATCATATGAGCTCTATTAGTCTATATCCCACTTCAGGGTATAACCCATATTAACTATTCCTATTTACCCCTTGGTTGAATCCCATTCCTCACATTGGGGTAAAAATAGTTCAACCCTCTCTCCAACAAAAAACTCAACAATTTGATCAACTCAACATCGTTAATCCCCAAAGTCCTTAGAATCAGGGGAAGAAAAAGGGAAATAACAAACATCATTAGCAACAGGGGCATGGGGGAAATCAAGTTCCCCAATAGAACCTCAACCAAGGTAACCAACCAACATAGGGGTGGAATTCCCACCAAGAAAGGTAAGAATTCCAACATGAGGACTAACTATTCTTGCTTCATTTATGGAGATTATTGGCATTATACTCACCATTTTCTACTTACTCCTGATTGTCAATAGATGGTAGAAGAAAAGAAAAAGTTTCCACCAAATAACCCTCAATATCCTACCGCACAATAACCCCAACAAGATGTTTTGCAACAACCCTTTTCCAACCAAGGAGTGGTTACCCAACAACCATACCCACACCCTGTTAGTGATGGATCCTTCCAAAAAAAATAATGATCTCAACATATGTCAACCTCTATATGCATGCAAAAGAATACACCAATCCCGATCCTTCCCTATTCATAGAAGACACCCTAGTACCCTCAAGAGGTACTCTACAGATTCCACACCCAAGCAGGGAACAAATTCCTAGAATACCAAAGGCACCATTGTGACATACACCTTATAACCCGCATATGAAATCCACTAACAATTACAATATTGTTGATGACCTAACATAGTCCCCCACTTCCATGTCTACTCTGTAAGTTCTTTAGTCTTGTCGAAATCAATGAAAATCACTTCTAAATGCAATCAATGTGCTTGAATTGTCTGATGCGTGCCTCATGAACTTTGAATATTTTAGCAAAGATGAACCATGAATACCCTCATCAGTTGCATTTCAAGTCCTAGTCATAGTGAAAAAACATTATCATTCATCCATGTACCATCGATGAAGGTGCATCCACATGCATCCTGTCCTCTAATGTTTGGAAATATTGGGATCACCTGAGTTGGTCCCATCCTCTATCGCTCTTCGCACCTATGATGGTCGATCATCCCAACCATGAGGGTTGTACCATAATGTCCCAATTGATCAAGGGGGGAATGGTGATGATCTATATTGAATTTGTTGATGCCCAACTAGGCTTAAAAATTCTCTTGGGTCACAACTACATGTATTCCATGAAGGTGGTATCCTCCATGGTTTTCCAACCATCACATAGAGTAAAAATGGGGGCATCATTCAACCCAAGTTAAAATCCCTTGCCAATGGTGGCATTAATAAACCAACGTTGAAATCCCCCACCAAAACTAATCATGCTCCTGAGTCTTTGTTAGGACACACAAAGACTAACCCTAAAGGCACCACACAAAAAATGTTGAAGTCCCCCATTATGTATGATACGCCAACCATGCAGGTCACCCCACGATGTGCCCTATGTGGTCAACAAGACCATGTGAAAAACCTATTCCTTAACTTACTAGAGCTCAAGAATCTTATTAACACCCTCGTTAACACTAATCACACCTATCAATGTTGTAGGGGGCACCACAACCTCCATTCCCAACAATACCCCTAAGTCCGAATTGATATGCACCAACAAAATGTGTTTGATTTGCTCCTAGTTTGGGCACTACACACACCATTTCCCTGATATCCCTTGATTTAAGGATGCATTATAAATCATCCGTCTTACCTGTCCTTTATTTGAACACCCTCCCCCTTCTCTAATAGACATCAATGTACCATATATTTCCATGAATATTGCTAGATTTTACTTCAACCACGTCATTTCCCAATTTGGTGTCCCTAAACAATTATTATCTGATAACGACACCCACTTCCATGAAAAAAATTGAATTATTCTTCCTGCTTGGTTTCAAACATGAATTCTCTACCCCTTACTACTCACAAGCTAATGGGAAAGTTGAACTCGTCATAAAATTCTCAAAATTATGCTCCAACGCAGAGTTGACAAGAACAAATCTAATTGGCACCACATGCCTTTTCCCTCCCTATGGTCCTAGCACACTTCTATCAAAAAAATCACTAGATTTACATCATTTCACTTGGTATAGTTTAGAATCCATCTTTCCTATTGAGCGCCAAATACCTACCCTGCAATCATCCATAGAGTTGTTACCTAACACCCCAGTGTTGGAACAATGATTTTTTACTTTAGAGCATCTCAATGAATAAATATGAGACTCACTCCAAGAAAAAAAGGCCATGAAACTTCGATCCAAAGCCTAGTATGACTATCATGTCTATCCTCATACTTTTAGCGAGTTCAAATTTGTACTCGTCTTTAATGGTAAAAATGACTATAAACCAAGACCGAACGAATTTGTCTCCAAATGGACAGGATCGTACATCATCAAACAATTCCTCCCTCATGGGGCATATTCTTACAATATTTTGAAGGACTAACTCTTAACAAACCTATCAATGGGTTGTATTTGAGTTTATTTCATCCATATTTCCCCCCTATACCCCATAGGTATGCCATGTTTTGGAATTTTATTTCTGCATTATCCACACCTTTGTCATGTCCTTTACTACACTTGGGTATGCACGTCATGTGTGCAGAACTACTCCTAGAAAACGAAGATTCCCGACCCCATCAAAAATGATACAATAATTCCACCATAGATATTATCACAGTGCTGGCCTATCGACACCCTTTGTCCTCTATGATAAGCACATACCTGCCATAATTTTCACATTATAAGAACAAGATCCCATCCCATAAAGTCACCAAGATTCTAGCCTTTATGTGCTATTAATGTCATTTTTGTGAATCACACATTCCTCCCCATGGGGTTCACACCATAGAAAACTATATCATTATCTCACACCCATGATGTCAATCCCCCCATTAGTCCAAGGAATTTGAACCACCTATGAAAAATCCCACCCATTGTCCATTATTTCATAGTTGGGAATTTATTGCTCCAACAAATTCATAGTAGTTCATCCCAACCAATTACTCAACATAGGTTACAAGAAAGATTCATGACAACCTTCTCATACCTCTATGAGAATTCACCCCTCTGCAAATATTCTTCGTATCATCACTGATGTGAAGACACTAATGGGTCCTCTTCCCTCCGAAGAAACCAATTCTATTTCAGTTATTCCCACAAGAATAGTCTGCATGGCATTGATTCATGGGGAACCTATCTTCGTGTTTGCAAAATATAACATTCACTTCATTTTGGAAAAGGTTCTCTGACCCACTCAAAATTGTGGGAACCTTGCCCATCATCAAAATTGACTCCTCAACTCGCCAAAAACTACAGGAGTCCCACCCATCATCAAATTGGTCCCTCAACATGCCCAAAACTATTGGAACCCCACCAATTATTCTTTATGAACAAACAGTTCCACAATACCCTCAAAACTATGGGAACCCTCAATTATTTTGGAATAAAACCCCTGGCCTCCTTTGATTGATGTAGTTGAGTGTCCCTACCCAACATGGTCATTTTTTTCTAGTCATTATTCCCTCATTGTTGTGTCTCCAACAACACCCTTCATCTATACTTTGTCTCCCTTTGTTACATTCTGTTCGTCCACTTTAAAGCATGCTTCCATCAGTTACTCCCTAAGTTTACATAGATCAAAGGAAGTTATGCTCCCCACGCTTATCAGCCAATCTTTTGTCATGTTAATTAGTCTCACAATTAGTTACAACATGATCTTAGTTCATAGAATAAGACTCTCATCTTCTCAAACACTTCAAATCTAATCAACCTCAACACCACATATTCTAAGATTTTTGGTGGTTACAATGGTACCTTATGATCCATTTCAATCAATATAAGGGACCACCTCAAGCTACATAGGGAGATTCCTTAGTTCTCCCTAATGTAGTGGTATCCCCTATGCTCAAGGTCAACACCTTTCTCACATTAGTGTGAGTCATATGTTTCAAAGTTAGCAGTGTTCACATTTGAAAATCATGGTAGCATCATCTCTAGTATAGGGCAGTCCCGACTCAAGGACTTCACCAGTATTTCAGACATACACCCTCGTGGGTTTCTTCATATTATCGAAAGTTCTTCTTCTTCAATACCAACAACATTTGTTCTTGGTTCATGTACTCTCACATGGTGTGAATCCACCTTCATCCATGTCCCAATAGTTTATGATAGACCCCTTAATCTCTTCATTTTGTATCCCTTCTATCAACCTTCACGAGCATGGGAACACCCACCTCATTTGTATAAATAAAAATCTTTATTACAAATCCATCAACAACTTTCCTCCACTAGAAGGTCATACTTGTCCACCTATGTTTTACCCTCTTTCAAGAATAGTAGAGAGAACACAAAAAAAATGACGACGCATTATCAGCTCTATATTACCCTCTAAACCTCATACATCCGAGGACATCTGTTATCATGAAAATATTGCACACATGTCACATTTTCATGATTTTCATGGTAAATCATCCTTAACATATATAACATCCATCCAACAAAATAATTCATCACCAGATCCAATAAGAATCACGAGTCCAGAAATTCCCAAGAAAAGTACGAATATACACTAGTGTGATTTGATAACTATTAATACACACTAAAACACATGTCACCAGTACAACTATTGCGCTACAACAAAAAATATTCCTTCGATACCCACATGACTGAAATGAACGATGGGATATCACCTACTAGTGGTTTATTACAGGCTCATTGAAAGATAAATTACCTCCAAAGAATTAGAATTTGTCTCTTCACACACTTGGTTTCCTTAAATGGCCTCCTTTGTGTACTTAAGAGAAAGATCATGAGATCAAGGGGTTCAGATTGGATATAGTTATTTCTTGGCCACCACTTGGAATTTAAAATAAATCCATGGGCATGCTTATTGTAAGAATAAATAAGAGAAAGGTTATTCTTCTAGAATTATGCTTGAGCTCCCTTATATCTCACCTCTTCCCCCTTTTATAAGCATTCACCAAGCTCCCTTTCCTCCTTCCTTCAAGGGAAAAGTGTTATTCTCACTAGTTATTTATCCATTTGACATATAGTGTGGACAAGAAAGGCCTCCTTTAGTGAGATATTTTTCCTCCATTTGGATCTCAAGTATCCAAGGCATTGTACATGCTTGACCATTGGGAAATATACAAGTGGTTTGGCAGCTATTGGTTGTTGGAGTTGGATTTTTCTCCCCCTTGTGCTTTGTTTAATTTTTGTTATCATTTTCTTTGTTTTTAGTTGATTTCAATAACAACCATTTGTAGGATCACTTGGAGCACTTCCCACCAACAAAGTGGCACCTAATACTAAGGCCTTGTTGCATTCTAAAAGGAAGTTCCCCTCACCAAGTGGGAAGGATTCACTCTTTTGAAATATTTGTCACAACATTGGTGTATGAACATTTCAAAGTGTATCAAGAAAAAATGAAATTTCTCTTTGATAAAAAGGCCAAATACAAATGTGGGATAAGAGTCACATATATCCTAGAAACCATGGGGAATTTCACAATCTTTGGCTTAGTCCTTTTGTGATTGAAGAAATAATAGGTATATTACCCAACACTTTCCATCTTGTAAATATGAAAAGGTAACCTATTGAATACTTGGTTAGTAGCAGGTACCTGAAACCCTTCTTTTCATTATAAAATAAATGTGCATACCCTATATTATAATTTTCCTTGTTCTATTTATATTGATTTTCTCTAAGGCATTACAACATGAGATACCAAATACTCCATCGAGCAAATAATTTTAAGTTCTCATTCGACATTTTTTCCTCAAAGGATGCTTCTATAATCCCTTGAAGTTTTAACATGAAACTTAAATTGACTCCATGTCCCAATGGATAAGGAATTTGTTGTAGAGGAAAGTGTTCCTATGACTAGGGGTTAAGAGGCCATCAACATACTAGGGTTGAAATATGGATGCATACAGTTATGCAAATAAATGTAAAAAATATTCAAAGATAAGGATGGTTCGTACCTCAATCAATGAAGGTTGATCCAAGCCTCTCTTCTATCATCCTCTTGCTCCTCTTGCACCAAGAGACTTGTAAAACAAATTCTACCTTCTTCAAACCAATATCATCACATGTAAATAAATGATAATCAAAGCAATATGAAACCCTAATCTGATTAACATAAACATATGATCATAAACATAGATACAATATCCATTACACAATAATTATAAGAGGAAGAGAATCACATATTTATTAATAATGGAACAAGTACAAATATTACCTTCTCCTCAAGCTAGGCACCTCATGAAACCTTGATCTACTTATTCTACTTCTCTTCTCCAAGGAATTAAGCATCCAATATCTTCAACACAAGTAGATAGCATCAAGGGCAAAGGTAAGGGGGATGAGAGTCCCAATTCCACCAAAATAACAATGCAAAGGTTCGAGTCCTTCTCCATGGACCCCTCTCCCTCTCTTATATAGTTTGTTGAACAGTTAGGGGCGAGGAAAAGGTAGTTACAACCGAATGAGTCAGTTTCATAACCACCAAAACTACCCAAAATTTGAGAAACATTCATTTTTTGACTTGTACAGGACAAAGTCGCGGGTCGTAGTGAAAACAACCGCAAATACAAAGCCGAAATCATGGGCCGCACTAACAAGAGTTGCAAACAAAAGAGGAATTCATAGGTTCAACTCCATAATATTCATGAATATCATAGGGTAACTGCAATTCAAACTTAGCACAAGTCGCGAATACAAAAGTATAACCATGGGTACCATGAAGGAAAAGTCACGGTTAGGTAAAAAAAACTCATTTTTAGGGTTATTCTGGGAATTTTTGGGATTTGTAGTCTTTTGAAAAGTTGTTCCTTACTCAAATACATTTCAAACAGTCTAGAGAATAGGTTAAGCGAATTTACAGAAAAATAGATATGGCTTCTCCAATATAGGTGTTTTTTTAGTGACGTTCAGTGACTTTGATGAAGTGTCGTCATGGATGTGTTTACATGTGACGAAATCATGGGAAAGTGATCATAGGCAGAGATGTATTATTTTAGGCTATAATAGATGCCTAATGTATGAGTTTATAGGGGAATATGATATATTACATACATTATAAAAGGAAACAATTGAGTCATGGAGAGAGTAGAGAATCCAAGATCTAAAGGCTCGGACAGAGGTACCTGAAAGAGAGATAAATGTCAGACAAAACTGATCTATGTGACATATAGGTCCATTTACAAATAATCACCATAAATATATAGGTGGATCCAACTGATGTAGCTATCATGGTTGGACAATATGAAAAAAGGGGCCATATAAAATCTAAAGGACTCATGGCCACAAATGAACAAGGTGGATCCATGCTCAATAATCGATCACAGCCACAAGAATACAAGGTGGATCTATGTCTTAGCAAACGTCATATGAAGTGTGACAAGGTATTGCACAACTCAAGAAATATCAAAATATGCTGATGCTATTATCGGTCCAAGCTCTTCAATCCAAACCACCAAAAAGGTATGAATCCTAACCATGCGAATAAAGGTGTTGAAGTCGAACATGGAGGAAACCGTTTGATTACCGGTCATTGATGAGGACTGTTAACAAACACAAGTGAACCCACCATTAATGAAAATGGTCCTTAAGGTACCTAGTATATTATAAATGAAGATATTATTCCAGAATATCAAGCAGAATAAAGAAAGGAGGTTCAAAAGGTTAAAGAAGCTAGGAAGGAAGGAAAATGGGCAATAATCAAAAATAGAAAATCCGTTATTAGAGATAGAAACCAAAAAGATAGTAATAAATAGAAATCCAACATGCTCTAGATTCTTTCTTAGAATTGTCGGGGTTTCCCTTGGAACAAAGGCCCCAAGCTAAGTTGGATCTTGAATGAAGTTGATATTATATTGTTAGTCGAACTTGGGAGCACGAAGAATCTAGGGTTCCTAACATAGATGGCTTTGTACTTTGGTCAATATGGAACAAAATATCCTATCATAGAAGCATTGGGGGTATAGCTTGTTACATTAGGAAGAACATATCCCCCCATGCTAGGCTTTATAAAAAATACCCTTACAACCAGTATATTTGGATAGAGATTTCTTACATTAATGATAAAAAACCTACATAGCAATTTGTTATTTTGCCCCTATTAATTCTAACTTATATAAGAAAAAAACTTTAGATAAAAATTGTCCTTACAATGGTTTAGAGAATGATATTTCTATCCTAAGGAATGAAGGTAATATCCTCTTAATGGGAGACTTTAATGCTTGTACTTCAAGCAACCAAGCTATTCTTCTAAGTAATTATTCCAACCCTAATCCTCTTTGGTTGGACGAAGATATTACTCTAGCTAGCAAGTACAATAGAAGCTCTGAAGATCTAGGGGAAAATTTGTTTGGGTCTAAGCTACTCAAGCTCTGTAGTGCTCAAAATCTCATAATTTGTAACGGTTTAAAGAAGTGGTCCAATTCTAGCCAAATGACATGTATCCATGGGCTTGGTAGCAGTGTGGTAGACTACGTTATTTCCAATATCCCTTTATACAATGAAATAATAAAATTTGACATCCTAAAGGACCACGAGCCTGATTCAGATAATAGACCTTTAATTGTAACTCTTAATTTTTTGATGCATAGAGATCCCATAGAAGATAATCCTTATAGCCAAAAGAACTTGATCTTTGATAGAAATAAAAATGATCTTTTTATAAATGATTTAAAAATTAATTTGCTTCCTTTATCAAGTATAGACAACATAGAAGACCTCTATCACAATTTTACTACAACCCTCTCACATTCTATTAACAAGTTCTCAATTGAAGTATCAAGTAATAAGCGAAATGGAAAAAACCAACCCTTGGTATGATAAAGATTGTAAAAGTGCTAGGAAATAAATTAAGGAAGCTCTTGATGAGTCTCTTAAAATTGATAAGGTAAAAATTTACAAATCCCTAACTAAAAGAAAAAAAATGCAGTATATTCATAAAAGACAAGAAAATATTTTACATGTCTCTAAGCGGGCTCCTAAGAAATTCTGGAGGAGATTCTAACTAGAAAAACTAAAGATAATATTAGAATTGCTTTACACAACTGGAATTCCTATCTTACAAAGCTTTATGAATCCCCGAGTGTCAAAGATAACTTTGAAACCCTGATCACAATGGTAGAAGTTTTCTCTTTAGAAGACATAGATTTTTGGGTTAAGCGTCTGGAAAATAGAAAATATAAGGACATTGAAGGTTACCAGGAAGAAATATTAAAAATTGGAGGTCTTGTCCTCATTCCTCACATCCACAAGCTTTTTAATCAAGCAGTCAAGCAAGGGTTCCCTAAACCTTGGACTCAGAGCCTCATTATCCCTATTTTTAAAAGTGGGGATACAAATAACCCCTCTAATTATCAGACAATTATGATTAGCCCCCTCTTAGCCAAGTTATATGGCATTATTTTGGAAAATAAAATCAGCAGATGGCTTGAAAGGGAAGGTAAGTGGGTTAAAGGCCAAGCGGGTTTTAGAAGGCAACATTCAACAACGGACCACCTCATTACCCTTAGGATCATTGTGGAGGAGTTTCATAATGATAAATCCAATATATTTTGTTTCTTTGTGGACTTTAGAAAGGCTTTCGACACTGTACCTAGAAATAACCTTTGGAATAGATTAGAATAGCAAAAGGTTCCTTTCAAGTTGAAAGCCGCCTCAATAAGGTTATATGAGAATGTAATTTCCAAGTTTAAGAGAAACGAGGGGTGGTTGAGAGATATTAAGTGCAATATCAGAGTTAAACAAGGTTTTCTCCTCTCCCCTACCCTATTTGGCATCTACATCAATAAGCTAGAAGGTTTTTTAGAAGAAGCGGGTTGTGCTAGCACATTCTTAGCTGGAATATTCATCATCCTTCTTCTCTATGCTAACGATATTATTCTTATGGCAAGGGATCCATATGATCTTGATAAGCAACTTAGAATTCTTAAGGATTTCTTCTCTACCATGGGTATGACTGTCAAAACTAGCAAAACAAAAGTTTTGATTATCAAATCCAAGAGGGACTCTTACGCTAATTTTGTGTATGACAATAGAAACTTGGAGGAAGTGTCTTCTTACAAATACCTAGGGATTGATATTCATCACAAGCTCAACTAGAACTATAGCATTGAGAAAATGATTAATGGAGGGTGGAAATCTTATTTTGGTATTGAAAATAATTGCAAAGCAGCAAATCTGGTGATGTGGGATAAAAATAAGCTCCTCTTTTAAACTTTAGTCACTCATGTTATCTTGTATGCTTGTGAGGTTTGGGGTTACAGCATCTCTAGAGAATATTGGAGGAATATTGAGCAAATCCAGAAGTGTTTTATAACATATAACCTCAAAATTAAAATCAATACACCATATCCTATTCTCCTTATAGAAGTGGGACTTTTCCCCATCGAGATCCTAGCTATGACTAGGCTCCTGTTGTACAAACACTTAATCAATAACATGCGAGACCATAGAATTCCTAAGATAGATTTTAATTCCATCCAAGACCACCTAAGGCTCAAGCGAGGTTGGTATAAAGATACGAGGGCCTGGTTATAGCTCACCTAGTTTCATCATTGATTCTGGAGCTTCAAGACATATGGTTTCGACCAAGGAGGCATTCACCTCGCTTGACATGTTGAAAGGTCCACCAATAGTACTAGCAGATGACTCTCTCACTGAAAGTTTGGGCAAAGGGAAGATTGATCTTGACCATGGTAAGTTTAGCAATGTGTTGTATGTTCCAAGTCTTGCCTCTAACCTCTTATCAGTGTATCAGATGACCCACATAGGGTCTCCAAAGAAGGTCATATTCTCCCTTGATGAAGTTGAGATCACAGAGATCTCAAGTGGTAAAATCATTGCAAAAGGAGTTGCAAATCACACTTCGAAGGTATACATGTTCTCACACTTCCTACCCTACTCAAACCCCTCTGCTCTTCTTATTCATGCTAATGAGGCAAGAAAGCTTTGGAATGAAAGATTTGGCCACCTAAATTACAAGTATATTTCTGATCTTAGTGAAAAATAAATGGTCATAGGGTTACCAAAGATTAAGTTTTCGAAAGGATTATGTCAAGGTTGCATCCTAGGAAAGCACCCAGAGCATAAATTTGAGAGAGCTAGTCATGAGAGAATCTCTCCACCTCTTGAGTTGATCCACAGTGATGTTTCTGGACCATTTCCTCATATGTCAATGAGTCAAGAAAAATATGCATTGACATTCATAGATGAATTTTCCAGGTATTGCTTGGTTTACTTCCTGAAACACAAGTCTGAATTTTTTGGCCTCTTCAAAGTCTTTAAGGATTTGGTTGAAAACCAGTCTGGGAGGAAACTCAAGGTCCTCAGATCTAAAAATGGTGGTGAGTATGTCAAGTCTGAGTTTATTCAATATTTTGCAGATGCAAGTATTCAGATGCAGCATTCTATCCCTTACACACCACAGTAGAATGGTGTTGCTGAGAGGAAGAACAGATCACTGAAAGAGATGGCAACATGCATGATGGAGGCTAAGACTTTGCCACCAAAGTACTGGGCCGAAGCTGTAAAATATGCATCCTATATCTAGAATAGGGTGCCTCATAAAAATATTGATGGTATGAATCCTTTTGAATCATGGAGTGGGCACAAGCCAGATGTGACCCATTTCAATATTTTTGGCTCAAGGGCTTGGGCTAGAATTCCAACAGAAAAGAGGAAGGATTTGCAGCCCCAAAGCCAAGAGTGTCTATTTGTTGGGTACTCTGAAGATTCAAAAGGGTAAAAGCTGATCAATTTGAGCACAAACAAATCCTTCATTGAAAGGTGTGTTCAGTTTCAAGAAGAGCCCCTAGCAGCAGTGGAAGTTGGAGAATCCTCTTCACCACCAGAACCTCTTAATGTAAGTGAAGAGATAGTTGAACATGCTGATTCTGATATGTCTAATAATGATGATTTAATTTCAGATCCTAATAGTCCTACAAGACCAAAATGGGCAGCCAAGACCATTCATGCAGCTGGAGAACTAGCTATAAATCCTAATGATCCTAGGAGGACTAGATCTCAGTTTGAGAGTGCTCTGTGCATGAAAGATCCTATGTTTGCAGAGAAACACTATCTGATGGTTGAATCAGACCCACAAACATATGAATATGCAGAAACTGATCCAAGATGGCAAACATCCATGGAAGAAGAGTTCAGCTCAC
This sequence comes from Pseudotsuga menziesii, assembly GCA_001517045.1. Classification (NCBI taxonomy): domain Eukaryota; kingdom Viridiplantae; phylum Streptophyta; class Pinopsida; order Pinales; family Pinaceae; genus Pseudotsuga; species Pseudotsuga menziesii. The sequence goes on along the minus strand of LPNX011030100.1, from coordinate 62,533 downwards.
TCTAGAAGAGAAACACTTGGGAGTTGGTTGATCTTCCCCCAGGGAGGAAGCTAGTTCAGTGTAAGTGGGTGTACAAAAATAAATTTGCTGCTGATGGTTCACCTCTGAAGTACAAGGCAAAATTAGTAGCCAATGGCTACTCACAAGTTCATGGCATAGACTACAATGAGACCTTTGCACCAGTGGCAAAGATGGACTCCATCAGGCTAGCCTTAGCCATTGCAGCTTCAAAGCAATGGGAAGTACATCACATGGATGTGAAGTGTGCTTTCCTGAATGGAGATCTCACTGAAGAGATATACATGCAGAAGCCTAAAGTATTTTATACTAACCCATCTCTTGTGTGCAGGCTAAAGAAGTCATTGTATGGGCTTAAGCAAGCCCCCAGAGCTTGGTATGCCAAGATTGATAGCTTTCTGCTATCACTGAATTTTGTTCGATGCAAATCAGATCCAAATGTCTATTTGAAGCTGATTCATGGTTCATTAATGATCATTTTTTTATATGTTGATGACCTTTTCATTACAGGAAGCTCAAAGGATGAGATTGCCTCCTTGAAGGATGCAATGAACCATGCCTTCTCAAAGACAGATTTGGGATTATTGAGCCAATTATTGGGGCTCGATATTGCTCAAACCAAATAAGGAATCAAAGTACATCAGTACAAGTATGCCTTGGATTTTCTCAACAAATTCAAGATGAAGGATTGCAAGCCAAGCAAGACTCACTTCCTTTCAGGAGTGAAGCTTGAAGAAGCTGATTCTTCACCTATGGTAAACAATACACTGTATAGGCAATTGATTGGATGTTTGTTGTATCTTACACATACTAGACCTGATATTTATTATGCAGTAAGTGTGGCTTCAAGATACATGGATCAGCCTCATGAGATCCATTGGAGAGCAGCCAAAAGGATCCTTAACTTTGTTCAGGGAACAAGGACACATGGGATCTTCTATAAAGCTAAATCTGGTCTTGATTTGATTGGGTTTAATGACAGTGATTAGGCAGGTGACAACATAGATCGAAAGTCAACATCAGGACATGTGTTCATGCTTGTAGAAGGGCCAATCAGCTGGTCAAGAAAGAAACAGAGTGCCATTGCACTCTCATCTACAAAGCAGAGTACAGAGGAGTTGTAAATGCAACAACTCAATGTTTATGATTGCAGGGGTTACTTGGAGAGTGTGGTTTCGAATCAGAATACTCAACTACTATTTACTGTGATAATCAGAGTACCATTTGAATTTGCAATGATCCAGTTCAGAAGCAGAGAACCAAACACATTGAGATCCATATGCACTACATCAAACAGCTTGTGCATGATGGAACCATTCACCTACTCTTATGTTCATCTTCAAAACAAGTAGCAGATATCTTCACCAAATTTTTTTGTGAGAAGAAATTCAGCAATCTCAAATCACTACTGGGGATTGCTGATCATGCTGTCAAGCATGATTGATGACAATATTTTAGAATTTTGTTTTACAGTCCATGTTTAAGGGAGGATTTTTCCCACTGGGTTTTTGCCTCTTTCCGTGGTTAAATGGACATGCAGTATGTAAAGGGTGACTAAGCCTTGTTGCTAGGCCCTATAATTTTCTGATATTTTACTCATAATTTAGGCTTAAGGGGGGTGTTATAATAATCAACCCATAGTTAGCTACCTTAGACATTAATTAATCCAATTTTTGTCTTATTTGCCTAGTTTCCATATTCCACCTTATGCAAGTTGTCCTCCACACATCCATAGTGGTCAAAATTTATAAATTTGAGTCATGGAGCACTTGGGAAACCTATTGGAATCAAATCTTCTTTATTCCTGGCCTCCCTAGTGCATGTCTTCTTTTTCTGCTTTATTGCCTATTTTTTTCTGAGTTTTAAGGCAATTGGGAAAGTTTGACTAGGTGAAGTTAACTTGTTTTTGTCCTCAACATCCTCCACTCTTTTCTCCTATGAAAAGCATGTATGAGTTTTCCTTCCACCACCTATTAGCTTGCCTAATTGATTTTTCCAATTCGTGAGCTCCTAGACAGTTTTGGAAACTGCTTTATGCACCTATGGGGGATTTGCTTAGATTTAGTAAGCCTGCTTTTGACTAAATTCGAATGGCATCTTCATGCATTCAAATATATCATGTAATTATTTATTTTGGAAGCCTATGACTTCACAAGGTTGTCTATTGTACACTTATTTAATACAGATTAGTGTTCTGCTCCATATTCAGTCTCCTTTTGTGAGTAATTTGCATGTGTAATTGGTAATTGTTGTGAGTGTAGTTGTTCTAACACCTGGGTTCAATTTCCACAGGCCCATTAGTTGCGCATGATGAATATTCAATGCATGGATTGATTATTCCAAAAAGGAAATTTGAAATTGTAATGTATGAGTGGCTAATTCTCATGCAACCATTATGGCTTGTTATTAATATGCTAGGCATATGGAAAGTTGATAACAATTGTAACAATGAATCTCTCTTCTCTATTTATTTGTATTCTCTCTTATCGGTCAATATGCTTATGTTGTAAAAGTCATTCTCTACAATCTATCTATTATAATATGAATAATTGATGGGGGTTTTTCATCCTCTCTATTATGAGGATTTTCCCTAGGGTACATATTGTGTTGTGGATGAATTATTGTGTGTTATTGAATTGTTAAATTCTTACAGGTCCTCAAAATCATTGATAAAAGTTTTAAAGTTGAAGAATCTCCATTATTTCTCAAAACATCAATATGGTATCAAAGCATAGGGAATCCAAGAGCTTAGTTTGCACAAGCAACTAAAGCCTACATAGATCTTGAATTATTAAGCAAAATCTTGGAGTCATGGCATTGATATCCATCCAACCGAAAGACTGAATTGAAGGTACTTCCAACTTCAACACATAGAAGGCAAGGGTGTCAAGCATTCTTGAGGAGCATGGCCTAGATTCCTATGTGAGCTCAGTGAGTGAGGAGCCTTTGTCCAATGTAGGGAAAATTCAAGAGCAAGTCAATATGCACCATTTTCATCACTTTTCAGGAGAAAAATTTTGTGGAGCATTTGGGATCAATCCGTGAGGAATCAGCCAAAACCGTAGAAAAACCACTTCCTAAATGGGATGATTTAGCTTATAGGTGAGTGTTTTTTAAAAATACACAATTTTTTGAGAGATACGATTAGGTATTTGAAGATTAAATTTTTAGAATTCATGTTATGAGCATCTTTCCAAAACTAGACGAATTGGTTGAATAACCAAGATTTTTATGGATTGGATATTATCCCTTTTCAGTGGATCTTGTGTGTAATGAGATCCTAATAACTCATTTGAATAAGATGATGATGATCATTGTAATATTTTTTTCTTGAAGAAGAGAATTCACTCCAGGTGGCATGGGATCCATTTTTTCCATGCAGAGATTCACTACCTCCTGCATCCACTCAAATTTGCAAAGAGATTAAGACCAAGGGACTCTAGTAATATCCGCAAGGAAGCAGAGATCAAAAGGGACTCTGCAAAATATAAGTACTTGTATTTTTTATTATATGCTATTTATATCTATATTCTTTTGAATTTTTTCATTATAGTCATATAGAGATTCATATTCCTAGGATTAGGAATTGTGAGCATTTATGTTGATTGTCTTTCCTTCATTGGAAAATAACAAAATTCATAAGATATGAATATAAAGCATACATGATTGTTTCATAAGATATGAATATAGAGATGCATGATTGTTACATCGGGTATGAATATACAACTGCATGATTAATTCGTGATATACGAATGTTGTGCTGCATGATTGCTCATAAAGATATGAATATAGAGTTGCATGGTTGTTGATGATATATGAATGTTGGGTTGCATGTTTATTTCATTATCATATGCTTTTATAAAATTATATTTTTGTTTCATTACAATTTGTATTCCTAGGATTAGGAATGGTGTTATGGTATAAACATGATTAAAATCATATGTTACAATCTTTCTATGTATTGGTAAATAGAAAACTCATGTTAAGAAGAATAAGGGGTTGCATAAATCTTCATGAGATCTAGATATAATACTGATATCTAATTGTAAAACATTACATGAAATATGAATGGGGTTATATCAAAACATTGATTTAATGTGTACATAAATGTATGAAGCACTGCAAATACATTGAAGTATTCATGTGATTAGAATTCATGATATATGGTTATACTGAAACAGGGGTTAAAATGTTTTTCATGTCAGTGTGTGTTGTTTGTCACTTTATTGAAATTATTGGATTATGCAAGGTTGCTAATAACTTGATTGAATTTGTAGGGAAAACTATATGCCTTGAAATAGAGGTAAAAATGACATGTATTGAACTAGGATTAATTCCAATGGTCGATCTTGAAAGAGAGCGGGATGTTGTGAAGCAAGAATCTTCTGGTACCAGATCGGGAGGTTCCTATGTATTAGGAAGAAGTCAGAATAAAATCTCTAATCCTATTCTGAGAGATGTTAAGACTCTTGAAGATAATTAAATTGTCTTATTTAAATTCATGTGTAAATAAGATATTCATACATAGATGAGCATGAGTCTCCATGATGAGGACTCATATTATGATTTCGACATATTGATGGTGAGAGGGAGTAGCTAGATTCACTAGATCCTAAAGAAATTAGTAAAACTGGTTGATGTATCTTCTGCTAAGTAGAGATCTACATGATGCTCATATTCAAAAGGAAGATGAGAAATACATTCAAAAATATTGTTATGATTCTTATGATTAGTGGTGTGGCAGTCACTATATTTTCCTCAGTTAAGGAAAATGCACAGTAAAAGAGCCTAAAGAGTTTCAAGATGATGGAATCTAAATCCATGGCCACACATATGAAGAAAAATCTGAAATTTTATCATTATTATTTCATATTTGGAGGATCTCAAGTCAGTTGAGATGTATTTGGTTAGTCACAGGTCCAATGATTAGTTATATGCTTTGCAGTATGTACATAGACATGTACAAAGCATGTGTTGTGGTACCTACTTGGTACAAGTGTATGTGGACTTGAATATGTCTTAATCAATGGAATAAATATTCAAAAATATATGAGATATGACTAATATAATGATCGAGGAAAGATCAAATGTGTTTCTCTATATAGAGCACGTTGTAAAGCAATAAAGCTTTATGAGGTTCCTAGTTAGTTATATTTGAGACATGGTACATATCCATAGATGAGCAACATTTCCAACTTTCTTACTAATCCTCTATCCAAGAAAATATTGGTATAGAAAAACTTCTCTAGTTCAATAGGGAGTATTGATGTGTCCTCACAAGAGGCAACAATTAAAGTCCCCACTAGTTATTCATGGTACATGACTCAGGTAGCCATGGGATATGATACCTTTTGGACAGAATCCACATGATAAAAGAAATGTTCAAAGTCTCAGAAACTATTGATACTCAAGAAGATTTATAGTCTGGACTATCAGAGAATAAGCAAACCTCTCAGAGAGGTAGTAGGGATGTTGTAGTATAAAGAGAAGAATCATTGAGAAAGTGATTATTCCTTGAAGAACATCACATAGAATGGAAACATCATAGAGAATTTATTTAGATAACAGAAGATTCAAAATATCAACAAATGTTAAAGAATGAAACAAAATGTGAGACTTTATTTCTTCATGATATTACACATTTGTTGTATAATTGTGTATATGATGTATTTAAAATCCATGGTTTCCATTTTTGAGAAACTATATTCTGGATCAGATCTAGATGATGCTACTATGTGTAACTAGTTGGTTGGTATCTAAGCATACATGTTTTATTTTATGCTTAATATTAGCATAAGTTTGAGTACCTTTAAGGTACATTAGAATATCATTGTTATTGTATTTTGATACATGGAAGACCTATTATATAATTGTGCTATGTATCTATTGTTTTAGCTTGAGATAAGCGATGTAAATTGTGGCTAGTACTACAGAAGCAAGATCTATGTTAGAGAGTACTACACAAGCAAATGGGTTTTGCAGATACTAGGGTGAAATAATTGAGCCTACAATTATTATGTGTTAATAGTCAATCTTTCCAAAAACCCTATATGTGTTATGATAAAACGCATCATGATGAATTTTAGACTTCATCGGGTTCATGGTCATGTAAAATGAAATTTCAATACATATATAATGATGAGAAGATTGCAAATTTGTGTACAAGTCATTATCAATGATGAAGTTGAGTTACTTCTGAGATAAGTTTGGTATGGCAGGAAATTTATGGTAAAGAACATAATGGCTCCCTCACTGAGAGCACGAGGGCTTCACTTGTTGACCAATATCCTATCACGTTAGTTCATATTGTGGGTTTTAAAATTATCAAAAATTGAACCAATATATTGCAGATATTGGGGGGATGAGGGGTTTAAGGTAGGGGTGGGTAGGGTGGTTTATAAGGATTGAGGTATAAAAAAGGGTGTGGAGGAGGTTTTAAGTATTGGGAGGGGGTTTCAACAAAAAGAGTTTGGGTCAATATCTCTGGAAATTAAGGGTATTCTTTAATATCCCACGATCGCACGTGCTATGTGAGAGGTTCACTAAGTGAAGTCCCCGTGACTGAGAGGGAGTGTCAAATGTACAACATCATGAGCCATTATCCATGAGATTTGTGTTCTATCAAGTCTGGAACTTATGTTGTATTAATTTCAGAAACTTCTCCCGAGACTTGTGTTGTATCAAGTATAGAACTTATGTTGTATTAAGTTTAGTAACTTATGTTGTATTAAGTCAAGATACTTGTGTTGTATCAAATCTAGAACTTATGTTTTATTAAGTTCATATAGCTTGTGTTGTATAAAGATATGACCTTGTTTTGTATCAAGTCTTATTCATGGGATATGTTTGTACTATGATATTGTGTTGTACCAATATCAGAACCTTATGTTGTATCAAGGTTGGAGACTTGTGTTGTATCAACTCCAAAACTTATGTTGTATTGAGTTCAGGAGTCTTGTGTTGTATCAATACCATATGACTTGTGTCGTATCAAGTCATGAGGTTATACAATGTGATGTATTACTATTCATGGTCATTCGAGATGGCTAAAGATATTAAGTATCCTATAGAGACTAATCACCTCTAGACTAAATTACTTTAGCACATGACTATATGGTTCAGGGTAATATATATGATCATAAGTATGTGTGACAATTCTTATGAGTATAATATGATATGATAGATAATTAAACATAAACCATGCAGTAAAATAAATATATTATGAGAGAAAGAGAATTCAAAGTGAACTCAAGTTGTAAAGCTTCAGTTAAAGATGAATTCCTCAATCAGTGCTTTAGTTAAAGCATCGATTGAACTATTAATGATCAACATTAAATTAAGAAAATAAGAGCTCAGTGTTCATTAATTAGCAAGATTCAGTTAATAATGTTTAACTACATGATTAAAGAAAGGTGGAATAGTTAACTAAAGTGTTTACACTTTAGTTAGATAAAAAAAATACATTGAATGATTAATTCCTTGGTGTTAAGATTATTAAATAATCCTCACTTTCCCACCATAGTAATTTTGTCAGTTTCCTAACATAGGATGACGTTGTCACTACATCATTGCCATGCATATGTTATCTAAAGCCCACTATCCACTTGATGTTCCCTCATGCATGAGTTTCAGAGCTCCGGAGACCATTCCCTATATTTTAGGAGCCCACTCTGAGTTATGGGAGTCCCACCTTCAGTTAACCCTAAACAGAGTGGAGTCAAGCTCCGATGGCCACATTCAATTCATCTTCAGTTAGATAATGCACCTCTTTTGCATGATTTGAGGACAAAGGCACCCATGCTTACCTACCATACCCAGTTAACTGACTGTTGACTATTAAGTTGTCTGAAGTTGCTCTAGTGTGTCTTTTAGTGGTGATTTTTCCTATGCTAGTCAAGTCTTAGTCAGGGATTCGAATCCTCCTTGGGTAAATCAAATGCCATCCATTGTATCATATTGTGTTATTACACATATTAATGATCATTTTCATCAATTTATGTTTTCAAATTCTTCTCTGATTAATTTCACACTGCATTTTATCACTTTTTACACTACAATTCATCACCCTTCATAATGTTTTCACTTTAAGGTATTATTCATCCTAATTATCTCTAGTGATTGATAATTTTGCATGGTATTAGAGCTCTACCAAGCTAGTTTATCTTTGATTTGAGAGTTTTATGCAGGTTTTGTGAAGAATTCAGTAAACCCGTGGTGTTGCTCTAGTTGCAAAATCGAGAATTCAATTTCCTTGACACTAAGAATACTCACACCCTTCAATTATATGAATTAGAGGGAAGATATACATATAGTCATGCACAACAAGGGTCTGTACAATATCACAATGGGAAAGGAGGTCAAACTCCAGAAAACTCTAGAGAAATCAAAGTACCTGAACAAAATGGATGATGCTTTTGGTTTTATGTGTATTCATATCTCCAAGGAAGCTCTCTTCCATATTGATGTCTTAAAAACCCCAAGGGAGGTCTAGTTAAATAGAAAATATTTTTTTGGAAAGAAAGATGATATAAGAGGCCACATTTTGGAAAATGAATGAATTTCTCTTTAACCCAGCAATTTTGAAACCAAACAACAATTTGTCACCAAATTCAAGTCTTTTTCATGCAGTTCAAACAATGTGGAATTGATAAGAAGGATGAGCAGCTAGTGTTATCCATTCTAAGTAATATTGGTCGTTAATTATCAGTATTTATGTCCATATTTAATTATGGGATATTGAAAACTCCAAAATACTGAATTCCTTGACTTGAAGCACTCATTGAATCCTTCATCCAAGAACAAGACAAACTGATCCAAATGGGAGCCTTGAAAGCCTCCAAGAATCAAGATCTTTTGGTTGGAGAGTCAAATAATGCAAATGAAAAAGGGAAGCGGAGGGAAAGGACAAGAAAATTAGTAAATACAAACCAAAGGAGAATCCTAATCCATGAGATGGACCCTCAGGTTCCCAGAAGGAAGAGAAGAAGAGGTTTGAAAATACCAAGTGTACCTATTGCAAGAAAGGAAACCATCCACAGAATCTATGTATGAAGAAAAATATATATCAAATGAACAAATTTCTTGAGAAGAACTATATTTCCCTCCTAAAAGGAACAAGGAATACTGATTTTGGAATCAAGATAGATGATCATGAGAGATTCCATGCACTTAAGGATTGATTTTCACAATATCAAGATTTCCTCATTGATTCTGGAGTCTCCATCCACATGGTTGCCTCCAAAGAGTCATTTTCTTCTCTAGGTATCACTAATGGTCCTATAATTCACATGGGAGATAATTATGAGATCCCAGCTATTGGGAAGGGATTAGTTCAATTCGAACATGGAGTATTCAACAATGTCCTGTATGTGACCTCATTAATAGCAAAATTGTTGTATGTTTACCAGATGACACACATAGAGAGTTTTTTTTTAACCTGACATAGTTGAGAACTCTAATATCTCTATTAGGAAGCCGATAGCTAAATTTTATGCAAACCACGCCTCCAAGGCATATGAGTTCTCCCACTTTTTTCCATACTCACATAAAAGTTCCCTATTGAACCATGCCAGTGAGACAAGAAAACTCTGGCATGAGAGATTCAACCATATGAACTTCAAGTACCTACAACAGTTATAGTGCAATGAAGAAATGGTTGAAGGATTTCCCTTTAGCAAGTCCTCTAAAGGTATATGCAAAGGCTTCTTTGTACGAAAGAATCCATAGAGAAAGTATGATATTGGGAAGGAAAGAAGAGCTACCTTCACACTTGATTTGATATGCAGTGATGTATCAGGAGTAATGCCTACAACATCTCTGAATGTATGCAGATACATTTTAAACTTCATAGATGACTACTATTGGTTCTGTTGGATCTATTTTCTTAATCAAAAGAATGAGGTGTTTGGTACTTTTAAAGTTTTCAGGGACTTAGTTGAGAACACTGTTGGGAATAATATCAAAGCACTCAGGTATGAAAATGGAGGGGAATACATTAAAATATAGTTTCAAAAACTCTATGATTTAGAAATCATTCAGATGCAACATTCAGTCCCATACTCACCACAACAAAATGGTGTAGCTGAGAGGAAGAATCATCCATTGAAAGAGATTGCCACCTACCTACTTGAAGCAAGGATTCTTCCACCATATCTTTGGGCTAAAGCAGTGAAATGTGCTTCATACATCCAGAACATGGTACCTCACAAGTCAGTGGATGGGGCACTCCATTCAAATCACTGATGGGATATAAGCTTTATGCCTCACATATAAGGTTTTTTTGCTCCAAATCATGGTCCAAAATCCCATTTGACAAAATAAAATATCTTCAACCCCAAAATACAATATTCATTCTGCTAGGATATGTAGATGGTGCAAAAGCTTACAAGATGATGGAGATTGAAACCAAGAGATGATTCATAGAGAGAAGTGTTAGATTTAGTGAGAATCTATTTCAAGATCTGTAACCAATTGAAGAGGAAGGTAGATCTGATCTACTGTTACACGCAAAAAATGTCCTAATTCGCTTATTATATGAAGTCCCTCACCAGATCTTCTCTTGGAGCCTTATTTCTCATTCCTACATTTTCTAGCGCACCTTACATCCTAACATAGGGCGTTAGATAGAAATAACACTTGTTGACCATTATCATAAGGCATCGGTGGTTCCTTTCCCTTGACCACAAGGTGCACCGACGCACTTACCCCTCTTGCGAGGAGCGTCAGCAAGCCCAAGAAGGAAAAAAAAGAAGTTTTGAGAAGCTTCCAAGTGAAAGCTCTCATCAAGGATGATCCTAGCTATGTCTAAGAGCTTACACTCGACTTCCTAACCCATAGGGATCATTCCCTACATTCCTCCCAAAATATCTCAACCCATTTGGGCTTCCTTTGGCCTATAAATGCAAGCTACTTGGACCATGTGAAGGAGACACCAAGAGATCATCTTTATGTTGTTTGATTGAAGTCTGGTATAGGAGGAAAAGAGAGAGAGTTTGTGAGCAAGAGGTTGCATAGTTGATAATGTGTGAGTGTGTCAAAGATCTTGTAAAAGAAAAGATTTGACATCAAGGCTTTGGTTGTAGCTTTCATTTATTGTTCTTAATGCAAAAGTGTTTCCCTTTCCCATAAATAATTCATGTTCATGTTAATTGTTTATTACTAGTTTCGTGATCATTAGTATAGATAATTGATGTATCCTGTTGCTCTAATGTTTTGTCTTGTTTTTTATTATTCTTTGTAGGTATAGCTGATCACACAAGGATCCGTGGAACAAGGACAACCTTCTTCACTCAAGGTAAAGAGAGATTGTCTTTCAAGTAGATTAGTCATTGAGGGAGAGGATATATTGTTTTGCTCTTTTGTTCTATACTTGCACCATGTAGGCTATGAGAACAAACTGTGTTCACACTTATTCATATATTCCCAGTAACATCTTCCTACACCATTTTCACATGATGAATATAAGAATGATGTTTCTTCTTATGATTTAGATTAAGAGTTCGAAGATGAGAACTAAGAGGAACTAGATCTTTAGGTTGAGTATGATGATTAAGCAGACCCAGATCCAAATCCTACTCCTAATCCAAGGCCTAAATGGGCTCAAAAAATAATTTACGCTTCTAGGAAAATGGATAGAGATCCATATAATAGAAGGAGAACTTGGTATCAATTTCAAGATGAGAACCTTGCACTATGTCATAAAACTCCACTTCTCCTAGAGAGGTACTGCATAACAGTGGTTGGATCCACAATCCTACAAAAAGGATTTCCATGATCCAAGGTGGCAGGTATCCATGGATGAGGAATATGAATTATTGTAGAACAACAAGGCATGGGATATTTTCTCTCTAACTTGATGGAGAAATCTGGTCTAGTGAAAATAGATCTATAAAACAAAACTTGCATATGATGGATTTGCTATCAAGTACAAGGCTTGGTTAGTTGAAAAGGGGTATTCACAAGTTCATGGGTTGGAATACAATGAAACATTCACCCCTATTGAAAGAATGGATTCCATAAGGAGGGTTTTGGCGATTGTAGCTTTGAAACAATGGGAGGTACATCACATGGATGTGAGGAGTGACTTCCTACATGGCGACTTGGAAGAACGGATCTACATGAGACAACATGAGGGGTACACTAAATATTCTTCCTTGGTATGCAGACTAAGGAAATCATTGTATGGGATTAAGAAAGTATCAAGGGAATGGTATTCTAAAATGGATTCCTTCATACTGTCATAAAGTTTCGAAAGGTGCAATTCTGAATGCAATTTCTACATGCAGCAGAGGGGAGGTTTCTTATTGTTGATTGTATTGTATGTGGATGAATTTCTCATCACTGGTGCTTTAGCTACTGGATTGAGGAACATCAAGTCATCCTTGAGAAAATATTTCTCTGTGATAGATCTAGGGCTACTGAGGTAGTTTATTGGCCTTGAATTGAATCAAAAAGATTTAGGGATCATGATTCCATAGTCCATATATGTAGGTGAATTTCTCAAACAAGATTTTGCATGACCGATTGCAAATCAACAAATTTTTCTTTCCTATTTGGCACCGGATTGGAAGAAGGTAATTCCACTCCACTCGTTAATAATAATCTATACAGATAGTTGATTGGTAGCTAATTTACTTCACTCATTCAAGACCAGACCTTCCATATGTTGTTAGTGTTTTTTCTATGTCATGCATGATTTACATGAGATGCATTGGAAGGAAGAAAAGCACATCTTACACTATGTGCAAGGTAATAGGGAGTTTCAAATTCACTATTTTTCTCGTGCTCAGACTGGGTTGGAGATAATACTTACATAAAATATAATTTGGGTTTTGTGTTCATGTTGGGATCATGACCAATCTACTAGTCAAGTAAGGAACATTCAACTCTTTCACTCTCTTCAGCTGAGGAAGAGTACAAGGGGGATGTAAAAACTTCCATTTAGGGAGTTTGGTTACATGGTATTATGATGGATTTTGTAATTCAAATTTGTTTCCTTCTTTCACCTTTTGTCTCACCCCATGGTTCAACATCACCAAAATACCAACAATAAACCACAAGACATCGGCCCGATAGAGTAACTCCATCAGTGACACCTGCGAGGCAGGTGCAGTCTCACCCAAGATATCTAATGGGTAACTTCCCGAACCATGATTCTGTAGTTGGTGAGGGATTATAGTCCCTTGGCACATGACCAAGGTGCTCGATGAGGGAAGCTTAGATGGCTAGATGGTTACTGTGCTACTGAGAATAGTTGTATGTTAGTGCACGCAACACAACCTAGTCTTCAGCCTTAACAACTGGCGCAACTTGTGCGACACAACCGATCCTTTCAACTAACAAGTTACTTGTGACTTATACTTCAACTTAAGGAATTAGCTACAACTTACTTATGCATTCAAACAATTCTTTATCATCTATTCATATACTAGTTAATAATATGGTATCGGGCATTCAAAATTAGCTCATTATCATACAGTAAGCAAATAACAACCATTCACATCAACATGCACAACATCAATAAACCATTTAAGCACACAAAATAACATGGAAACCCATCTAGGAAAAACCACCAAGGTGCTCTTTATCTGGCATGAGAAATGGGTATAGCACCTTGCAGTCTGCGACTTGTAGACTGATATTATGATATGTCTTTATGACTTAGACTTGTTTCTCTCATGCTCTTTGGTTTATTCTTCTATCTACTCCTACTAATCTACACACAGATTGGATCAACTCTTCTATCTACCTTATGTGCACTCAGCTACAGATTCCTTCTACTCCTAGCGGTCTGCACACATAACTGCAATATCCACGGCTCAACAGCCTTCTACTACTACTAGACTCTTCTCTGAGTCTTCTCTTCTTCTACTCTACCTCAAAATACAACAAAAATGGCATCCTTGGCTCTGGACAACCAACGACCGACTAATACTCAATAACCAATGACAAAATTGACAACCCTTATACAGAATGGGTTCTTCTTATTTATAACTTTTATCATACCATGCAAGGTCAACTACATAATGCTTATCAGTTACAGGTCATGATCAACCGCCAGAACAGGGTGTCATGGACTAACACAAGGCACTATCATCCTGACTTACAAATAGTCTCCCATATGTGCATAGTCGCATGCTTACGCCGTCTTTAGCGAGCACGATCTCCACCTGTCGTTTTCCGACCATTATCACTTGTACGCGTGTATGCTTCCTTTCCTCCATCATGTGCATCTTTATTCCACTTGCGCTGGTCCCTTTTCTTCCTTCGCTACCTTCCTTCCTTACTATTACACGCGCGATGTACCCTTGCTTGCACATGAACTTATTTCTTGCACTCCTTTCCTAGCCCAACAGGCCCCCAATGCTCACATGTGGCTTTTCCGGAGCCACTAAGCAAAAATGGACTTGTCCTCAAACTTTTCAATCGCAAAAATGACTGTTCTTTCCACAAAATTTTATGGCTCTGGCGCTTATTGCACCGTAGGACCAACCTTGTCCTGAAATTCTTTCACGATATGCTACACCCCCAAAAATTCATCTGACACCTCTTATGCTTGCGTGACCAATTGCTCTACTTGGTCGGTATTGATATGTTTCGACGGGCCCACATCTACTAATTATGCAATAGCCTCAATTTTTTCCTTCAGAAGTTGTATAATGCTGATGATGCCTGTTGCTTCTTACTGGTGCACTTCAACTTCTACTTCCCTAGCCCGCTTTCTATCTTGAAGAGCATGGACCTCCTGCTACAGCTGCTTAATTTCAGTCATCTTGGCCATTTTTTCTTGGAAGGCCAACTTCTTGATGCCTAATTTCTTAGCGACGATTTTCTCTTCCGCTGCGTGCCTATTTGCCCTTATGTTTTCAACAGACTTATCCTCCATAAGTGCTTCCCATACCATGGAAATGTCTTGTAGTTCCTTAGTGAATGTTGTTTCTCCTTGTTTTATTTTTACAGCAGCCTCAGATGATGCTTTTCTTCGCCCTTCAAGCTCCTTAGGAGGTGTGCTCGGCACCTGTCTGGCTTGTAGTTCTTGCACATGCTGTTGAAGATCTTGCACGATATTTGCTAGCCTGATTACCTTAGCCACAGAGTCCTCATCCTCTTGCCCTACTTCAAGTGGGAATTCTAAAATGGCACTCTTGATGGTGTCCACTATCATGAGGCGGTTTTTCTCGCGCTTCAGTATTTCCTGTTCCCACTCAGTAAGAAGGTTGATGCACCCCTAAAGTTATTGTTCTTTTTCCTTCAGCAGGGCCTTGCGTGCCTTTTACTTCTTTTGTTGTTTTGTTTCCTAATAAGCAACAACATTCTCTCTTAGCCACATTTGTGTTGTGGCTTCTTGCTATACTTCGTAGACTTCACTCAAGGGAAGATTTGAGAAGTCTAACTAGAGTGTTGTAAACTAGTTCACAACATTTTCAAAGGTGCTCGGGCCTGTTTTAGTTTCTAGTGCGCTTGTCTTGATTGTTACTTTGATGGGCGTCACTAACTGTGGTGGGACTACTTGGACATTGGGGTCGACACCATACGTCTCAGCCTCAATAGTGGCTTTGACCTCGTTGATTGCTTTGATCAACTTATTCAAATGGCTCCCCACTTACTCAGCTATGTTTGCTTGTTGTGTCTTTAGGCTGGCAAGGTTTTCTTGCATGAATTTAGTAAAGACTGTTCTGAGCTCCTCCACATCGTCTTCTGTCAATGTGCTCACATTTGACAGTTTTTGAGCTTTTTGCTTCTTGCAATGTGGGTGACCTTCTTGTTTCCTTGTTTGCGTCTATGTCTGCACATGCTTGTTGGAGTAGGGTCCCGCAACTACAGGAGAAGCTGCCATTTTTGTGGATAGACAGTTTTGGTGAAGATATAAGAGATAAGGAAAAGATACGACGCCATAGCATGTTTCTAGCTACAGATCAGAGCCAGAAACTGTGACTATCGGGACAGAGAATTCAGAGAAGACGATAGTACCTGAGCGACCGAGAAGAGAGAGCTCACACACTGCACTAAAGGTAGCGACCGAGAAGAGAGAGCTCACCCACTACATTCAAGGTAGCAGTGGAAGATAGGAGGGCTCAGCTACCCTCATAAAGGAAAAGGGGCAATGAGGCCAAGGTATTGAAGATGAAGGACAGAAGAGGAAGCAGTGCCCAGTACCCACGATCAGCGTCAGGAAGCGTGGAAGACTGCAGAGAGCTGTGGTGTGACGGAAAGCGGCAGTTCGAGTACAGATAGACCGACTGTCACAGTTAAGGTTTTTGGGTTACTGTTGGGACAGGCCCACAGTGTTGTAAAGGGGAGACCTTTGGGCCGCCTATAAAGGGATGTAAACTGTATTGTACAAGGTTAGCTAGTTGGATAAACTGTAGCTATTCAGGCAGTTAGCCAGTCTGAGAGTCCAATAATCTGTTAGCTCACAATTATTTTGTATTGTAATAGAGTGGAGCTCTAGTTCTACTATTCAGTCCATAGTTAACTTACTATAACCAGTAGCCGATTCTAGGAGTATGTATGTAAAAATCCGCAGGGATTGACACAGAGAGAGAGAGAGAGAGAGAGAGAGAGAGAGAATATTGTAAGAAGGAAATATAGAGAAAGAGAAGAGATCTAGGAGAGAAGGGCTCCCGGCAGTGAGTGCGGAGTTACCCAGAAGATCTCTAGCTGCACAATAGGTTGAAGCAGAACTGTGTACTCTCTCAAGATATAATAAACACAGTTCTGTGGACGTAGCTTCTACCCTGGAAGTGAACCACGTAAAACCAGTGTGTTATGTGATTATTTCATGTGATTGTGCTTTACTTAATTGATATCTGTTATCTGTTACATGAAATTTGTATATCAGTTAGTAAATGTCTGTATGTCCTCATTCAGTTACAGCATTATTGAAGGTTAAAGGTGGATTTACATGTATCAAGCGTCTATATATGAGTTTATTAGTTATTGTTTCACACAGTACTAAGTCATTCTGTTAAAGTGTTTCCAGTATACTTATTCGGCCAGTTAAGTATAGTTAAGGTAGAGTGTGTCGAACTGTGGAAGTTCAAGACAGAGTGTTTACTATCTTGTTGAAAGTTAGCCAAGTCATTTCACCCACTGAGATAGCCTTTGGACCGTGAGGGTCGTAGTGGGTTGTACTATAGAAGATATTGCATTGACAGTAGGCGATATCACACCGTCAGAGGAGCTGCGGTGTGGGATATCGTAGAGCATGGGTTAAGCAGAAGGGAGAGTTGCACACCACCCGAGTCGCTGCGATGCGATAGGAGTCCTTCCCCTGTCAGAACCCGCGAGTAAGAGAGAACCGCGCATTGTAGAGAGATCTCGCTAGCTAAGAGAAACCGTGAGACCCCAGGATGCTACAAAACCTGGTTGAGGACACCTGAGTCTTTGGCCAACCCGTAAGATCACTTCAGGTGAGACTTCAGGCCGTTTTGCGGTCTGTCGCTGAAAGGGCCAGTGAGCTAGGGGTATTGTTGGTATATGTATATTAGTAAACTTGGGTCTGCCCAGATGACCAACAATGCTCTGGAATTAGGGTGTGTTGCGAATCAATTTGATTCGATCTATTCCTATCATTGTCATCTTTTTCTTCCTCATCCTCAGACCGATTACCCTGCTCATCACCTCCTTCATTACCTTCATCCTGAACTTGTTGGACTGGTGGGTCTTCTTCATCTTGTCCTTCAGGAAGCAGCTCTACCAGTGGGTTGTGCCATTCTTCTAGCCATAGGTGGATAATTGCATCCACATCCTCATCTGTCACCATGAATCTTGCATGATGCACTTGTTTGGCTGAGTATTTCATCGGTTCCAAAATGATGTTGTGCGCTCTGGCCTAAGATTTTATAAATGCTACGTACCTGTGTACTGTTGCAACGTGTATTTGATGGGATTACCAGACAATGTCATGCAACGCCTCCGTGTGTAAAAATAACTCAATGTTGTTGTCCTTTTGTCGGGTTGTATCTTTCTTATCCTCCCATAGGTTCTGATATCTTGCACCATGGAAAGGGAATGGGACATCCATCTACACATAGTCAAGCGGTTTGTCCCACAGAGTGAATGAAATCAAAATAAGAAACCACAAGTAATGGAATTTGTAAGTGGGATTGTGTTGGGCCTACGCGGCATCATCGATCATCTCATTGAGCAAGTATCGTGACCAATTGAATTCTCCAGCCAATGTGCATAGTTCTGCAAGTTTGACCATCGCCATTGAACACTGATTGGGCCACATCTTATGTAACAAATTAAATGATAAGATCTGTGCATCAAATCTCACACTTTTTTCCTTGATTGGCCTAATTAGGTAGCCCTTGTTTTCGGGTTGCAAGTTGCATTTTTGCTTGATCCGGATGGTGTCTTTCCGAGCCAAGTAAGGCACAGGATCATCGCCTTGGTTTGGGAGGCATGTTATCGATGACATCAGTTCGGTGTCAACCAGGTATGGTCGATCAAGCCACAGGAATCCTCTGTGAAATCAAGCCAACAACTGCTTCACATATGCACTAACATGTATACTATGGCTGAAATGGGGCATAAACAACAAGTTAATCAAACCTGTGTAGCCAACTCCATCGGTCCACTGCATCAGCTTGAGCACTTGTACTTGACTTGGGTCAGGATGGTCTAGGATCAGGCAGTCCGCTCTCTTTAGTCCTTCTTGCAGTCGAGTGTTGAAGTCTTCAAATTTCAGCTTGGCCAACTTGGACATGATGTTCATCAGCAGGGGGGATTTTTTAGGGATCTATGGCGCTACCAAAGTTGTAACCACCTTCTTGAGGAGTGTCACCATCTCCACATCGGCTCTTTTTGGGCGAACATAGTGTGGGAAATTCTCATCAGCTTCCTTCGCCTCTAGCTCTCTACATGGTGGGGAGTCTTCTTCCATGTAGTCATCCTCCTATTTGTTCTCTTGGTACTCTTCTAAGGGCCTTTTTCTGTGAGCATCCATAGGAGCAGTAGTCTTCTTGCAATTCCTTGTCTGTGGGAGTCCGTATGGTCCTCCAACTATTGTCTTGCTGGGATGTATCAGCTCCATAACAAGTGGTATCTGAGCTGGGGTAGGCACAACATGTGATCCCGACATGAGAATTGTAGCATGACCAGACACATTGGCAGGTTTCTTTCGCGTTCTCACATTGGATCAATATTTGGTTCTTGTTGTGTTTTTTGTATCTGAGGTGAAGGACTCTCTTCTTCAATTGGGAAACCAAAGATAATAGTTGCATCTAATGGCTCATTGTCGCTAGGGATCTCAATTACCATGGGATTGGCTTTCTTCAACAGGGATGATAGGGTTTGGCTCTGGTTCTCTCTAGCTTGCTCTGTGATCATAAAAAGAATACTTTACCAGTGAATCCTTGCACTTATACTCGCCACCACACAGTGTAGTAGTCATGCAACAATCAGTTAATGTATAATCCGTCACATGGGTTTCTCGGCTACTGCATCCATTCATTAAGTCATTAACTGGAGTATTGCATTGTTTATGTCAGAACAGTTATGGCGGATCCGTCAGATGTGACCTTACAACACTTCATCATTCTCCTTGTATCTCATTGAATCAATGATACTTAGTTGTCACAGTTGCCTAAATCTTCACCGGATGTCTATGCTTTAATGTCAGCCAGTCTGTCATTTCCACTTTTTGTAGCACTTTCCACCTTTTTTATTTTTCCTGCACTGTGTCACCTTTCTCCTGTGTGACGCCATTGTTCCATCACTGATGTGCGACAGATAAATGTTTATGTCTTTTTGACCTTCTTTTCCATATTTTTTTCCGTCGCACAGTACAATTCTAACCCGAGATGTTATAACCGTCGTAGTATGGTTTCAAGAGATTTTCGTTCACCTTACCTGCGACATAGGTAGCATCTAGCTTCTGAAGTTTTACTTCACCCGTGTTAGTGATGTTTGTGACCACATATGGCCCTAACTAATGCATCTTTAACTTTCCTGGGTTTTTGAAAAAAATGTTGTCATACAGCTACACAAGTCCTCCCACTTCAAAAGGCTTAAATTGAATGTGGCGATCATGCCATGCTTTCTATCATTGCTTTTCAACTGTCTGATAGAATCCTGAGACAAAGTGTTCTTCTTCCATTTGTACTAGCTATGTCAGCCTCTGTTTAATAGCATCTCCATTATTCATCTTCGTCAGTGCAATGATTATCAAACTTGGTACAATGTACTCCATTGGCATAACAACTTCTTGTCCATATACGAGTTTGAATCAGGTGTTCCCTATTAATCGCTTGTAGGTTGTACGATATGACCACAGCACAACTGATATTTTTTTATCCCAGTCATCTCGGTGCACGTTGCATACCTTGGTCAATGCATTCTCCAAAATATTGTTGAAAGCTTCGACCGTTCCATTCGCTTGAGGGTGATAGAGAGTCATCTTCTTATGCTAGATATGAAATTATGCAGTCATCTCAGCAATTACTTCATTAACAAAATGCGTACCATGGTCACTTAGTAGTATCTTTGGGAAACCAAATCTGGTGATGACGTTTTCGAACAAAAAACTTGGCCTCCGTCATAGTGGTACAATCCTTAACAAGCATAGCTTCAGCCCATCTGGTCAAGTAGTCTGTCACAGTAATGATGTAGCATGCACTAGTTCTCTTCCTTGGTGGGATGATTGCTCCAACAAAATCAACTTTCCACTTGTCAAATTCTTGAAGGGTTATTTGTGGCGCAAGTAGCATCTTGTCGTGATGCAATGGTTTTCCTGTCCTTTGGAAAATATCACAGCGCTTACAGAAAATTTTAGTATCCATGTGTATGGTTGGCCACCATAATCCTGCCTATAGTATATTATGTATTGTTTCTTTCCCTATGTAGTTTCCTCCTGCGACACCCACATGTGCTTCACTCATAACCCAAGGTCATTCATGGTCAAAGACACAATGACGCAGTATGTCATCTACACCTAAATTATATAGATGTCCCATGATCAATGTATAATCAGTAGGTCTAATGACCAAGTGTTTCTTTTGGTTAGTTTTCATTCCTTCAGGTGGATATCCTATCCTCAGAAAGTGGATTATGGCATTAAACTCATGGTTATGGTCGTCCATCATGTGGATCGCAACTAGTTGTGCGTTAGGAAAATTATCTTCCAAGCTGGTTGGCTCTTCTCCACTCTCTATCCTTGATAGGTGGTCTGGTCCAACATTCAGTCATCATGGTTTAACAATGAACTCAAAATCAAACTCTTGAAACAAGAGAAGCCATCTATCGATCATCCCCCCCAACACTAGTTTGTTGACTAGGCCCTTTCAGTGCTGAATGGTTAGTATACATCTGAAAATGTCCACCCAACAAATAGTGTTGTAATTTCTGAAGCACATAAATCATACGAAGGCCTTCTCTTTCTGTCATCGTGTAGTTATTTTCTACTATTGATAGTTTCCTACTTGCAAAAGCAATAGGATGGTCAAGCGCACCCTCTCCTGGTTGCGTCAGAACTATGCCAAGCGCAACAGATGATGCGTCGACATGCACATGGAATTTATTCTTCCATTTTGGGAATACAAGTATTGGTGTAGTGGCCATTTTGTTTTCAATTTATCCAAGCTTTCTTGGCATTCTATTGTCCACTGGAACTTTGCGTCTTTCTTCAACAGTTTCTCCATAGGTGTAGTGATGGCTGCATATCCTCGTATAAACTTCCAGTAGTAGCCTGTATGTCCCAAAACTGATCTGATTTGTGTGACTGATGTAGGTGGTGGTAAGTCCAGGATAATCACAATCTTTGCTGGGTCAACCAAGATACTATCGCGACATACGACGTGACCCAACAGCACGCCAAATGGCGCGTAGAAAATACATTTCTTAGAATTAAGCGCAATCTGGTATTGGGGACAACGGTCCATCATCATGCAAAGATTCTCAATATGGTCTCTTACTAGGCCAAACATAGTCCAATCATTAAAGTATGCCTCAAGAAATTTATGAATAAAATATTTAAAAGAAGAGACTACTATTCTAAAAAAAATAGCAGGTGCCTTCTTGAGTCCAAAGGGCATTACTGTATACTGATAGCATCCCGATTCCATGATGAAGGTTGTTTTGTGGTGATCCTTATTCACAATTATCAATTAATGATAGCCCAAAAATCCATCAGTAAATGAATATATCTCTTTCCCTCCGACACTTTCAAGCACTTCATCTGTAAATGGTGTTGGGAATGGATCATGCAACCATGCATCGTTCAGATTCCTTAAGTCGACGCAAATCCTAACGTCACTTGTTTTCTTCTTATCCTGGATCACTATAGGGCTGATCCAATTTGAATCTTCAACAGGTTCAATAATCCCAGCATCGAGCATACGGTCCAGTTCTTCTTTTACCCTTTATTTGTACTTTGGGTTCATTCTATATGGTTTCTGCTTACTGGGTTTAGCATTTGGTCACAGGGGTATTTTCATCTCCCCTAAGTCTCCCACTATTCCCTTCATTTATTAGAAGTTGGTAGGGAATAGGTATTTATATTCATGCAATAAATCCGTGATTTTCGTAACTGTCTCTTCATCCCAATAATCTCTTATATTGGCAAACTTTGGGTTTTCTTATGACCCAATGTTTACTTTCTTAATATACTAGTTCCTTCTACTTCACGTGTGCCTTTAGATTCTGGTATGATTATGTTAGTCATATCATCAACTAGGTCTCCATCTAGATTGTAGCAAGCCATCCATTACTGAATGGTTGCACTACATTGGTGAGAGTTAGCCTCATCAATAGGGATCTCAGCAAGTCTCTCCTCCTTTATCACCTGAAGCGCAGCATCAACTGTATGGTGCTCATCACCAAATTCAAATGTATGTGCAAACTTCTTAGTGAGCCCTTCCCACTCTTGGGTTCCTTGTCACAATTCCATAGATGTATACCAAGTTCTAGGTGTCATTTCTAATGTATGTATGAAATGATGTACCCATTCTTGCCTCGGGTATTTTGCAAATACCATGCGACACCAATTAAGATGTTCCACAGGGTTTGCTAACCTTGAATACTTATGGTTTACCAGGGTGACCTGTTCTCCGAATATGACTTCCATCAATCTTGGTCACTGTAGCCAGTTTGTTATAGACTTCTTATGTGTACCCCACCATCTAGCAAGAATAGATTTTAGTGCATGAGCTAGCGTGGACAAGTGTTGCGACTCCATTACAAGTCCTTCAAACTCATTTAAGAAGGTCACAAGGTAAGGTAAATGCTCATAAGTGGATAGCTCACGTAGCTCATTTTCTACCCATCGCACGGACCTGGTAACTCTTATGCACCTCATCATAGAGACTTCATGTAGTTTGTTTTTCCAATTCTCCAAAGCTTCCCCTGAGTCAGATGTGCAGGAACTAGCACTCTTCCAGCTCAGGTTTCTGTCCACTATCAGATTGATGTAGTATTCTTGTAATGCAGTAACATTGTATATTTTGTCGAGGTAGTCAACTTGTCCATCATTATATACAGGCTCGATGTATCTCTGTATTTCTAGTGGATCAATGAGCGACACCACTTTGATCTCATTATCCTCGAATGAGAGGATCCTCTTCTTGAAGTTTATAATAGTTTGGTTTTCTTTATCCCAATCTATTCCCAATAATGAGGGATATGGGTTTGTGTCATCAACACTATTAATGACTTCAAAGTCCG
Source organism: Pseudotsuga menziesii (assembly GCA_001517045.1). Lineage (NCBI taxonomy): Eukaryota > Viridiplantae > Streptophyta > Pinopsida > Pinales > Pinaceae > Pseudotsuga > Pseudotsuga menziesii. The sequence continues at coordinate 38,851 of LPNX011030100.1, read as the reverse complement.
CAAATGTGTGTAATCCTTCAATGTCTTCAAGGACCTGACTCAATTGGCCAATGTGTAGGACCTTCACCTTATTCGCAAGTCGCAGCTAGACAGGGGACCAATCCAAGTAAGGATTTCCCATACTTTCCCAGGTTTGTCGCATAAAAATATTGACATCAGACCCCAGGTCTAAAATGATGTAATCCATGTCGTAGTCACCTATCTGCGTAGTCATTCTTAATTCATGACCAGTTTTAAACTTCCTTCTCACTTGGTTAACTTTCTTTTCAGGTTGTGGATCTACAGGTATCGCTTCTATTATTGCTTGTAGTTCTACAATAGCATATTTATCTTGTATTAGTGTTAGAAAAATTAACAAAAATGATTTGAGCTTACTAACCTTCTGTTGGACATTCTTCTGAAATATGTGCTGAAATTGTTCAAGCATCTCCTTTTACTTATTATAACATCAATGGTTTCGCCGACTCTAGAAACTCTAGTCGTACCTCCAAGAATAATTTCTCTTGTTCCTGGATGTGAAATGATACTTTCTTTTGTGTCGCAGGTCGTACCTGCGGTTGTAGTTGTTCTTGTGATTTATCCTAATCAGTTCCAGTTGCAGCCCCTCCTCATGTTACAATAGTGACATTCAGATCTCATGTTTCAGTCACGATAGTCTAAACATTCATCTTAATATTTGGGTTTTCATTCTGTGTAGGATTAGGTCCTGTGATTGTCCTTTCTTGCCACTTTACGATCAACTGAGGACATTGCTCCACATTATGGTCCTGTCCCTTACAATATGAACATGTTTTCATAGGTTCTAATAAATCTCTAGTGTAGTGACCTGGTTTTCCACAGTTATAGCACATAACTTGGCCTCTGCCTCTACCAAATCCTCGTCCTTTGCCTCTTCCTCTAAAGTTTCCACCACCCCTTCCCTGTGGGTGTGCTTGCTGTGGTGGGTACTGGTTCTGCTGCTAGTGTAGCTGGTAGTGATTTTTTTGCATGTATGACTGCTGAGGCATGTATTGAGGTTGATACTAATTTTGGTATTGATTGGGTGGGAACTGCCTAGTTTGATACGATGCTTGCGCCGGTTCAGCCTGAGCGAGTCCCTCATTTTTCATTAAGTAGGTGTCAACAGTGTTTTCTTTCAAGAGCTGGTATGCTCTACAATCTTTTTCTTCATGTCCTATTTACTTACAAAATTTAAAAAAAATATTTTCCAGGGTACTTACAACCTTTTGCAAATATAAACACGCCTCGTTAATATTCCCTCTAGACTGGCATATGCGACACCATGGTAGCCCCTGGCCATTTAATGGGTTTGGTGCACCTAACGCAATATAGTTCATGAAGGTCAAGCAATTATCCTTGGTGTGCCCATTCATTCTGCACTTCATGCACCACAAATATTCTTGTGCTTCCTTACCCTTCTTGATGTCCTATAGATGTATCATCATATTAGCCAACTGTGACTGAATCTATACCATTCCTGTGGCACCATTGCCAATGGGCAAGGCTTCTAACTTCATCTCTAACTCTAGTGCTTTTGTTTGTGACTCAATATTCTGTTAATGGTCCTCGAATGTGTGGTAATATTGCAGCAATAAACCACTCTTTATGTTGTACATCCGATATTTTGAAACTTGCCTTAGCCATCAAAGTTTTAAACTACTGGTCAAAGTCCCATACTAATTCTGCTAGTGCTTGCTTTATCTCCTTGATATCAGTGATGCACTGTGACTCAAACTTTGGTTTTCTGAACTTAGAGATCATTGCAACTCGGATCTCGTCCAAAGTCTTCTTTGGTGTTCCAGTCGGTGTGACACAGAACTTCATAAACCAATATAGTGCATGACCCCTCAAAGTCGTGATCATTTGTGCCTTCTTTATTTCTGCATTATGGACTAACCGAACCATCCAAACAGCTTCACAGAGGAACCAATGCTGCTATGGATCTTCTGCGCCATTTCCATTGAATGTGGGTAACCGAATGTCCGCCCCAGCCATTGAGTTGGTGTCATGGTTCTCTGGTAAAGGGTTAAAAGGAGGCATACCTTCCGGTGTATTGGTCATAGTACCAACATTATCAGTATTAGTATTCCTCTCTGGGGATGCAACTCTAGTTCTCAACTCTGGGGATTTTCTAGTGTGATATAATTATGTCCAACCTTTGTGTCTCAACAGAGTCTTCAGAGTCTTCTGGTCCTTCTGAAATTAGGCTCTAGTCCTCCTCTTCATCACAATATCATTCATATTCATCCGACCGAAGTTCATGTTCACTCTCCTCAAACAAACTAAAGTTTTGTCGCCCTCTTTCGGTTTTTCTCCTTTTCCCTGATCTAAATCTCCTTCAACTCCTTAGGAATCCCGCCTCTATTTCAGGTTCTGTACTCCTAGATAACATCTCAACTCACCCTCTCCCATTTTCTTAAGAGGTCTCCTGCAACATAGCCTCCTTCCCGGGCACGCGACTCAACTACTCAATCACGAGATACCCTTCTCATAGGCGAGCATCTTGATCCATGCACTGATAGGTATTAGATACCTTCATCGGGGTCCTTGGAAAAAATTTCTTTCCACCTCACTATATGAAGTTATAGTGTCTACCGCGAACTCAGTAATGTATCCTTGCAAGATACTGTCAACCCAAAAATCAACAGCTCTAGAGATATCATTACTTACACTGGTTACCTCACGAACCAACTGATCACTCCATTCAACAACTTCTCTTCTTTGGAAATTTGTCTGTCTAGTCGCCAATATTGTCAACCATTCGTACAGTATGATAGGAAATTTTGTGAAGAAGACCTCATGAATATCAGAATATATATACTTTTCTACCCAGTTCTCTGCACTCAGTCATGTTCCTATGCTTTCCTCTTACACAAATGCTAGTGTTTTGGAGTCCATCCAATCTTCTATCTCTTTCTTCGTCGGGTGCCACAACATTTCCCTTGACTCAAATGATTAAGGGTTCTAGCAACAAAACCATTTGTTGGCTTCTTTGGGCCTTTTGTCTCGGCCCTCGGTTCAACATCACCACAATACCAACAATAAACCACAAGAAATCGGCCAGATAGAGTAAATCCATCAGCAACACCTGCGAGGAAGGCATAGTCTCACCCAAGATATCTAATGGGTAACTGACAGAACCATGTTTCCGCAGTTGGCAAGGGATTATAGTCCATTGGCGCACGACCAAGGTGCTCGACGAGGGAAACTTAGATGGCTGGACGGTTCCTACGCAAATGAGCACAACTGTATGTCAGTGTGCACAACACAACCTGGTATTCAGCCTTAACAACTAGTGCAACTTGTGAGACACAGCTGATGCTTTCAACTAATAGGTTACTTGTGACTTATAATTCAACTTAAGGAATTAGCTACAGCTTACTTACGTATTCCAACAATTCTTTAGCAGCTATTCATTTACTAGTTAACGATATGGTACCAGACATTCAACAATAGCTCATTATCATACAGTAAGCAAATAACAACCATTCACATCAACATGCACAACATCAATCAACCATTTAAGCACACATAATAACGTGGAAACCTATCTAGGAAAAACCCCCAAGGTGCTCTTCATCTGGCATGAGAAATGGGTATAGCACCTTGCAATCTGTGACTTGCAGATTGATCTTATGATATGTCTTTATGACTCAAACTTCTTGATCTCATGCTCTCTGTTTTATTCTTCTATCTACTCCTACTGATCTACACATAGCTTGGATCGACTCTTCTATCTACCTTTTGGGCACTCAGTTGTAGATTCCTTCTACTCCTAGCGGTTTGCACACACAACTACAAGATCTGCGGCTCAATAGCCTTCTACTACTACTAGACTCTTCTCTGAGTCTTCTCTTCTTCTAATCTACCTCAAAATACAACAAAAATGGCATCCTTGGCTCTGGACAACCAACGACCGACTAATACTCAATAACTAATGACATAATTGACAACCCTTATACAGAACGAGTTCTTCTTATTTATAGCTTCTATCAGACCATGCAAGGTCGACTACATACTGCTTATTAGTTATAGGTCATGATTAGCCGCTCTAGAACAGTCTATCATGGACTGACACAAGGCACTATCAGCCTAACTTACAAATATTCTCCCATACGTGTGTGGCCGTAGGCTTATGTCGTCTTTAGCGGGCATGATCTCCACCTGTCATTTTTCGGCCGTTATCACCTGTATGCCTATACACTTTCCTTTCCTTCCTTGCACACATCTTTATTCCGCATGTGCTGGTCCATTTGCTTCCTTCGTGACCTTCCTTCCTTCCTATCGCATGCGCGATGTACCTTTGCTTGCGCACGAACTTCTTTCTTGTGCTCCTTTCCTAGCCCAACAACATTTCTCCTTTAGTAGACAATTTTTTGTGATAATCAAAGTGAAATTAAGATTTCCAGTGATCCAGTACATAAGCAATGGACCAAGGACATAGGAGTCCACATGCACTATATCAAGGAACTAGTGCACAATCATACAATCACACTACATTAATGCCCTAAAAGGAGCAAATTGTAGACATTTTTACAAAGTATTTCACTCAAATATATATTTGAATATCCTAGGTCTTTGCTTGGTATGAAAACTTGATTCAATTCCCTATTATTCATTTTTTAGGCAGGGTTGTTCCCATGTGGTTTTCCCCATTTCCTTAGTTTCATGAGCAGTTATTTTATTCATTATTTTTGTATGGGTGGAATTTGGTCTTAGTTTCCAGGGCCCAAGTAGTCCAATTTTGGATTAAGGGGGGTGTTAGGACTATTGAATAATCCTCCCTTGTCCACCATATTCTTTTTGTTAGATTCCTAGATTAGGATGATGTTGTCACTACATTAGTTCCATGTAGATGTTATTTGGGGCCCACTATCCAATTGATGTTCCCTCATGCATGATTTTAGGATATCCATAGACCAGTCCCTATATTTTAGGATCCCACTCTGAGTTATGGGAGTCCCACCTTCAATTCACCCTCACCGGAGTGGAGTCAAGAATTGATGGTCACCCTCAATTCACATTTAGTTAGACAATTCACCCTTTTTGCATGATTTGAGGACAAAGGAGCCCATGCTTACCTACCAGGGTTAGTTAACTGATTGTTTACTATTTCAGTTGTCCAAAGTTGAACTAGTGTGTCTTTCGATGGTGATTTTTTGTATGCTAGATAAGTATCAGTAAGGGAATAGAATCCTCCTTAGGTGATTCAAATTACCTCCATCGTATCATACCATGTTATTACACATATTAATTATTATTGTCATCATTTTATGTTCTCAAATTTGTGCTTCTTCTCTAATTAATTTCATACTGCAATTTTATCACTTTTTACACTACAATTCATCATCCTTCATAATCTTTTCATTGTAAGGTATTATTCATCCTGATGATCTCCTGTGATTGATAATTTTACACTTGGTTAATTATTGGTAATTAAAGTAATGGTGTTACAAAGGATGTTAATGGGATTCTAAATAATTGAAAGTGATAGACTGAGAACAAGAATTAGTAGATTGCGGGTCACATATGAAATTTTCATTTGGTTGATTGACTCTCCTATGTTTGGATGGATGAATTATGTTCCTGTGTAATTTACACTTCAATGATATAGCCATTCCATGATAGAAATGTTAATGGGAAACATTTACAAACTATCTTGTATTTGGCTAGAATAACTTCACTAAGATTATTGTATGTGAAGGGAAATTAGTTCCTTAAATTAACCCTGCGAATACCTTTTTCTTGAAGGAGGTTGTTAAACCTATTAAAGGAATCATTTCCTAAATTATATAAAGTATATAAATTGATCCCAACTGTAGAAATTATTTGTAATATGGATGTTTCAGAATTTAATGTCTAGTTGTAACTTTGTTCCTCGGAATTAATGTGAATGATATTTAAGATTGCAAGTTTTGTATGAAATTCCATTAGATATCTCTATGCTTGAGAGGAAAAAAAAATAAAAAAAATAGTTATCTGACTCAATGATAGATTACTTAAACAATCCATAAGATTGTTTGGATTTTGTCTATGAAGGCCTATATATTGCAAGTTCATTCAATGAAAACGTATTTCCTTAGTAAATTTCCTTAACTGCACTATGATTAGGTGTCAATTAGTTAAGAAAACTTGAAACGTTCCAAGCCTCATGAATAACCTTTTTTTTGACCTGTCGGAACATAAAAGACTCCCGAAATGTGTTTTCTGATGTTTTCTGATGTAGTGATTTCTACATCAACGTAAAATCTATTATATCGATGTCGAATTACCCGTGTCAACGTCTAGGGTCGGAAGGGAAATATTGGTGAAGTTTTTTGTTAAATAACAAGTTAACTGTCAGTGTACCAAAGTGTCAATGCTGAGGTGTTGACGCCAATACTAGCATAATAATTATTAATATAATTTTGTATCAGAGTCAAATTTTTGATGCCAAGGTATCGATATTGTGATAAACACAATAATCCTTAATGTAATTTTGTATCGGTGCCAAAGTGATAATGTCAAGGTGTCGACGTTGGGATCAACATAATAACCCTTAATGTGTTTTTCTTATTAATTTTGAGGTTTCGATGCCAAGTAAGGACATTAGAATCAACATGACAATTGGGAATGTGTTATGATTTCCTACCAATGTTTAAGGTCCAACATCGGGAGAACCAATTTCCAAGGTCAAAACATCGGTATCGAAATGATAGATCTAATATGTTCAAAAATTGTTTTGATTTCCGACTCTCAATGTCGGAAATGTCAAGAATTGATTGCCAACATGGGTAGGTAGAAATTACCCATTGGAATTGTTTATATGATAATTTGATTAACTAATCCAACGTCGGAACATTGGAACAATTTTTTAGAATGTACTAATCACATTGGATTAGTTTAATTAATCATTTTTATATTTGTTTTATGTAAAATTTACTTAGTATATAACCAATCCTCCACTGTTTAGAGAGTGGAATGATGCTCTCGATTTAATTTTTCTTTTTTAAACTTTAGCTCGTGCATGTTCTACCTTGTTTGAAAGGGGTATATTTTATCGGTGTGTATTTTAATGTGTGGGTGCATTACAGATTAGTATCATAGCTAAGGTTTCAACACAACCTTTGGGAAATTTTTTGATTTCAAAAAGAGTTGTAAACTCTTGAGCATATTTAATTTCGTAATATTTCCTTCTATGAAATATTTGTATGTGAATAGTATAAATTATATTATGCATGTGAATATTGATGTGAACTAACAATCATGGATAAATTTAGATTTCTACTAACAACCTAATTTTTAGGCCACTGTACTTTCTAATTGCTAGTGTAGTAGGAAAGATGTACCAAAAGGATGGAAGAAGAGCCTACAATGCCCAAATTTTATAAAGAAATTGGCCTAGGTATCTGATGGATTGAATGTAATGGCCATCAATATGAGATGGGAACTATGGAAGTATTCCAAACTTTGAGGGATATTCATATTGGGAATGGAAATATCCTTTAGTGTGTGGAACAACAAAATAATATTAATCAACAAATGATGCAGAATATAGTAAAATTACAAAATCAAATGCAACATATATCATGGACGAATAAAAATCAATGAATGGAGGATTCCCTAATAGATATCAACATTCTAGATATAAGGATGTAAGAAAAATGGGGTTGCGTTCCCACAATTATTCATTTGAAAGTTATCATGGGAATGAGGTTCCTAAACTCGTCATGATATTCACCCTATAATACATCCAAAGAGAAAGTGTGATGGAAATGAATTATGGGGTGAATTCAGGAAAATCAAACCTCTTACCTTTTATGGAGAAAAAATTGGGGAAATCACATATATTTGGATATTGGAAATGAACAAATATCTATAGCTACATGATTATTTTGAAAATCAAGAAGCTCATATTTCTATATATAATCTTCAGGGAAAATATTATAGGTGGTGGACACATTTGAAGTAGGTATAAAATATGGATGAGAGGAAAATTTCATGGAAAAGGTTCCAAAGGTATTTCAAGCATGAATACATATCATAGCAATATTATTATAAGAAAATGAAAGAATTCTTTAAACTCGGATTGGGAAAAATAAAGATGGAAGAATATGAGAAAATATTCTTGGAGTTATTAGGTTAAGTTGAATTTATGAAAGATGAAAAGGTTAATATTCAATAGTTCCTTGTTAGTTTACTAGAATACTACATGGACCAAATAACTTATGATTAACATCACACTTTGAAGAAATGCATTAGGAAATATAATTGTTTGTATGAACAAGGTAAAAATAGACAAGATGTGCGTAAAGTGTTGAAGGGCAAGCTGAATGATAAGTAATATTAGAGGAAAAATGGATTTAATTCTCTTGATACTAAAAAGGGTTTGTATAACTCTTTCAAACAACCCAGTTTGAAAGGTGAATCAAGGGTGACTGAATCTACAAGACAAAAGAACCATTACAAGTTAAATGTTGGAAATGTGGAGGTGACGACTACCTCAATCCATGTCCTAAGAGGAAAAATAGAGATGGTAGTATATACAATGTGTAAGAACCATCTATAGTGGGAGATATTACTAGAATCATTCATCGTATATATGAAACCTTGGACAATCATCGAGAATACCACCAGTCTTAAATGATTGAAATTGACGGTAAAATAAATGATTTATGGATTTCAATTTTGATTGATTTTGGAGATTCTTATAGCTACGTAAATTCTAATTTGGTTGAAAGATGCAACCTAGAAAGTATTAAACTTCCTAAGCATAGAATGGTACAATTGGATACCCGTATGAAAAGGAAGATTACTTCTATGCTTAAGAATTATTTTTTGGAGATGAATGGGTGTGATACCAAAGCTGACTTGGATATAATTCCTCTTGGTTCATACGATGTATTGATTAGAATGGATTGGCTAGAATTGCATCATGTGATTCTTGATTTCCATAATAAAAGTATGATGTGCCTGGATGAGGATGGTAAAACTGTTCAGGTTGGAGGAATTCGAAGGTTGATATGGGTAAGAAATATCCTAGCCATACATATGAATAAATATCTCATAAATGGATTCCAATTCTATGTGATCCATGTGGAAAAAGTATCAGTTGATATGGAGCTACACATTGAAGAAATTGAAGTGTTGCAGGAATTTCAAGATGTGTCTGGGATACCTCCTAAAAGAGACATTGATTTTACAATCGACCTTGTACCAGGAACAATACCAATGTCTAGAGTTCCTTATAATATGAGTATTCAACATCCAATAGAATTACAATTGCAACTAGAAGAGTTGTTAAAGAAGGGTTATATAAACCCTAGTATTTTCCATGGGGATCATCCACTCTATTTGAACAAAAGAAAGATGGCACACTAAGTTTGTGTCACTATGTGTGTATTACATGCAACTAAACAAGTATCTATGATTTGCTTGATTAGTTGCATGGAGCTATAATTTTCTCAAAGATTGACATAAGGTCAGGTTACCAGCGAGTATGCATCAAAGGTGAAGATGTTAGTAAGACAGCCTTTAGGACTAGGTATGGGAATTATAAATATAAAATAGTACCTTTTGGGTTGATGAATGCACCAGCTACATTCATTTGTTTGATGTATAAAGTATTTATAAAAAAATTGGATAAATTCAATATTTTTTTGGATGTTATATTGATTTATTCATTCAATACATAAGAGGAACATGAAAAACATCTTAGAATTACTTTGGAAATCCTGAGAGAGAATCGATTATATGTTAATCTTAACATTTTTTCATTCTATCAAAATAAAAGGTTGTATTTGGGCCACATAATCTCTGAGGACGGTGTAGTAGTGGACCCTACTAAAATAAAAGCTATACAAGAATGGCCTAATTCTAGAAATGTGTCAGAGGTTAGAACATTTATAGGACAAGGAGGTTATTAACAAAGGTTCATATAATACTTCTCTCAAATTGTAATTATAATTACTTCCTTTCAAAATAAGAATAAAAAAATCATCTGGAATCAGAAGTGTGAAGACAACTTCATAATCTTGAAGGAGTTACACACATGTTTTCCAATATTAAAAAATTTGGATCTAGACAAATAAAATTTGGTGTGTATAGATGCCTCTCTAGAAGGAGTCGATGGATTTCTGATGCAATATGGGAAAGTGATTTGTTACAAATCGTGAAATCTAAAGGATCATGAAAATAAATATGATACTCATGACCTAGTTATCTTCCATAATTCATGCACTCTGGATGTGGAGGAATTATCTCTCGTGAAACATGTTTGAATTAAAGACTGGTCATCACAACCTGGAATATTTGTTTGAATAGCCTCACCTAAATTCTAGACAGACTAGATGGATTGAATTCTTGAGTGAATTCAATTTTTAAATAAAGTACATAAAAGGTAAAGAGAACATAGTAGATGATGCACTCAACAGAAGAAGTCAAATAATGTAGCTTTAATCCACCATCAATTGGACATATTATTTAAAAATAAAGTTGCAAGAGGCATTAAAACAAGATCATCATTATCTACAAGTTGTGGCAATGTTGTAGGCATGAAACGTGCCATTAAAATTTTCTAGTTATGAATTAGTTGAAGATGGGATATTTAAATTTAATGGAAGAGTTAATATACCAGCTGAATGTGATTTGGAGAAAATGATATAACATGAAATGCATAATGTACCTTATGTAGGAAACCATGGTTATCAAAATACTTTGAAAATAGTTAAGGCATAATACTATTGGCCAATCATGAAGAAAGAAGTGGCCATGGATATTCATCAATGTTTAGAATGTCAAAGAGTGAAAGTAGAACAAAAAAATCCTATTGGTATACTCCATCCATTGCATGTACCTGAATGAAAGTGGGATGTAGTAAGTATTGATTTTATAAAAATGTTACCAAGAACACTTAAGAAGCATGATACTATTATGGTAGGGGTTAACAAATTGACAACGCCAAATCATTTTATACTTGTACAATGAACGTTTAAGGAAACTAATATTGCATAAATCTATATGAAGGAAATTTCTATGTTGCATGGTATTCCAAAAGCAATTGTTTTAGATAGAGATGCGAAGTTTACTTTGAATTTTTGGAAAGGATTGTTCTAATAATTTGGAACTAAACTCAACCTCAGTACAACTTATCATTCGTAGAAATATGGATAGACAGAGTGAGTAAATGAAATTATTGAATACTTTATCCAAATGTATGTAATGGACAATCCAGGTAAATGGGAAGACTACTTGTACTTCGTGAATTTGATTACAACAATGGTTACCAGGGATCATTGAAGATGAGTCCATTTGAAACACTTTATGGAAGGAAGTGTAATGTTATAGTGAATTGGGAAAATCCTATGGATAGACTGATTATTGGATCAGAGATACTTTAGGATATGCAATAACAGGTAACTAAGATCAAACAAAATTTGAAGATAGCTCAAGATCGATAGAATATCTATGAATATAAAAGTAGAATGCATAGAGAATTCTAGGTTGGGGATAAAGTGTTCATAAAGTTTAAAGGAAGAAAAAATCCATTAAGGATAGGTAACTATAAAAGGTTGGGTGACATATTTTGTGGATTATTTTAGATCTTGAGAAGAATTGGACTAGTGGCGATTGAACTAGCTCTACCTCCTAGATTTAAAGTACTCATTGTTTTTCCATGTTTCTTTATTGAAAAAAATGTTTATGATTCTAATCATATACTTGATTGGTTTTTTATATAGGTGGATCCCAAAGGGGAAATCCAATTACAACCAATATGCATATTGGGAAGAAGAATACAAACACTTAGGAACAAGTTCATAGGATAGTTAAAAGTCCAATGGACCCATTACAGTCCTCAATAAGTGACCTCATAAGTAGAAGACAAGATATGGGGGAAGAGTATCCCTATATATTTTGAAGACTGTACATATGTAAATAAATATAAATTTTTTGTTCATGAATTTTGGAAAATGAAACATATAATATGGTGTAGACTTTAAGAGGGGGGGGTAATAAACCCCTAGTATGATTCGGTCAAAATGTAATTAATTGATTGTAAATTCCCAAGAGGCTGAAAATTATAGTATATTTTGTAATTATTCATAAAAATATACAACTGGATGTGTCTAAGGTAGAACACTGAGAAGTTTGGGTACTCATGTATTCACCAGAGACAGTAATGGGGTTATAGATGGACAATGTCAGGATCGACATAGTAATCGATAATGTAATTTCATATAAGTGTCGAAGTGTCAATGTCGAGGTACTGAAGTTGAGATCAACATAATAACCATTAATATATTTTCTTGTCAATGCCTAGGTTTCGATGCTGAGGAACCGACGTTGCGATCAATATGACAATTAGGAATGGGTTACCATTTCCTGTCAATGTCCAAGGTCTAACATTGGGAGAACAAGTTATGAGGTAAGAAAATTGGTGTCAGAATGATATATCTAATATTTTTAAAAAGAGCTTCAACTTCTGACTCCCGATGTCAGAAATGTCGAGAAGTTATGGCCAAGTCGAGAAGGAAGAAATTATTTGTTGGAATTGTTTAGCTGATAATTTAATGAACTAATCCGACGTTGGAACATCAGAACAATTTGTAGAACGTACTAATCACACGATATTAGTTTAATTAATCATTTTTAATTTTTTTTTTGTGTAAAATTTACTTAATACATAACCACGCTTCTGCTATTTGGAGAGTGGAATGATGCTCTCCAGTTAAATTTAAAAATTTTAAAAGCTTAGCTTGTGCATGTGCTACCTTGTTTAAAAAGGGGTATGTTTTATTAGTGTGTATATTGTAACACGTGGATGCATTACAAATAAAAACAAGTAAAGGATCCCAAAATAGAATAGAAGTTATGTCCTTGATATTTGACAAGGATAAGAGAATAAAAGAGCTAGAACTTTCTTGAGTGGCTCAATATTTACTAGTCACCCATCAAATGATAGAGGAGAAACAAAAACTAGGAGACAAAATCATATTACTAAGAAAGGATAACATTTCTTAGAAAAAAAAGATCCTAAATGCGGTGAGGAAAAGAGATATTGAGTAAAAAGATAAATCTACTATAGATTTAACTTTTCAGCTAGATGAAACAAATAATAGGGCATATTCTTTGAGGGATAAATTAATATAAGCTTTCAAAAGGGTGGATGAGGCTCCTCCTATAATCCAATATTCAACACCTATGGAAACTATATCCTTTTTGGAGCAGAAACTATATCCTTTTTGGAGCAGATCTTAGAGGAGAAGGAAAAAGAACGCTCACATTAGAAAATAATATCATCGAACAATTTAATGAAAGATTTCAAATGGAGGAGCTTGGAGATAAAAGAAAGGATGAGCTCAAAGTTCAAGGATAAAATCATGGTAAAGTTGAACAAAAAAATAAATGAACTGAGGAAAAATGCAGCATCCTCGGAGGGATATATGAATGAATGGCATGAAGAAGCACTGTCAGAATCCAGGATGGTGAAAACATTGTCTGCAACCAAAGAAATGAAGTGGACATAAATATTCAATAATATCCCTAGAATGATACCTCATCATCAATTATTTTATATTTCTATTTGATTTATCAAGAGGCAAATAATTATTTGGGAAAATATTAAGAGTTGATACAAACCGGGTATCAAACTTCTGTGGCAGAGAGAAGTGTAATCAATTCACTCCCTCCATATTAGTTGAAAGCTCACGGATCCATGAAAGAACCTCATATCACATGGATATTGAGACTTGTATAAGAAAATACCATAGCTTGGAGATTCTGAAAGGTCAAATGAAAGATTAATATGCTTTAATTTCCCATTTTTCTAGGATAGTTGATTATATGCTCAAGCATGGTCTCCCTTTTCCACGGGGAACCAACCTCAAGTTGCATTAAATAGCATCATATGATCACAACGTGCAAAATTCATTTACTATACTTATTAGTGGATGAAAAGTAAGTTATACCTACACTTAATGAAATTTTAAAATATATAAAACCCCCTATCGAAACAATAACTTTGTCGAAGGACCTAATACAAAATATAGGGAGGTAGACTGCACCCCTAAATCAGAGGTAGAACTGTTATAGATCCATGTTTTGTGGAAACTTCTTTGACTAATACTAAGATACTATATATTTCATTCGATTCCCATCAAATGAATGATGCTAAAACATGTTGAGGATCATTATTATTCCTTTGATCCTTTCATCCTCATAAGCTATATCATTACTCTGTTTGATATCAGAGATATCACAATCAATTAATGGTGATTATAGAGGTGACAATTTGGGACTGCTTTTTTATTAATATTAGTATTTTTTCATTTATTTTTGAGATGGAAATATCTAGAATAATTGTGGTTCATACACTTCATCATATGAAGAAACACAAATGGAAAATAATTTGTCATTTAACAACCAACACTTACTATTTTTTTTAATGAGCTTTCATAAAAATGAAGAAGGCATGTGTGGCACTATTTCCTGATTAGTAGCTATGCATTTAAACTGTTTACTTTTCTATATTCTACAAATGGAATTTTTCAAGAACAATTTTCTTCTCAGCTTTGTAAGGAATCCATATATTCAATAAATTATGCATGAATCTTATGACTAAAAATTTATGACTCTTTGTGCCTCTACGATAAATCTTTAATATCTGCATAGTTCAAAGAACCTAGAACTTATCTCTTCAAAGGATAAAGAAATAAATTTAAAGTACATAGCAAAATATCTTGTGCATTCAGGTTCTCTACTTGAACAAGTGAGGATATTAACTAGCTATTCCAAGGTTTCCACTAAGAGGGAACACGAGTTCAATACCGCGATGTTTTTTAAGTTCATTAATGCAGCAGTATCATCCAATTCTCCTTTTCATGTCCAAAAGATATGGCCCCAAGTAATATATATGATCATCAGTATGGAATAAGTCTTCTGAGTATGATATGATAAGATGGAATAATAAATACACACGTGGACAATGAATAAATAATCAATGATAAAGAGATAAGTATAGAGAGAGAATGAATTCAAATTTCCTATGTATGCCTTCATGTGAACTCGAATTGTAAATGATTCAGTTAAAATTGTCGCTGTAAATAAATAATGTATTAGTTAAATAAGGAATCTATTTGAGATCCATGCAAAGATAAAAATTAGTAAATAATCTAATTGAAATTTACATAGATCCATGCAAATGTTTTGCATGGATGGAAATAAGAGTGAAGCATCCATTTAACTAAGAAGATCAACATTCAGGTAACTATGAATAGCCATGCAGAAGTTAATAATAGAATTTGTGCACTAAATGTGAAGCACCAAAGACATTCAGTTAGCCTCCTAAATTTATGGTCATACATTCAGTTAAATATTAAAAGACTCAGTTCAACTCAGTCAACATTCAGTTAAAAACTAATAATGAAAGGAAGGGTGCATATCTTCGTGCATGATGGGTGTTTTGGATTGTTATTAATATGTTAGGCATATGGAAAGTTCATTACAGTTGATTACAATGTTGTATTGGATCTCTCTTCTTTATTGCTGAGGTGGAATATCTTATTGGGAAATATGCTTATGTGTTGTAAACCATTATCTACAAATCTATCTATCATACTCAAAGAATTGTTGGGTTTTTCATCTTCCATATTTGGAGGGTTTTCCCAGGGTATATGTTGTTTCTTATGGTTGGGTGATTTATCTGGATGATTTACTTATGAGATTCATATGCAGTGATTGATTAATAAAAGTTTTAAAGTTAAAGCATCTTCGTTTTTTCTCAAACATTCAAACATGATTCATTGAACAATAGGCATATATTGTAAACAAAGGTGAGGATAATCACAAGACTTACCAATTTAAATATTGGTATATGTTGAAAATAAATTATCGTTGATGTCAAATGATCAAATGATCAAATAATCGAATGTCAAAGGATCAAATCAATTGAACTAACATCAAAATAAGATTGTTGCATTCAATAATTAAGGATTGATGTTGAAGATACCTCACAAATCACTAACTTGGAAAAATATATAGAAGAATGTGGAAGTTACATAAAAGTGCATTGAAGAATTAAGGACTGATGTCGAAGATACCTCACACATTGCCAGCTTGAAAAAATATATAGAAGAATCTGGAAGTTACATAAAGGCAAGAGATCCCACCATGAAATTGGTCGTAAATACAAATATAACATTACATAAAATAAGCACATTAAAAATGGTAGATAGGCGTAGATACCATGTGTGAGACTTATGAATGAAAGAAATGAACATGTGTGTAAAAGTCCCACAAGGACGTTGGCACAAGTGCACATGCATCACACAAAGATGAATCGCAAGTGGCACGCCAACGTAGATCCTAACTTGATGAAAACACAAACTAATGGGGAGGAATCCAAGTTAAGGAGATTCAACTAAGTGGGCACATCTCTTGATACAAGAAGAATATAAATAAGCAAGAGATGGATGTGGAAAAGAAAGATTGTGAAGAATGACGATTTGAAAATATTTTTTTAGAAAATATTTAAAATTTCTTTAGGGGTATCAATGGTTCATTGATCATAGTGATTATCTTTATGCAGTTGAACCAAAGTGTGCAACTAAGTCAGAGATGAACATCAAAGAAGTGTGCTAGAATAAGAGGATACCCATATTCTAATGTGAGATTTTTTTTCTCAACAAAAGATGTAGACCGTAGAATAGCTGAAGTAACTAAGATGGAAATTCTATTCAGACACAGAACATGAATCTACACAAGAGACAAAGATTGCTGATTTGCAGGAAAAATGCATATCACTAATTTATAAAATGGACACAGATCCATTAAAAGACACAGTTCGTTGATTTACAGAAAGGATGCAGATCAATGAAAAGATGCATATCATAGTATTATTACACATTATGTTTTGACAACTACTTTGTGTGTCACAAATGCAAATATATAGTCACAGATATCCATACACATAGATGCAAAAGTCCAGAAGAAGATCTAAAAAATAATAGCAGTTGTGTATTGTGAAGACATTTAAAAGGATATGGAATTTTGGGCAACTCTCTCTTCAGATGCAGTTACTCTTACGCAGATAAAAGAAGTTACAATAGTTGTGGATTGTGAAAGTATCTGTTAGCACTCAGAATCACACCCAAGGTTGTGGAAGTTGGACCTCGAGGTAACAGTAGAACCAATTTAGGAAATGGAGTTGGCTTCTCCATTTCTAGAGAGGTATCTCTCACAAATATATAACAAGGTTAGATACAAACATGAAATGAAATTCAGATATAGTTGTGGTTGAAACAGGGAAGGGTGCATTGGGAAATGGAGTCACAATTATCAAGAAACACAGAGTAGTTTGCATGGGAAATGTATGCAAAATAAATATAATACTTTGATTATGGTCAATATATTTTTGTTCTGGTGGAAAGGAAGAAAAGATGACAACCCATTAACAAAGAGCACCAAATAGATGAATTCTATATTAACTTTGGTAGAAACGATTTGCGAATATATGAAATGATAGAAAGCGCATAACCAAATATGAATTCTAAAAACTATCATAGAATTTTCTCAGATATGAAATAAAACATAATGGAAATATTAACAAGAAGAACATGCACATAAAGAAGAGAAGATAACAGACTATAACTAAGAAATATACATGAAGTTATGCATTCAAAAACCAACATTTGGCTCTACAACTTTTATTAAAACTAATCTCAAAATCAGTTATACTTATAGTGTCTTAGACCCCTGAGACCAACCTCGAACCAGGGTCAAAATTAGTTACAAATTGAGAAACAAACTTCCAACAAAATCTAATGTGGCACATTTTCCATGATTTTTATAAAACAGAAAATAATGGGGGTGACATGCATGATGGATTTAAAACAGTAACACCTCTTCAGGATTCTTTCTCTCTTGATCATTCTGCAGGTGTCCCTTTGATCCTCGTCATGCTTAGGCATGTCTTCATCGATGCAACTTCTATTTACTTTTCCCATAATTTTCGACTGTCTTCCATTGATCAACAGTTGGAAGATCCAGAATGATCATCTCCTTATCCAATACCTTGAGCTCCACGTTTTCTGGATAAGAGAAATATTGCAATTTGGCACATCCAGCTTTAAAGTCAAACACCATTTCAAAGTCTCAAGCCAATTTGTCAATCACAATTTTTCCTGACAAGGATTGTTGCTGCATATCATCAAACTATCTGTGATCTAATCTGCAATTGATTAACTTGTCATTATACTCTTTCTGATACAACATTCCTCCTTTCTCTTCCCAACATAAAGGAATCCCTCTTTTGAATAAAGGATTAAAACGTTGAATGAATTCCTTAATCTGATTATGCATAACATCTTTTTTTGCTTGAACTATTTCTAAATGATGATATTTATTCACCACTTTTCTTTCCCATGTGATAGCCAAAACTCTATCCTGGATATTTTCTTTCCTGATTTCTTCTTCTATCAAATTGTTCAAAAAACGGATTGCATTATTAGTTGTGTCCATGGTATTTTTGTTTAAGACCTGCTTGACCATCATAACATTTTGTCTAGTAGCTAGTGTAACAATCTCATTGTCCATAATAAAATCCAAATAGGGCCTGATCTTGGCCGCATCTACTATCATTACATCCCATATAAGATGCTTTGCTCCTTGTAAGGCTGATTGTCCTGAAACTTGTTTCCAATTTGTTATTCTTTTCTACTAGCTCCTTACACTTATCATCCAATTTCTTTCTTTCTTGTTCTCTCTTTTCAGCTATGTCTTCCAAAAATTTATTCTGGTTCTTTAAACCAATGATTTCTAAATCTCTAAGGCTTACCTGAGACATAGCCTGGGAAAGGGAACTTGTACCAGATTGTATAGAAGGTGAAATAACTTGCACTTGCTGCCCCTTATCCTTTTCCTTTAGATCCTTTAGTTCATTTTCCAACTTTGTCTGGTTTGTTTCAAAATCCTTTTTCTTTTCAAACCAAAGTCTTGCATCTCTCTCCCACTGTTTTTCCTTTTCTTCAAATTTCAGCAATATTTCCTTACAATTGATTAGTTCAGTATTCAAATATTCTTTTTCTTTTTCAAATTCTTCAAGCTCAGAGGTTTTTATGAGCTTAGTAGATGGGATATTCAGCTTCCCTTTTAACAATTGAATTGCATTTTCTTTTTCTTTTAACAATTTATGTGTGACAGCTCCCTTATCAGCCTAACTATCAACCACCAATAATTCCACCTGAAGCTTCTTAATCTGTGTTTGGTGGGCCTTATTCTCCACCTTTTCCTTTCTGAGAAAATATTCCACTCTTTTCTTTCTATATTGTAACTTTGATACCTGCAAGGTTGCTTGTAACAAATCAATATAAATGATATCACATTTTTCTCTGTGTAACTGGATCATATCAGTATTAGGAATCTTCTTCAAATTCATCCTCAATTCAACCACTTTATTTCTTGCAGTCATTGCCAAATTTAATGTGTATTTAGCTTGATCCCTAATAGTCATCAGGGATACATCTTGACTAGACAATTTTCTCACTTCATCATACAACTTCAATTTTTTATCAAAAGTATTTTCACCCACATCTTTATATATGTTTATCAATTCATTTTTGGACTTGTACTTATCTGCAGTTCCTTCAGGAATGTTATCAAATGTGTAGTCCTAGATTTCAAAGGCTCAGACTTTGAGCCTCACAAGTTTCTTTCTTCCTTTATCCTTTGCAACCTGTACAAGTTTTTCTGGCTTTTCAATATTTTATTTCTTGGGTGTTTTGGTAGTGTCTTCCCCATCTACATCCATGGCTTCTGAGCAATCTCTCTGTTAGAAATTATGATCCAAAATGTTATGTTTAGATGTTTAGTTTAATAAATGTAAACGGGCATCTACACACTCACATGATTATGTGAGGTGTCCTTATGTTATTAGTTCTTACTTTTTAGATATTTAAATCCATCAATTTTTCCATGTGAGGTAATATTTGAGGACTTAGACCTCACATCTTTGTGATGTAATTATTTTCCTTCTTCATTTATAAATTTTTTTGTTTGATGACACTTTATCAAAAGTGGTATCAAAGCAAGCGGTTGAAGCTTGGTCTAGTTGGAACCTGGTTGGAAGGTGCTAAAGGTTGTTTGAAGAAGGTGACCTTAAAGGTTTTGGAATAGCGAAATATTGACTGTAAGTTAATGATTCCTATTATTTTGGGATAAAAAAAAAAGAATCTGTGCAGAAAAGATTTTTTTATCATCTTCGTTTTTTCATTTTACTTGGAGAGTAAAATATTTTTTTTAAGGCAAAGATATTTAAAATTTTGTGGAAGTGAATTTAAAAAAAAAAAAACATAGCCTGTGTTGGAAAGAAAACCAGCAGGCATTGAAGAGAGAAAATCAGCAGGCATTGAAGAGAGAACACCAGCATTGAAGAGAGAAAACCAGCAAGCATTGAAGAGAGAAAACCAGCAGGCATTGAAGAGAGAAAACCAGCGTTGAAGAGAGAAAACCAGCATGCATTGAAGAGAGAAAACCAACGTTGAAGAGAGAAAACCAGCATGCATTGAAGAGAGAAAACCAACGTTGAAAAGAACTAGCAAAACTCTAGCATAGAGATAGAAGAGTTCACAATCTTGTATAATTTTTTCACTTTTCATTTAATTCAAGATTTATGTAATATTTTGAAAAGTATAATTTTTTCAGTTTTCATTTAATTCAAGATTTATGTAATATTTTGAAAAGTGAATAAGTTGTTTTGGAGAGATAAGGTAATTTATTATTCATTTTTATTTTTGGATATTTTTTATATTAAGAAGAAAAAAGGTGGAGAAATAAAACTTAAAAAAAAAAACAAAGGTTATTTTTGGAGTTGATGGGATTGGAACTTGTGACCTCCCACTCAACAATCTTGTATCTCTCCAATTCACCTATAAAGATTTGTTATTTTTTGGAGTGATAAGGTGCATTTTTTATTGGGAATTGGAGTAATAAGGAGCATTGTTGGCGTCATAAGGAGTACTTGTATTTTCACTTAAGGTTTGATTAGAGAAAAGTGAAGCTCTATCAAATTCTTTTCTTGAGGCTATAAGTGGGTCAAGGCCAAGACCCTATAGCTCTCTTTTGTATGGTGTGTGGTGTTTCTTGCAGTATTTCTTTCATGGTGGCTCTTTTTGATGCATAATTTTTCATTCATGTTGGTGGTGATAGTTTTGCATAAAATATTCTATTGGTGATATAAGGTGATTGTTTATTCTGGTGACAAAAGGTGCTTTCTTTTTTAATTCTTGGAGCTATAAGGTTTGCATAATACACATTTTCTAGATTTATAAGGTATATCTATCTATCTATCTATATATATATATATATATTACAATGTCTAGAGTTGTAAGTATTTTTAATGAATTTGACAAGTTGGAAGGATCGAAAAATTATAAAGTTTGGAGTCGTCATATTCAAAGCACTCTTATTTACAATGAATTGTGGAAGGGTGTCTGTAACACTCATCCTACCAAACCGACTATTCCTTATCAGCTTGAAAAATGGGAACTAAAAGATGAGAAGGCCTTACCATTGATTCACAGTACTGTTTCTGATGATATTTTTGTGCATATTGAAAATAGTTCTAGTGCGTGGTTAGCTTGGAAGACATTGAAAGATTTAATTGATTCTCAAAGTGAATCTAAGAAAATCGATCTCCAATTGAAGTTGTTTCAACAAAAATTGTCTTCAGGAGGTGATGTCATGGAGTACATTTCTAGATTGAAGAATATCAAACAAGAAATTTCAAGAGTTGGTTTTGATAAAATTGAGGATAGCATGATGGTGACCATTTTGATTGCAGAATTTCTTGAGACATATAAGCATTTTTTGGAAACTTTACAGATTACAAATAAATTGGATAATATTTCTTTTGACGCACTAAGTGAATTACTTGCCACACATGACAAAAATTTTGGTAAAAAAAAGCAAGAAGGAGAAGATGTTTTGGTCGCAAGTACTAGAAAATAGTCTTCAGGTAATCATCAAAAGGGCAATGATTAGAAAGCAAATGAACAAAAATGAAATTCTTTTCAATATTCAAACAAAGGTCAAGGTCATGGTTTTGGAAGAGGAAGAGGCTGTAGAAGAGGAAGAGGAAGAAATCAAGGAAGAGGTTCTAAAGAATAAAAAAGTACACAATCACAGTTTTCTAGAAGAGGAAGAGGTTTAGAAAACCAATAGGTCTCTAGAAGAGGAAGAGGTAATAAAAAGGTCACATGTTTTCGTTGTAATATAGTTGGACATTATGCTTCAGAGTGTAGAGTTTCATTTGAAAAAATTTTAAAAGAAAGAGAATCTAAAGAATCTTCATCAGCGGCACATTATGCTCATGCAGACGATAGTGAAAATTGTGAATATGTTTTTACAACACTTGGACAATCATAATCAATGGATTTTGTTCAAGTTCATCAGTTGGAATCAGCAAATTTTGTCCAGTCTTCTTATTGTTTCAAAAATGATTTTGAAAATGCTTGGATTATGGATACAGGGGCTACTCAGCATATGACACACAGGAAAGATTTATTTTGGAGTTATGAAGATTGTCATTTAAATTCAATCTTTCTTGCATATGATTCTATTCATTTGCCACAAGGAAAAGGAACAGTCAAGGTTGACTTGCTAGGAATTGGAGAAATATTGATTTCAAATGTTTGGTATGTGCCTACATTTAAGAAAAATATGTTGTCTTTAGTTGTCATTCGCCAATTAGGACATCAAATTGTAATGGAAGATGGTATTCTTTTGGTTAATTAAAAAAAGGATGCATACAAAACAATTATGACAGGTTATGAAGAAGGAAAGCTTCTTAGGATGAAGGGAACAGTCATTCCTAGATCAAAGGAACATTTGAAGGATTTCGCAAGATTAGTTCAAACTGATGTTTCACCTATCAGATTGTGGCACATTCATTTTGGGCACTTGAATGTTGATAGTCTTGTACAGCTCCAACAACAAGGAATGGTAAAGGGGTTGCCTACTTTTCGGAAGGAAAATGCAAAGTGTGAAGCTTGCATTTATTGCAAACAGAGAAGGATAGCTTTTTCAAAAAACACTTGGAGAGCAACAAGAAGATTACAGCTTGTTCATAGTGATGTTTGTGGTCTTTTGGAAACTTCACTTGGTGGTTGTAAATATTTTTTGTTGTTTATTGATGATTTTAGCAGGATGGTTTGGGTGTATTTCTTCAAGGAAAAATCAAAAGTGTTTGAAAAGTTCCAGTTATTTCAAAATTTGGTTGAAACAGCGACAAAGGAAAAGATTGCTACTTTGAGAACTAATAACGATGGTGAGTTTACATCAAATCATTTTTTGATTTATTGTCAGGAAAAATGGATTAAAAGACAGTTGACCAATTTTTATACTCCACAGTAAAATGGAGTATCAGAAAAGATGAATCAAACTTTATTGGGCATGGCTAGATCAATGTTATTTTTCAAAGGGTTGAATTCATGTTATTGGGTTGAAGCAGTTCATACAGCAATTTATTTGAGGAATCGATGTCCTTCATCATCACTTGATGGAATAAATCATTTTGAGGCTTGGTATGGATTCAAACCTATGGTCAAACATTTGAGAGTTTTTGGTTCAGTTTGTTATGCACTTGTACCAAAAGAAAAGTGAAAGAAGTTAGAGTCTAGAAGTGTTAAATGCATGTTGATTGGTTATTCTGACGAGAAAAAGGGATATAGACTTCTGTCAGATGGAGAGTTTATTGTCAGTAGGGATGTGATTTTTGATGAAATAGAAAGTTTAAGTGTAGAAGAAGTTGAAAAAAAACTTAGTAATTTAGAGGAAAAAGTAACTAAGGAACAAATAAGGATGCAACACTTAAACAAGACAAGGAATGAACAATGGTTTGATTTCACTTCATAAGTATAGGATGACGAACAGGTTGAAGACACCTTGGAACAAGTTGAAGATAATTTGAATTCTTCACAAGTTAACTTGGATGATTCAAATCAAGTTAACATTGAAAAGAAGAAACCAAAATGGGAAACTAAGTTACTTCAAGATGTTAAGTCTGATGAAAAGGAAAAACAGGTACAAGGAGTTCTAATATGGGTTCAGAAAATTTTGCTCTTTCAGTTGTTGAACTAGCTACTTTTAATGAAGCAGTTGAATATGATGAATGGAAAATGACCATGCAAAGTGAGTATGATGCAGTAATGAAGAATCAGACTTGGAAAGTTGTTGATTGCCCACATGATGTTAAACCCAATGATTGTAAGTGGGTTTACAGAATTAAGTACAAAGCAAATGGAGATATTGATAAATATAAAGCAAGATTGGTGGAAAAGGGTTTTGCTCAAAAAGAAGGGATTTATTATGAAGAAAATTTTGCTCCAACAGCGAAATGGAATATTATCAGGATTGTTCTAGCTTTAGTTGCACAAAATGGATGGAAAGTGCATCAAATGGATGTAAAAAGTGCATTTCTAAATGGCGATTTGCAAGAGGATGTTTATATGAATCAACCTATTGGTTTTGAGTTTCCAGGGAAATAAAATCAAGTTTGTAAACTGGTTAAGGCATTGTATGGATTGAAACAGGCTCCCAGAGCTTGGTATGCAAAAATGGATGCCTACCTACAGAAAGTTGGTTTTCTTTGTAGTGAGTCAGATGATACTTTGTATGTTTGAATCCAGGAAAACAAATTAATCATCTTGGTTATGTATGTTGATGATTTGCTCATAAAAGGTAACAATAATGATCATATATTTCAGGTTAAGCAAGAACTTCAAACAGGTTTTGAAATGATAGACTTGGGATTACTTCGATACTATATTGGAGTTGAAGTAAAGCAGCGGGAAGGAAGCATATTTATTTCTCAAGCTAAGTACATTTCTGGATTATTGAAGAAGTTTGGAATGGAGGAATGTAAACCAACGATTACCCCCATGGAGCAAAATTTAAAACTTTCTGATTTTGAAGGGGGGGAACTTGTAAATGGTACTGGATATCGATAGTTAATTGGATGTTTCATTTACTTGATGAATACTCATCCTGATCTATCTTATGCAGTCAACATACTTTCCAGATATATGCAGGAACGTAGAGAAATTCATTGGAATGCAACGAAAAGGGTGTTAAAGTATCTTCAAGGAACAAAGGATTTTGGACTTGAGTTTAAAAGAAACAAAAATTTCAAGCTTGTTGGCTATTCAGATGCGGATTTTGCTAGAGATGTTGATGACAGGGCATCTACTTCAGGTTAATGAATATGGGATCAGCTGCAGTGGCATGGGGTCGTAAAAAGCAGGATACAATTGTGAATTCTACAGAAGAAGAAGAATTTATTTCCGCTTGGGAAGCCGCTTGTGAGATAGTTTGGTTAAGAAGGATTTTGCAAGACCTCAAATTTGATCAGAAAGAAGAAACTTCATTATTTATTGATAATCAATCAGCAATCGAGTTATCCAAAAATATTGTTTTTCATTCAAATACTAAGCATGTGGATACTAAGTATCATTACATTTGGGCTCTTGTCGTCAAACAAATCATCAAGCCAAATTATTGTCCATTAGAATATCAAATTGTAGATATTTTTACAAAATCTCTTGGAAGGGTCAAATTTGATAAGTTTAGAAATGAACTTGGTATTTGTTCAAAAGAATTTTTGGATCAAAGGGGGGATTGTTAGGAATTATGTTCCAAAATGTTATGTTTATATGTTTAGTTTAATAAATGTAAAAGGGCATCTACACACTCACATGATTATGTGAGGTGTCCTTATGTTAGTTTCAGTAACAATAAATTAGTTGTAACTTTTTGGATATTTAAGTCCATCAAGTTTTCCATGTGAGGTAATATTTCGGGACTTAGCCCTCACATCTCTGTGATGTAATTATTTTCCTCCTTCATTAATAAAGTTTTGTGTCTGAGAACACTTTGTCACTCTCTTGTTCACATTTTCGGAAAAAAATAGCTAATGGAGTGACATGAGTAGCTGGAGAAACAAAACTAGAAAGATATTTTTGAGGAGGAGAACTCCCTAATGCAGATGAAAGTGAATCCTCTTGCATATAATCACCATTATTAATATCTTTAGGATAATCCATCCAATTTAATGCCTCTAACAGTCCTGCCACCTCAGAATGCTCAAATGGTTTATTTTATTTGCTTGTTTCCTGTTTGAGATGACATGGGAAGGGTCATAATTAGCTACAAATTCCTTTGAAAATCCCATTTCTCTGAGCATGCTTTCAATCATTGGTAGAGATGATTTATTTTTAATGGTAAGAGGACCAACTATCCATGGAAATTTTATTTCTGAAGGCTTCTTATAGCTCAGGAAATGCTCATCTTCAACTATTAGCCTTTTTCATATCAATTATAATGCAAACAACCTCACTTTCCAAAACGTCGGTAGGACATAGGGTTGGTGAGTAAGCCCATATACCCTAATCACAGTATTATGCTCAGAAAGGAACCAATCTCCTACTCTTCTTTCAGGTGAAAACTGCAATAGTTCTTTCATTTTTGGGAGTACTCTGGGTAATTTTTCTTGAAAGAAAACATTATATACTGGTGCCATAAGAAAATTCATAAACTTACAATAATATTTACTCATGTCATATGTTATAACCATCTCTGGAAGATGCAAATTATCTTCATTGAATGTTAAAAACATCCTCATCATAAAAGACTGAAATTTGAAAGTTCTTGTCTTGTGGAAGTTTATTAGCTGAGAATGAATTTTTGTCAACTGAAAACTCATCAAATTTAAGACATGATGATTTCATGGACTGACTCAATTTCTCATATTCTACTCGATCGGTGCTAAGGGTGAATATTAGACTCAACAAGGGTTCCGTGATGAATTTATTCGTATCCATACCCAAAAATTAACTTGCCAAGGTTATTAGAGACAGGGTATCTTCATTAAACAAGATGTAATTGGAAAAGGGTGATTTACAAACCAACTTTCACGTTTTGAGCAGGTTTTGATGAAAATTTCTTTTGTTCGACTAGGGACTCTCTGAATTTTGACTAGGTTTTCTTCTTTGTATTCTTTAGATGTTTGGGAAAAATCATTAGGGATCAATAGAGTATTTTAGATGATAAGGGATTTTACTACACACAAAATCTTAGACCTAGATGCATCCATTATTACCCCCTTAGGAGGAGAGTAATTACTGGCACACTACTCAATGAACTCTCAGCAATTGTGGGTTTGTTCAATAGAAAAATAAAATAAATATGAACCGAATACTCCATGAGTGTCGATTCCTTGATCTTTTAGGATTTTCATTTTGTTTTTAGTGGTTTCTACATTATCATTTAGCAGGATGGTGTCAAATATTTCAGAGTCTTTATCCTCAAGGGTTTCTTCAACATTATGATAATCGATATTTTAAAATTCTAAATCTTCCATTTCAGCCATGAAATACTAGTTCAATCAGAGAAGGGAACCTGCCAGGTCAAATGACAGATGGTTCAAAAAAAATTCCATGTTGGTGCCTTCCGTACAGTCTGGATTCTCCTTTTCCAATGCCCCAGAAAAAAAAATGGTTTGAATCCATGTGCTTTCCTTTATATTATTGTGATATTATTTTATTCCTCCTATCGACTATGCATATTTTTCACTGAAATTCAATCTCAACCATAGATCTGTTGGTCTTCAATCTGAGCCCTTGATTCTTGACTGTTGGTTAACCTTACCATCTTACTTCCCCTTATTTCACCTTTCAATCTCCTCCTTTGATTTGAAACCTCCCTAAATATGAATCGTCCATTTTTGCTTCCACACCCTCACCAAAATTATTCTTCCTTATTCTTTGAAATGGAGGAATCATTTTCAACCATTAATCTAGAACATACCTCATATGGGCCATTGAAAGGTGGGACCATTTAATATTCCACTAAATTCAATACTATAATCCTTCATGCACCTTCAATTTGCAGAATTGACCTGAATCGTTGATTTACACCAATCTTTCATCTTAACCGTTGAAAGGTAGGGACTTTACCCAATTTCTCCAATTATCATTATGAATTTCTATGTGCAACTCTAATTTACGGAATTGATCTCACCCATTTATCAAGAGACACCTTTAATCTACATCGTTCAAGTTTAACAGGCCTACCAAATTCCTCAAATTCCAAAATTGAATTTCTCCACGCATGTTCAATCAACGGAAGCATTCTCCACCATAGATTAATCTCTGACTTGATATCTACCATTGAAACCATTGATTTACATCAATCTTTCATATTAACCATTGAAAGGTGAGGGATTTACCCAATTTCGCCAATTCTCATTATGAATTTATGTGCGCAACTCTAATTTGTGGAATTGATCTCAGCCATCGATCAAGAGACACCTTTAACCTACGTCGTTCAAGTTTAACATGCCTACCAAATTCCGCAAATTCCAAAAGTGAATTTCTCCACGCATGTTCAATCAATGGAATCATTCTCCACCATATATTAATATCTAACTTGATCTCTACCATTGAAACATGCACTCTCTTTAAACCATTCCACAAATGTGAAATGCGATCTTCCACAAGAACTTTAGATCAGCAGAATTCACCTCCATCATTGATCTAAACCATCTTCGATCTTGGCCCTTGAAACTTACAGGTGTTTAAACGATTCCAAAAATACAAAAATTACTTTTCATCGTGCAATTTAGATTTGTGAAATAGATTTCCTCCGTCGATTTGATATGACCATTGATCACCACCATCGAAATACAACACTTTTTACACCATTTCATTGATCTAAACATTTTATTTCTCTCGGCACATTTAAACAGAGAAATTGTTCATGACCGTAGATCTATTTACTCCTCTTCATCTAACGGACAGTGGTACCTGCAAGTTAACTTGTTCCCTCTTCTGCAAAAATTCTTAAACCTGTTCACTTGAGCCTTTCATTTCCTTTGAGATATCTGCAAAAACTTATCAATATCCTCCAAGTTCATATGATATAAAAATTTGGCAGACCTTAATTCTCCTTTCACAGCTCTAGTCCTCTCAAGGGGGCGTCACCTAGGGACCAATATGATATCACGTCCGTTCATATTGGGGGGGTTAAAATTAAAAAATTAAAAATCAATATATTGGGGGTATATTAGGGGTAACTAGGGTTTTTTTTATTATTTAAATATCCAATATGTTGGGGTATGTTTTATTCAACATTTTCGCCTGAGCTGTTCACCGATCCTCCAAGCCTTGCTTGCTAGGTGCCTGCAAGCTCCTTTGCTTGTGGTCTGAGTGCACCTGCACCAAGTCGAGGTTCCTGTGAGCTAGGTTTAGGGCATTTTTTCCATCGTGTGGCTGTTAACAGGGAGTTTTTTCAAATCCCCACAGTGTTTTCTGGAAAACGAGGGCGTTTTACTCCTTGGGTTTTTTTAGGCACATTTTCTCCATCGTGTTTGCAAGATAACAGGGCATTTTTTCCAGCAGCATTGCAGTGGTAGCAGTGTTTTCTAGAAAACGAGGGCGTTTATTCACCGTTTTGTGGTCATGGGTTTGTGGTGGGTTTCTCTGGTGCTGGAGGAGGCACATTGGAGAGCCATTGCATATCATTCTTGGAGGTATGCTGTAGTGTGTTTAATATTTGATGAAAAATGCCTGTACTTCTTTTTGTGAGATAACAGAGACAGTTGCTTACCCATTAGTAGTTCCATAATTAATAGCATGGTCAAAATAGTAATTCCTAGAATCATGAACTAGATCTTATACCTATACGTTTTCCATTGATGAATAAACTCATGTTTATAGGTCAACTACAATGAGATCCACATCTCTAACTATTGCTACCTTTTCCATTGCTGATGTTGCTCTCTTTATGCGGCCTATACCCCTACGTATGATGAATCAATGGGTTATGTATGGATTTCGAATTGGAAGAAATTCCAGTGGTCTAGGAACAGATCCAATTGACCGAGTTTAGTTCAACATTGACCCATATTCCATTGCAGGACCAGCTTACCTTCACTCTATTCCAGATTCATTCTATTTAGACCCAGTGCCAGTAGCATATGTTTAATACAGGGTAGTCCCTCCCCTGGAACATTCGGTACCTTATTGAAAGAGAAAGATAAGCATTCTCCTATAGAGGATTGTATCCATAAAGATAGTCAGGGGCCATTTAGTGGGTGTTTTTATTGTTCAATATTTTGTAGTTTTTGGTGTCAACTGCTTTAGCATGCCCTGCAGTTTTTTGGTAAATGGTTTTAGTTGTCACACGGGTTTTCCCACTTGATATGCTTGAACTGACTCAGATGTAGCTAGCATTGTCGTTGGTGGTTTTCTGGGCTACCCGTGGAGTGGATACGCCTTTTCCAAAGTATAAACCCAATTGATGGCTACTATTGTCCCGAGCCAGTTCAAAATAACTGTGTCTCCTTTGGAACTCATGATAATCCCTGAGCACGGGGAAAGAGCATTTGAGTTTTTTGGTAAATGGTTTTAGTTGTCAATTCCATGATGTTTACGAAATCAGGCTTGAAAATCAAAGATTCTTACAAACTAAAGTTAGTAGGAATATTCACACCCTGGATTACAAAGCCCTTAGCATTTGTATGTGATATTTTGCAGTGCTTTTTTGAAATATTGTTAGGCATTGGCTGCTAGGCTGGAGATCTGCTAGAAAATCTGGTTAAGGGTCAAAGGTCAATGTGGGTAGAAGATTTCTTCTAGGAAAATACATAATCCTTATGCTGCTTTTCAATCACTGATCTGGTCACTCCCAAGTTTGCGATCTCATCCAATTCACCACTGTAATTTTTCCCTTGTCGTCACTCATTCTGTGGATTTTCAGTAGCTACCATTGACAGGTGTGAAGAGAAATGTACACAGATTTTCCTGATGCTGGGTGAGAACATAGGAAGGCCTCAACCTTTAATACAAATTCAAAAATTCCACCTCAACCTTGAGGTTTCTTGGATGAATTTGCAATGTTAAATTACATCAGCATATACTTCACTTCTTTTATCTGCTATAGCCATACTTGTATTTGTAGCTGCATACTAGTACTTCAGAGATCTCTATCATATCTAGATGACATGCTTTCATTCTTTTATTGTTGCATTTCCTAATAATCCAGACAAAATTAATGCTCTTCCTTTACTGTTGTGAAAGAGACCACAGTCTATTTATAAAAGTAGTCATATTATCAGTTTGAAAAATAATGCCCTGGGGTGTTTTTATTGTTCAATATTTTGGAGTTTTTGGTGTCAACTGCTTTATCATGCCCTGCACTTTTTTGGTAAATGGTTTTAGTTGTCAGTTCCATGATGTTTATGAAATCAGGCTTGAAATTCAAATATTCTTACAAACTAAAGTTAGTAGGAATATTCACACCCTGGTAACTGATTCTGGTAACCTTAGAATGATAATAGTCTGCGATCCTTGTACACACATCCGAGGTCACAAAGAAGCCTATTTTGTGCTTCAAACTTCTTAACGAGTTGAGCCCAAAAAGCTATTATAACCCATGCAATTCATTTGTAATTTTTAAGAAAATAAGTTTCTTCCAACAATTGTAATGTCCTTTCCAAATGAAATCAGCCAGATTTGAAATGTAACATCAGATAAATTTTCCATCTGATATGTCATATACCCATTCTGTAAAGTCCACCCACAATAGCAATTCAAGTGAAGTGTCTCCAGAGTGGAAACTTAACATTTATCTCCCTTTTCATGCCAATATTTTGATTTTTTTAGCCAAATACACTGCTTCAATACCACTACAATTGCATGTTAACAAAACAATAAAAACAAAGAATACACGATACAATCAGGTATTAACTTCAGACTTTCAAACCTATCCTGGAAGAATGAAATGAATGGAGAGACTCTTTAAGTTCATCCTCTCTACTTTCCCCTGGATTTCCAGTATCCTTTCTTATTTCCTACTCTAGTGTTTACCTTTTGTCACCTGCCCCCAATTCCATTACATATGAAACACATACTTTCAATATCCTTGCATTTTTCTCTGTTTCTTATTTGTGTAAAACCATTATGAATGTGCCCACATTTAAGTGATAGGATAATGATATAGCAAGGGACATGATTACATTTAAAATGAAATAGCAAATGATACTCCGCAAACTGCTCATAAAGTTAAGCCCAAATGATTTTCATCTGTTGAGCAGCTGCTTGTTTATGGCTATTAACATGGTGATGGTTCATAGGGAATTTATTTTTGGCACCATATTTATTCATTTTGTTATGATAATAGCATGCATATTTTATCATTACTTGCATAGT
The DNA here is from genome assembly GCA_001517045.1 of Pseudotsuga menziesii. NCBI lineage: Eukaryota > Viridiplantae > Streptophyta > Pinopsida > Pinales > Pinaceae > Pseudotsuga > Pseudotsuga menziesii. The sequence goes on along the minus strand of LPNX011030100.1, from coordinate 6,614 downwards.
ACCAAAAACCAAGTGTGATTTGAATTTGAAATCCACCAAGGACAGGGATTGAACACAGTGAGGTCCATGCTAGTTACATGGGCACTTGGTATGAAATTGGGATGAACCAGTTATTTTCGGTTTGTGGTTTGTCTCCCACTATGAATGTATTGGTTATGCCAAGGCTTGTCTATGGTTTATTTTGTGTTATATCCTATGTTTCTAAGGTGTATGCACCCATTCTTAAGGTACAGTTCTCTGGTGCAGTATGCAATTTCCATACGCAGTGCAGGTCCAACACCAGTGTGGGATGTTCACCCAATATTTTCTGGGAGCACACCCCAGGGCCTGCATCATGGGACATCCCTAGCAGCCGAAATATGTTGGGGACTGCAGCCATTGTCCCCATCATAAAACTTAAATAGGGGAAAGGGGGTGACGTCCCCACAAATAACCTGAAAAAAGAACCCCAAAAAACCCTAAGCTTCCAAAAGAGGAGGGAAGAGTAAATTATTTATCATTCATTATTTAAAATTATGACTCGATATAATGGGAATTCTTCGAAATGCAATCATGGGTGTCTCAGCCATGTATCACAAAGCCCTTTTGGTTGATTTAAGTACACCTCTTCCCCAATAACACAATTTAAATTAAAAAAATGTTTTTTCCATACATCTGATATAAAGATCAATCAAAACAAAAAGGAAAGACATAATGGTTTTGATAGTGGTAAACCTGGAAACTCACATCTTGTCAAAATCAACTCCCTCTTTCTTGGAGAACCCTCTAGCATCTGTAAATTTTCCTTTAATATTCAAACTAGGGCTAAACAGTGCATTCAAATGGAAAAACCTGGTAAGTATGGTCTGTACCTGTGTTGCATGGGTACCCATACCCAGGGGTTGGGTACACATACCGGTACTGGGTACACGTACCGGGTACTTGGGTACGGCAATGGTACATACCCAGACGTATCCTCATGTACCATGAATAGTGTTGCCGTACTGGGTACTTCATAAAAAAAATTGGGTACGTTTGGTGAAAATGGTACGGCATACCTCGATTTTGGGTACGGCTATGGTACGGCCAGTATATAAAACTAAACCAAACTAATACAATTTGTTCCCACAGTTGAAGTCTAGTTCTAGTGATTTATCCTTCTTCAAACAAATATGTAGGAGCTATGATAGGATTGGTGGGAATTTTCAACCCCAAGATTTACATGGAAAGGTTGTAGGAGCTTTTTAACTCAACACGGATAATGCCTCACTGATGTTTTGATTTGAATTTTTGTTTGAATAATGTATCACTGCTTGAACATAGATTTTAATGGCAATTCTTCACATAACATGCTCATAAATTATAGCAAGGAGCTAACATTAACAATTATTTAAATGGCTAATAAACAGACACCCAACAACATAGTAAGAAGGTGCTTTTTACATGCCTGTAGCAGCCCGTTGACAGATCTGGAAATGAACATTGAGATACCCAAGTAATGTGGCCATACAATGTGATAGCAGTGAGAAAATCTTATAATGGCTGAGATCTAAAATGTGTTGTAGATGACTATTGGGAAAACATCATCTTTTACTTAAATATTTAGATCTGGAAATGAGAGTTATTTGACTCACAATACATAGTTATGAAAGTACTATAGCAGCCTTAGAATGTGCTGGGACTGACAATCAATGGATGAAGAAGTAGAATCTGGTATAACAAATCTTGTAGTAGCTTTATTCTTCGCAATGTGCCCAATGGAAGTATGTAAGCACAATATAAGAGTGAATATTTTACCACATTGATATTTCAATTTATGGCAGCCTGGAAACTACTGGTTACACTCTTCCCATGAATCATTTCATCTAAAGCAGCAAAATCTTGAACTTCTTCTCCACATGAAGACCCATGACTATATACTGTCAGCGGGCATTAACAATATTGACGTGGGTGCTGTATATACAAATTGACTTAATTCTTCTGGTGATTAATAGTACATTTTCTATTGTGAAAATGACTATCTTCCTTCAGATTTTTAGAGATGGAATTTTACAATAAATCAGAAGTTTTGCCATAAAACATATTAAATTACTTTGAATAACAAAATATGATAGCTATTTTAAGTTTTTTGAAGATTCTTTTAGAAATGAAGTAGCTACAAATGATTCAACATAGAGAGGACTGACGTAGCATTCTTTTAGTGCAATTGTTTATACCTTAACTTCATATGCAATTCAAAAAACTTTTCCTATCTTTTTCAAAGCTACTAATTGTTGGTTGTAAAATGGCCATGTGATATTGTTTTACCTCCTAATCATACTACAAAATTATTGTAGACTAGTCATATAGTTGTTGATGACATGGCTTGAAGAAGCCAAATTTACTATTTTGTTCATTGTTCAGTTTCACTATTTTGATCTTTCTATTTCATGACTGAAAAATGCCATTAGGCAAATTTTGAATGTAGTTTGACAATGTTGAAAGGACTCGGACATGCTTTCATTCTCTTATTGTTGCATTTCCTAATAATCGAAAAAAAATTAATGCTCTTCCTTTACTGTTGTGAGAGAGACCACAGTCTATTTATAAAAGTAGTCATATTAGCAGTTTGAAAAATAATTCCCTAGGGTGTTTTTATTGTTCAATATTTTGTAGTTTTTGGTGTCAACTGCTTTAGCATGCCCTGCAGTTTTTTGGTAAATGGTTTTAGTTGTCAGTTCCATGATGTTTACGAAATCAGGCTTGAAAATCAAAGATTCTTACAAACTAAAGTTAGTAGGAATATTCACACCCTGGATTACAAAGCCCTTAGCATTTGTATGTGATATTTTGCAGTGCTTTTTTGAAATATTGTTAGGCATTGGCTGCCAGGCTGGAGATCTACTAGAAAATCTAGTTAAGGGTCAAAGGTCAATGTGGGCAGAAGATTTCTTCTAGGAAAATACATAATCATTACGCTGCTTTTCAATCGCTGATCTGGTCACTCCCAAGTTTGCGATCTCATCCAATTCACCACTGTAATTTTTCCCTTGTCGTCACTCATTCTGTGGATTTTCAGTAGCTACCATTGACAGGTGTGAAGAGCAATGTACACAGATTTTCCTGATGCTGGGTGAGAACGTAGGAAGGCCTCAACCTTGAATGCAAATTTAGAAATTCCACCTCAACCTTGAGGTTTCTTGGATGAATTTGCAATGTTAAATTACATCAGCATATACTTCACTTCTTTTTAAGCAAATACACTAGACAACCCAAGAAAGGAAATACTGAGCAAGAGTACTTCAATTTGTTAACAATTTGTTAATTTGGTTATGTGATAGCCTTCTTCATGTTTAAAGGCTTTGCAACATCCATTATAGTATTCCATTCTGTACTGATAACCAAATCTTTGTTTCACTGGAAAGTTCTGTCATTATTTCTCTATTTTTTATCTCTTTTTAATCCTGAGAGTGAAATCTATTTTGTTTTGAACACACTATTGTTTCTGGCATTCCATATTCAATCCAAGCTGGTTTAGCTTGTCAGAATGCCTTCAGTATAGCTTGG
>LPNX011030064.1:4692-15241 GCA_001517045.1 Pseudotsuga menziesii | reverse complement strand
ATAAAATGCTAGGGCCCTGGAAACAAAGGCCATAGGTCACCCTGTACAATAAAGTAACTGCTTAATATAACCAAGGAAACGGAGAAAACCTCATGGGAAAAACACCCCCCCTCAAACTAAGCAGTAAATCAAGAAATGGTTCTTCTATGCAGCAACATCCTGAGACTGTGCATGTGAACCTCTGAATCCAAACTAAATGAATATGTCTAGAGGAATCTTCGACTTTGAAAGAAAAACAATGCACTCAACTGAATCAGAAATATAAGTAGCTGCACGGTGAAAACTTGACCCATGTAGAGCAACTGAAATCATCTGAAGAGAGAGAAAAGGTTCTTGAGGATTCAAACCATGTGTGGAACACTCAAGAAACTGATATGTTGCAGCCATGAATAGCAAACCATGATTGGTAAAATCAGCCCCAAATATTAGGAGCAAGTGTCCAAGCAGATGCAGAATGTTTTCCTCTTTACTAGTTCTATGAGGAGATGAGCTTGTGACCAAAGGTAGAGAATCCCTAGGACTCTGGAGAGAAAATGCTTGAGATACATAATCTGATATAGATTCTGAAATAGAAAATGAATCACAAAATAAAATATCAGCAACCTCATAAGAGGAAACTAACACCAAATCCCCATCAGCAAAATTGAAGAAGAACTGCGGTACTTGATTTTTCACATCGGAATTGGTGAGAGCAGCTACAAGCATGATTGAAAGATCTTGGATTTTAAAATATGAAAAAAATAATATCAGATTAGAATGTAAATCAGATCTAAATAAGTTCACAACAGATCCAAAACTATGAAATGAAATCAAATCCCCAGCAGCAGTTTTGTAGGAGACTTGTGGTACTTGTTTCTTCACACCGTTGATGAGAACAGCTACAAGAAGTACTGAAGGTTTATGAACCTGAAATTTTGAACCAAGAAATATCAGATCAGATACAAATAATATCATATCAGATCCAATAAGGTTCATGTCATATCCAAAATTATGGTCAACCGAGACGGTGGATGCACATTTGTCTTTTGCTTCAAAATTCTGAATTTTTGTGGATGCAATCCTACAGGATTTTGCTGAAAGATATAGATCATGGGGAGAGAATGTGTCACTCTTATAATCTGATATTTCTTCCAAAATATCCAATTTTTTACATATTTTCACACCAGCAGCAACATTGGAGGGAGAAAAATCAAATTTCTCTTCACTTTCGGAAGCAATTACTGGTAAATTTTGCACAGAATTCAAAGGAAAATCACCGGTGAATGTTTGCATGGAAGTGCAGCAGTATTTTTATTCAATATCAGAGATTCGAATGTCTTCTTCTATTTCAGCAATATGAGAATATGAGATATCACATATCTCATGAACTTCTGAAGCATCAGGAGAAGGAGTCACTTCATGGAGACTTTCTTCAATTCGAATTGAATGTGTAGAAGATTTTGCTTCATCTTCATCTTGAACAACTTCATCAGAGAGAGTAGAGGCTGAGAGTTTTGAGTGAAGAACTCTTGTGGTGCTGGCCGTGATCTCCAAATTACTATTATGATCCTCATTGTGCTTGCCAAAGGTTTTGTCCAATATTGTCCATACTTCCTTTAGGTATTCAGCAGAACCAAGATTAAGGTAGTACAAGCTATCATCAAGGGCTAGACATATTGCTCCAAAAGCTCTGTCACCGTCATTTAGCCAGTCATTCTCATTATCATAAGTCTCTCTTCCAATTCCAATAGACACCTCATAGAGACATCATCTCTTCAGATATGCAATCATCTTCAACTTCCATTCCGAATAGCTTGTGAATGGGGTGAGAAGAGGGATTGATGAGTCCATTTGAAGTTGTACCTGTTAAGACCTGCAAATCAAAACAAAAGGGGCACCATAAGGTCGGACAGCATGCACATTCTAGGCTTTCATCACACCCAGCATAGTCAATCAAGAAAGCTTGATCAACAAGTTCTTTACTTGGGATGTTGAGTGGTAAGCCTTGGCTTCTGGTGCAGTGCTGTATTTTGAGCTATTGCTCAAATTTCATGGAGAAATCTGTCAAAAAGCTTGTTCTTGAGAGATTGTTCTTCATCCCACCGCATGCTCTGATACCATATTAATTCTTGCACATGATCTAGGAACTAGGAATCAAAATCATCAAATAATAATTGACAAATACTCATGAATTGGAAATAATCAGATCAGAATTGGTTTCCTCTCTGTATATTTAAAAAACAATAAATGGTTACAATACCAATGCTAAGCAATGGCTTAAATCCATGAATAATTCGAATACCTAAGGAGAAAATTCGAATTCAATGAGTGAGTCTAGCTTAACTGACTCTAAACCATTCAATCTCACTCAGTTAACCACTTGACCAAAACCCTAATTGACTCACCAAACCCTAACTGAAGTCAAAGTGCAATAAATGACTGAATCTCAACTGAAGGAGATCAAACACATGTCATAGCAATCCAACCATCAAGTGCTAGTGCTGCATGACTCCAATGAACCCCGATGAGGTTAACTGAAGTTGAACTAACCATCAGAAGTTGGTGGAGGCACCTTGTTGACTCCAGTTCATTAAATAATAATAAATAATCATTAAATAATATATTTAATGAATGGAGGCACCTTAACTGCCTGTAACTGACTGGTTGAACTGATTGTAACCACCAGTTAGCAATTAGGTGCATTAATATCACTCAGATCACCCCCGAAGTGCTCCAGTTAGCCTCCTTGACTGTAGGTAGGCGTGGGTGTGACTCGATGATGGCAATTAATGCTCCACTGATGTCAATTAAACTTAGGATAGTGGTTTAACTAGGCCAATTTGACCAAAAGAGTGTGTATGATGGTAAATGTCTCCAACATATGGATGATTTGGGGAACCTTAGAAGGATAAGTATGTTTATAAAATACATTAATAAACCAAGAGAATGGCTTTTGATCATTTGATGAATTTGGGTTTGTGAAGAGAGAGCTAGTGGATGACTAGCTCCTTGCCTTGGCCAATTTCGAGGGTGAAAGATTCCCATCTTAATTGGTGATTTGGAGAGGCCAATCAATTATTTCAAGGAGATTTAATGGAGTCATAATTTATAGGTTAAAGCTACAGGAATCTCATGGACATCTCGATATCAGCTTGTTTTTCCATCATCTCAAGTTTTCTCACCATATTTTATCTCTATGGAATGAGGCGCACTAAGTGAGCTATCCATCTCTTTGAGGGAGCTTCTCTTGCTCTAGTATTCTATATTATTATTTAAATTTTCTGTTCTTTCAGTTCAGAAATATTTCAGGTCGAAAGGCCAAGATATCTCATGTATTATTGTCCAATATTGAAGAAACAATGCCATTTCTCTAATACCTTGTTGTAAACTCTTGCAATATTGATGGAATTGAATATATTTGTGCGCCATTGATGATTTATAAATGGATGAGCTGTAATTAATGTATACTATGGGTTTCATGCTTCTTAACTAAGAATTTTTTGCCATTGGGTCGAATTTCATATCATTTGGAGCAAACTACATCTCGTTTCCCCAAGGGTCCAAAACTAGTTTTTTATATCTGATTGAAGGAAGTGATAAAAGCCATGGTAGGTCGATTGGTTATGTATATGAGTCTCTTATAATTTCTTTTACATATCCCCTTCTTCAATTTGATAATTTTAGTGGGTTTTAGCACCCTTGGGAAGCCATTTCTATCATTCACCCCAAGGGAGATTTGAGCCCCGAAATCGCTAATTAAAGCATCTATCTTATTCAGAATTTGATATAGAATTTTAGAAGTAATTGGAAGGCCATAATAAATCCATGAAAATTATAATTAAGCTATTATATCACTCATACACCTTTTGGTACAATTCAAGAGCATTTTGAGCCATTTGGAGTCATCTACCATTGGGGGTTGGAACCTTAAAACTACTAGTAAAATCATGGAGTTCTCTTGGATACCTATTCGACCACGAAAAAAAATATTATGCTTCATGTTGCTGCCTTTGAAACACCTGGGTTGCGTGGAAAAAATATTCAAGCCACTCGGTGTGTCCTTGGGAGCAAGTCTCGAGTCAAGGCTATCACCTTGTTCTTGACTCCTCCGTTTAGGCTCAACTCCTAACGAAGCCAAGGGGGGTAGAACCTAATAAGTTACTAAGGCAAAATTATTTAGTATGATGATGGTATTAAAGAGTAAGTTTTTTAGGAGTTTCGATTTAACAATTGTAAACAACAAATAACATGTTGAGATAATCACAAGTAAGCACGAAAATGACACCCAATCACATATAGATTGAAAGAAATAAACAGTTGACCAGTGCCTTGAAAATGGAGTCGAAAAATAATTAAGAGTGAACCACTTATACTATGAAACGAGAACTCGACACAGTTCTCATTTTTCTCTCTCCTAATTTTAGTATCTATTATTACCTTCATTTAAAAAAGGGTTGATACCAGTATCACACATTTTCATTTTAAGGAATTTTTGGGGCATTTGAATAATATTTGTCCTAAAATATTTTTAGTTTCTATTTTCAAGTGTTTTTTTATAAATTTAACAAAATATCATACAATTAGAAGCATGTTATAATGAAAACATATACATTTTGCAAATTTTTATTTAAAATAATACATTTTTATGGACAAAAAAAGACATTTTTATTGACAAAATTGTAAAAATTTAGAGAAAATAAATACATTGAAAGTCATAATTAATGGATTTTGAGAGATCTTTTGTATAAAAATGATACAATTTTATATTATTTTCCAAAAAGCGACCATTCACATAAATTCAAGAAAAACAATACCATATATATATAAATAACATATTAAAAAAATTATATATAGAAATTTTATTTCTAAAATAAAGTCTGAAAGTCAAAACATTACCAATATATCTTATCAAAAAGTTGTCAAAGTTCACATTTTCTTCAAGACATGAAACTAACCAACAATATCATGCAAGCCAAATTCTTCATCGAAATTAGAATTTTCTGAGCTTGGATTTCTTCATGGACATCAAGGTTCTCTTCCATTAGGTAATCTATGTCTTCAAGATGCCCAAACTGCTCCTCTACAAACATCCCTCCTAATAGGGGTTGAAGCTCTTTTAACATCTTCTGCACAAGTGTTTCACTAAAATTAAAAAAACTACATTAAAAAAAAATTGCATCGATACTACATTAAATTGAACAAGGTCAATATAAATGAATGCAAATAACCAATTCAACTTATTCAATCCATTTATTCAACTTTTTTCATGATCTCTATTCATGTCCAATTATTTTTACCCAATGAATGTAAATGAGCCATTCAACTTATTCAATGCTATTATTTTTGTGAATCAATATAATGGCTTCTTGCCAATGATGCCATCTTCATTATTGTCACAAAATATACTAAATGGAGCAAATCCATGGTTTTTATTACAATTGTATTTATTCAGCTTGATCTCTATTCATGTCGAAGATATCTACCCAATGAATCCAAATGGCCAATTTAACTTATTCAATGCTTTTATTTTTGTGAATAGACATAATTATTATCACAAAATATAGTAAATACAACAAAGCAAAAGGTTTTTATTAAAATTATATATTTTAAATTTTGTTTTTATGTTGTTTGCCATGATGCCATGTTCATTATTGTCACAAAATATAGTAAACACCATAAAGAACTTCCCAAAATATAGTTGTGTAATAATAAATTAGCTAATAACTTAAATGAATGATGTCAACTTGTGGTGCAGGAACATTCACTTGAACCTAGCGATTTCTAAGGAGCTCCCCTTTGGCTTAGATTGAGCTGAAGCAAACTGCATAGAGGTTTACCTCACATAAGAGGACACAAAAATAACAAGACAATTCTCACAGTTGCAAATCTTGAGCATGTAACCATTAGGATCATGGAAGAAAAGTTGGACGATGTACAACCCTTCATCTTCCACAACACATTTTTCATATTTTTTTTCCATTTGTTACAATTTATTTTCCACTAAAATAACATCTGGGCACTGCGAGAGAAAAAATAGTAACAGTGATCACGACAGCTCTAAAATGAAGCAAATCCTTCTAGAATAATAGTAAGAATCTCTCAAAGGTGACTATAGGACTTTAAGTAAACCTGAAAAGCGATTTGGTTATCTCTTGGATCGATCTTAGTTTTCTTAGGGAGATCATCCCAAGACATGTACTGTAAGAGATGAATCCCCACATTGTAACCGAATAAGCTAGACATCAACAACAGTTTAGATCCGTTGGAAGATATATGAAATATTATATTCAGACAGTAATGTTGGGTAAAGGACTATATTGACCCAAATATCTTACCAAGCTCCTTCAAAATTGAATGAAGATGGCCTCCTAACTTGCTGAAATCCAAGAACATTCTTGTATAATTCCGTAGAATCCGTGACAGATTTGCAAACAAATGAAACGTGATTAAGAGATACCAAAGGAAAAGGTTGGGAAATTGTTGTTTTTTCACAGTCTACAAATGGAAATTAATAATTTGGTAGGCACTGGTTTTCAAAAATGATTTACACTCTTCAGGGCATTGCACAACCATCTCCTTATTAAATAAGTTTTAAGGTAAATAATAGAAATCATCTGTAGCCAAAGTGTCACAATTACTTGTTTCCTTACGATATTGGTTAATTACTTCTGCATTTATTACTTGGTAAATAATAGAAATTATCTGTAGCCAAAGACTTTTGATTTTGGTTTGAACAGCTGTGAATATTTGATTGAGCTGTGTCGAGGTTAATACGGGAAGGGGTAAAATCATCCATAACTCTCAGTTCCATATCCATTTCCCATTTCTTAGCCAACCCAAGGCATCCATGGAAGGGGTATTAGTGACACATAGAAAGTGACAGAGCAAGCAGTAGGGGTTTTACCAGCATTAGAGGTGATAGAAGGCTGTAAATACAGGAGAGGGTAGCCATGTGTTCCTTTTAGTAGGTTCCATATCTAGTTATTCACCTCGTTTACTAGCATTAGTAGGTAAGGACTCATGAACAACGGGTGCATAGCGGAACTTCAAGGCACTTCCTTAATGCGGCTCGTTCCATATGTATTTTTTTATTAGTGCATATTAGTTTGAATGGTTATGGTTCATGCTTTACTTCAATGCTTTCTCAACATGAAGGAGGTAGTAAGGCATGAGGAATGAGGGACAAGCTACTCAACCGGTAGTTCTAGGAATGAGAACTATTTCTTATTCCTAGAACTACTATTAATACGCCCCTTTGCCCTTGGTTGATAACAATCGTTAAGCTTGCAGCTTCCAGCCGAACAACTAGCACGAGGTCAGGATGATGACCAGCCAAAATAGCAGCACGAGGTCATGTTTACAGCTTATCATCCCACTCTAGCTAGGGATTATAAGTAAGGGCACCAATTGGGAGGGGGGAGGTCGGGATGCCAGGCAAACACTTAGGAGGTAGACCAGCACAATGGCAGCATGAGGGAGGTTCGGATAAGAGACCTGGGTAAACGATTGCTTGTAGGTTTGGTAAAGGTACCTGGACAACTACCCCATTGCAAATATCCTTCAGCAGAGAATAAACAAGCCAAAAGTAAGTAAAAAGACAGCTAAACAACTGATTTTAGTGATAAAGGAGCATCAAACATTGAGAATGGAGGAAACTGAGTTTCCCTCCCAAGACTCTTCTAGCAATAAAGTCCCCTCAGCTATGTTTCTGCATCACATTCTGGTTCACCATTACCAATGGATTTAAGGGTAAAAATATCCAGGTCGAATTTAGCATAAAGCAGTGGGCGGACGTCCTCCACTTGACTTAGGCTGTGTAAGAATGAGATGAGCGTTGTGAGCTCTTATTCAGACTTGATAATACCTTCGAAGGGTATTATGGGGAGTGTGGTGGTCTGCTAATACTCATAGGAAATGGGGGTGTCGTCAACGAAAATTAATCTACTTAGATCCCTTCCAAGGTGAGACAGGTATTTAACAAACTTGCCTTTGATCCCAAAGTAGGATGAATCTCTGTAAAGCCTGAAGCTGATGCGCTTATCTCTGTCGATTTGGTCGAGTAAGTAAAGTAGTTCGCTCTCTTTTTAGTGCTGAGGGTTAACACCACGATCTTGAACAGCTTTTCCATTTATGTGAAAAATCAATCCAAACTGACCGGGCCTCTTTTTCTTAATTTGTAATGCACCAGAACATCTGGATTAATAGTATGGGTGGAGGGAGGAGGGAGGCGGGAGCAGAGCTCCGCTCCCGCCTCCCTCCTGCCATGCTCTGGTGGCACAATTCTCTTAACACCTAAGCTGATATGTGACATCCTTAATTTACACCTAGGATGGGTGCTATCAATTCTGTACAAAAAGCTAAGGTTTAGACAAAGGTATGGGAATTACCATCAAATTTCCTCATTTGGGAAGCCTGGTTGACTTAACTGTGACAGGAAATAACTTGTACGAGCCATTAAGTCTTGAGCCTTCGAAACCCAAGAGGCTCGTACTATATCCCAGCTATCATATTTTTACAAGATGTGAAACCCAAGGAAGTTATATCGAGTTTAAGGAGCATCACGACAGTCCTTCCAAAATGTATTCTGGAAAAATTTTAGTGTTAGACTTTCATAGCTCCATGGTATCTTGCTTTTGTTTTCTCCTTTCGATGAGCTTGCTTAGCTCAGCCCAAACTCATGCCTCAATTCAGTTTAAAACGGAGGTATCTATATCTACGTCTAAGTGGTTACTCAGCTCTCCAGGCATAATCGACGAGGTGAGTGCAACGTTTTCCTAACAAAATATTTAAAACATAAAACACCCAATATTTTATCTAAATTCTAATAGATCTTAAACCTTTTTGTAGGTTAAAGAACTCCTCTGGGATTTAGCAGCTATTCGAAGCGAAGGCTAGAGCAATAGCTCAAATTTATTCTTAAAAAAAAAATTGAGTAAGGCCTCTGTCAGTCCTATGAGGCTCTCATGGAGGAGAAAGTTTATAATAGTTTTAAAAACCATCTTGTGATGAGATTTTTATCAACGGTGTTTACTTTAGGGGAAGGAAGTTTATACCTATTTAGAAAACTCTTTAACGCTTTTAAGTAGACTGTATAAATTTTAAGCCGAAGTTGGATAGTTATGGCCACTCTAAACATAACAGAACCATACGAAGTTTTTAAAAACATTTCTTGATATGATTTCTAATTCTGAATCGAAATACTATAGTGGGAGAAGTTATGCTTGGAAAGGGTTTTATTAGAATACTGTCAACCCGAGAGGGTTTAACCATAACCAACTTGTATAGAGAATACTTTGTCTCTTTTAGTTGAGTTTTGAAGTAGGGCTTCTTATTGTTCAATTGAATCTTGGAAATGAAAGAAGTCCATTTTGTAAACAATACAACTCTGGAACTAATTGCTTACCTATGAGATTAATTGTTTAGACAACTGTTCTTGACTTCATGTGTTTATTTTTGGGACCCTACGGCATTAACTAAGTTTTTAAGAATTGTTTAGTATGATGCTTATGCGTTATGTAACAACCAATAAATAAAATGCCCAAATAATAAGGGAAAACAAAATATGGCCGTGGATTTTTTTTTAATTATTTATTTGGAAAAAATCAGTTTGTAAAAAGAAAAGAATAGTTTACTATAAAAAAATAGGTTCCACCATCCTTTGTTTTACCGAAATAGTTAGGTAAACGCTTAGATATAATGATCTTACTTTTTTTATACATTTTTTATCCTCTAGATGGTCCTGTGTCTCATAATTATATTATTAATTACTCACTGATCCCTAGTTGTTTCATTAATTCAGGTTCAGGTTAAAAGAATAATTATCCATCCATGTTTATTCATTACATTATTTCAAGAATATAATACTAATACAAGAAACAAAAATCCAATGTCAGTGGTGTTGTGGACTTTGTGATCTTGTTTTAATTTCCCTTTCCAAATCCTCTTGAACACGCATTCGAGGTTTTTTTCATAGTGTGCTCATCATGAAATAGAACAACCTCTTGTATGCAAAATAAGTTGTTGAAATAGCATTCGTCCAAGGCACATTATGACATTACATTATGTCATGTCAATCCAAGACACATTATTCCATTACAATATATTATATCATGCCAATTTTTTTAAAATATTGTCATTAAATTATATTATATCAATATATTTTGTCTTTTATTTATTTATTTTAAGTATAATGAGTTTTCTGTCATAGTGTGCTCATTGTGAAATAGAACAACCTCTTGTATGCAGAATAAGGTGTTGAAATATCATTCTTCCAAGGCACAATATGTCATTTCATTATGACATTATGTCATTACATTATATTATATCAACATATTATGTCATTTTTTAAAATATGGTCATTACATTATATTATATAATATATTATGTCATTTTTTTACATTTCATTATGGCATTATGTCATTACAATCCAAGGCACATTATGTCATTACATTATATCAACATATTATGTCATTTTTTAAATATAATGAGGTTTCTATCATAGTGTGCTCATCCTGAAATAGAACAACCTCTTCTATGCAGAATAAGTTGTTGAAATAGCATTCGTCTAAGG
>LPNX011030005.1:48717-80017 GCA_001517045.1 Pseudotsuga menziesii | reverse complement strand
CCTAGAAATGGGATCTACCTGAAGAAGTACTATGCCTAGGCTTAGCACTTTTTCTTGTATATTAATGTATGTATTTTTATGTACATTAGGTTGTCAGTTTCGTGTTTTATACTATCTGCTGGTTGTTGCAGATTTCTTCCGAGATGTATGTAGGTTTTGCTGATGGCGCCAGCCATCACACTTGTAACCTGGCTTCGGCAGCATGGGTTATCTACTCCCCCTCAGGACAGCTTGTTGCCGCGGGTGGTGCTTGTCTAGGTCCTGCTTCCAATAATGTTGCTGAATATAGGGCTGTAATTGAGCTCCTATGGGATGCTTTGTCACGAGGCATCACCCAGCTAGAAGTCCGTTTGGATTCTCAGTTGGTTGTTTCCCAGCTCAATCGAGCTTACCAGGGGCGTAATCCTACATTGTTACGTCAGTTCATGCAAATACGTTTACTGGAAAGACATTTTGAAGTTATTACTTTTAATCACATTCCAAGAAACCAAAATTCATTAACTGATGCATATGCTAACTATATTTTGGACTGGCATCTCACACACATTCCATAAAATATACAGCAAATACATAAAAAAACATTTGTAAATAGGCTGACAACCAAACACAAATATATATATATATATATATATATATGTGTGTGTGTGTGTGTGTGTGTGTAAATATCTGTTCATACATAGGATAGGTCAAGTCTGATCCGTAGATCCCATCATGTACAAAATATACAAAAAGTGGATCAACATCCATCAAAATGCCTAGCACTAAGACTGTCCACCATGGCCACTGGGACCTGGTTGGTCCCCGTGATCTCTGTGCCCCCTGGCTTCCTCAGCCTCCTCGGCTTCGGCAGCCTCCACCGCATCCCTATATACACATACTGCTCTAGCTACCCGTCTGAAAAGACGTAGCCAGACCGGTGGAACCCCAACTACTGACTCCTGCATAGCTACAGGGAGATGCTCTATCCGTATAGTGGGTACCCGCTCGGTAAGCCTAGTCAGCTTCGCCTCGAGTACCTAGATCAATCTAGGATATCCTCCTGCTACAGGACGTACAAAGGTACGTGGGTGCCCTACAGGGTGTACTGGTCCAATATCTGCATTTTGACACATGAGTAGGGTTAGACTTGTGCATATGTATATATCCTATCATTTGAAAATCCATAAAAATTTGATAATGATAAAAAATAAAAAAATGACTTACCCATCTCTCCCCATGCTCCCTCATGGAGGGAGGTCTAGGTCTGGATCACCTCGAAAATCTAATCCGGCATATGGGAACTGCTCAAATGCTGGCACCTGTCGTTCCCACCATGTATAAAAATTGTCGTCATACATACTCTGTACTATATCTCCTCCTCCTTGATGGAGGAAGATATCTCCCCACCTGCTCAGCCTCGGCTGACGGGGATGCTGGACCTGTAAGGGTATCGCAGGGCTCATAGCTGGCACCCTCTCAAAGAAGAACGCAACCAATATACTAGCATAGCTAAAGTTCTTTCGTCTCCCCCTCCTACAGTCGGACAATTGCCTCCTCATGATGGGGGCAATCCCTGTACACCAATCAAAGAGTGTGCCTCTCAAGCAGTCCACTGCCACTCTCATCTGAGTCCTGGTAGCATGATGTAGTCCTGCTGACCCTGAAAGTCTAACAATGGTACTGGCCAATACCTGCAATGTAAAGTCCTATATGTCTGCGATGAGAACACTACTGCCCTTCTTTTGAGTACCTGGCCTGCAGAATACGTCAACATAGTTATGGACACTCAAGGGGTCACCACCCCTACCAGTGCCCTCCAGGTTCACCGGTGCTCCCCGATGTGATAATCCGGTAATAAAATAGATGTCCTCTGCGGTAAGCTCCAAAGTCTCACCTTGGATGTTGAACATCCCATTAGAGGAAATTTGGGGTCTAAAATAGGCCTTATAAGAAAACGTGCCAAAATAAGTTTTTGTGAGTTGGAATTCAAGAACCAATAGAATTTCAATAAAATAAGTCAACCATAATGGTTGAATTGACATATTTGTCATTAAAAAAAACTACTTTTTTTGTTCGTATTTTCGACATATCTCTTTGTGTTTTTACTCAAATTTCGATCGGGAGAGCTCGTTGGATGCGGAATTTGATTCCGCATCCAACGAGTACCCACACTGCATACTTTTGATGGACCCCGCTACCCCAAAAATAAGAAATACCTGAAAAAATGTGATGATGACATCATCATCACGTTTTTTCAGGTCTTTCTTGTTTTTGGGGTAGTAGGGTCCGTCAAAAGTATGCAGTGTGGGTACTCGTTGGATGCGGAATCAAATTTCACATCCAACGAGCTCTCCCGATCGAAATTTGAGTAAAACCACAATGAGATATGTCGAAAATACGAACAAAAAAAGTAGTTTTTTTAATGACAAATATGTCAATTCAACCATTATGGTTGACTTATTTTATTGAAATTCTATTGGTTCTTGAATTCCAACTCACAAAAACTTATTTTGGCACGTTTTCTTATAAGGCCCATTTTAGACCCCAAATTTCCTCTAGTGCATAATAATTGTTTTGTAGAATTAGGTTGAAAAACCCTAATTTAACGACTATCTAACTGAAAAATTCGTCCATTGTTTGAACCCTCTGATGATTGAAGTGAGTACTAGGAATCAACTGCCACTGGTCCTCTACTAGATAAGTCCTTGTTTGCTAGACAGTTAGTGTTTGTGACCCTTTCTTCTTTTATGTAACTGCAAAACTGGAGTATACCTTCCTTGATGTTTGTTCTTAAGTGCCTTTCATCTTTATACTTCATCCATGAGCTAGTTATGTTCACCCAAAACCGGTCCTTTGTGCCAAAATTTGATCATGTGCCTCTTACTGCTTTCCGTGGTTAAGGGATCAAAATGTTGGGTCTGTTAGATGTCAAAAGTGCTGCTTTTAGTGTCTAATGAACCGCTTCAGTGTCCTCCTAAACCACTGAAAGCCCTATTCTGCAAAAAAATTTAAGCAACCTCGAAAATTATGCTTTCAAGTTTTGTTTGCTTATCTTTTTATTCAGCCTACTCAATGTTTGGAAGGTTAGCAGTAGCCTAGCTTGATTCTGGATGCTAAAGGCTTATTGTTGCTTCAGCTAGGGTTTCCATTGTAAGCTGAGTGCTAGGGTTTGGTTTGGCATCCTTCACCTGCAGCCTCTGAAGCCCGATCATTCTGTACAGCCTAGTGTTTTCCTTCATGTATCTTATGTTTAGTCTTTTTAGAAAGATATACCTTTCTCTCATCTCTAGGAAAGAATTGTGCAACTTCTTATTCCTCTTGGTCAATATAGCATCGTTTTTCTTTATCTCTCTTTCTAAAATTTCCATTTCATACACTTGTCTCAACAACTGATTTATCCTCTGTGTCCTAGGCTTGCTAGAGGAAGCCTTCTGTACTGGTTCATCTTGATCTTTTGGTGTAGGTGATGGGAGTTCTTCATTTCCTGCTACAACCTGCACTACTAGGTCAGCACATTCCTCTCTTTCTTCTTCTGAATCTGAGTAGGGCAGGTTCAAAATGTTTCCACTATGTGCTATGATTTACTAGCCCTTTTCACTGAAATATAGGTTTATTTTAACCTGCTTAGTTTTAGAAGAGGAAGGAGGTTGTTCTGCTATTGTTTGGGAGATAGCCCTTCTTTTCCTCTTTCCACTCCTTAGGGTGCTAGGCTTTTTTGAACGAGACTTTCCCTTCTCTTCTGGTTGTAGGCCTGTGTCAAAACTATTCCAAAACAAGAACTGCGTCCATGCCATATTTCTCCTCTTCGACAATTCTTGGATAAGGAGTTGTATAAGGCCATGGTAAGAAAATCTTCCAGCAATATTAGTTGGCTGAGCCTTCACCTAGTGTGCCATTTTTGCCAGGCTCCTATGTAAGTAGAAAGGTAAATTCAATGGGCTCTTTCCTGTGAAGTGGTTCATTAGTTTGAAATGGTAAATCATGGCCCTGTTGTATCTTCCTTGACAAGTTATATAGACCACAATGGCCTTCAATAATTGCTTCCACCTCTCTTCTAGCCAAGTGGATGGGAAACTTTTCTTCCACACCACCCCTCTGTGTTCAGGCTTCAAATAAGATCTGAACTCCACATCCTTTGTAATGGTGGTTTTAAACCATTTCTCCCTTTTTCTAGGGACTTCATTCACTTCTGTAATTAGGGTTTCATCCACAATGAAGTCCTCCTTAGCTATGAGTGCCTTGTAGCCATTGAAAGAGAGATAAAATGCCTCAGCCACCTGCTGGTGTGAACCTTGAAATTTCTCACAAAATTTGTAGCAGCCAGCATCTTTGAAGAACTGGCAGACTTCTGGATGTGCTTCCAGGTGGCTGATGTCTCCTAATTCTTGCCTGAGAGGAGGCCCTCCCTTCTTCATTTGCTGAATGTGCTCCTGAGTTCCTGCAAAAATTCAATTCAATTTCTGTGGAAGAGTTTTAGCAGGCTAACTTTCAGAGGTGGTCTTTTAGCAGGCTAACTTTCAGAGATGGTTTCTAGTGGTGAGGATTCATGCAATTGAGGGTGGGGTGTACTGGAGGATAGGGAACTGATTATGAGGGTTTTAATAGCATGAGAAATGCTTGGATGAGAGGACGATGTCCTTTGGTGATATTTTCAAGACCACTTTCCCAACAATCATTTTTAATTCAAACGGGATATCCAGTGGAGATTGTCTATAGTTTGTTGGATAGGTGGAGGCAAGAATAGGGTTTTGAATCACATCATTCCTCATCAGAAAAATAACGGCCTCCTCAATCATTTACTTATGCCTTGATGTAGTTTCCCTATCCTTTCGGTGGTTTATCATGCCCTGCTGATGATATTTTATTTGATAGGAAGTTAACCATTTCTTCTTTTGGCCTTTTCGGCGGTTAAGGGCCCCCAGGATTTTGTCTACTAGCTGTCAAAACCAAAGCTTTCAGTGGCTAATGAAACACTAACCTGTTCTCCTAAGCCACCGAAACTCTATTTCCAAACGGTGCTGTAAAACTTGCTTTCGGTGTATTATAGTATCTCTAAATCTCCTCGTTTAACTGCAGAAAGACCAGACTTTCGGTGGCTAATGAACCATCAACTCTTTCACCTAAGCCACCAAAACTTCCTTTTCCTCGACACATTTCATTTTCTTTCGGTGGTTAATGCCCTCCTTCAATTGCTTGCTAAGCTGCCGAAACCAACACCTTTTGGTGGCTAATGAGCTGTTTGAAAGTCTTGCCTAAGCCACCGAAAGTCCCCTTTAACGAATAACTGAATGAGCTAGCTTTTGGTGGATAACTATTACCCTGCGTTAAACTGTTAGCTACTGAAACCACAGCTTTTTGGTGGCTAATGAGATGTTGGAAAACCCGCCTAAACCACCGAAAGCTAAAACTTTCAATTTTATCAAATATTGAAATACCAGAGATCCACAATTTTTCAATCACCTTAGAATCTTTCATAACATGACTTGAATTATTCATCCTATCAAAAATAAATTTTTAGAGTGAACTAATTGAAAACTAAATTTATTTTGGGAGATAACATCTAGCTCCTACTTGGGGATGGGAACCTTCCTATGAGGTCCCAAGAACCTCAAACCAAAATGCCTTTTCCTGAAAAACAACTAAAGAATTTAAAACTATCATTTATTGTTCCATTGGGCATGGAATTTATTTTGTAAGCAAAAACAACCTACTAACTAATATTTTACAATAACAAGGCCTGAAAGCCTTAGATAAAATAGAGTTTCAGAAATTTCCCTTTCACTGGGCCATCAAACACCTCCTCCCCTTCCATGTTTTTCAATTTGAATGTGTTGTTCTTCTCTATCTAAGCTATCACAAAAGGGTGAATCCATAGAGAGTCAAACTTTCCATGTTTTCCCTTGTCCTTCTTGACAGTATCCCACTTGAGGACCCTTTAGCTAACCTGAAAGTTGTCCACTTTTTCCCTTTTGTCAAACATGACCTTGATCTTCTGTTGAAGAGCTTCTGACTTTCCTATCACTTGTTCCCTAACTTATTGCAACTCCACCAAATCCATCATCCTCCTCACCATATCATTTGGTTCATATTCCTCCCACTGAAAGAATTTTGCTACTGGAAGAATTAGCTAAATGGGAAAAATGGCCTCAGTACCATAAACTAATTTGAAGGGAGAAGACCCTATAGATCTCTTGTATGTTACCCTATCAGCCCATAAAGCAAACTTTAGCTTAGAATCCTAGGTTTTTTTATTTGTCTCCAATAGTTTTCTGATGATCCTGTCTAGTCTTTTGTTGGATGACTCATTCAAGCCATTGCCTTGAGGGTAATAAGATGTGGAATGCACCAACTGAATGTCCATTGACTCACACATGTTAACCAATTCCCTGACTTTGAAAGCTGGTGCATTATCAGTCACTAGCCTTACTGGGAAGCCAAACCTGATAAAGATATTCTCATATAAAAACTTCATGATGACCTGATGAGTTGCATTCCTAGCAGGTACTGCCTCTATCCACTTGGTGAAGTAGTCTATGGCTACTAGGATCCATTTATGCTGACCACTAGATGAGGGATTTATTTCACCTACAAAATCCAGACCCCATTGCTGGAAAGGCCCATTCACTACAATAGGCCTAAGGGGCAAGGATCTGAGTTGTTGCTTCCTTATAAATCTTTGGCATTGGTCACAGGATCTCACAAGGGTACACACATCAGGAAAAAGGACAGGCCAATAGTATCCAACCCTTAGAATCTTATGGGCTATGGTCTTCCAGTAATAATGGCCTCCACATGTGCTTGAATTAAAGTGATGCACGACCTGAACTAATTCTTCTTTATCTAGACACCTCAACAAAACACCAGACAGATCTTTCCGATACAACAGTTTATCAATTACACAAAATTTAACAGACTTTAGTTTAAGAGCTCGTGTTTGATTTGAAGTGAGACCAGGAGGAAATTCTAATTTTTGCAGGAAATGAATAATACCTAAGTACCACTCACATGAGGACAAGTTTTCCGCCACTTGTTGAATGCCATTCTGATCCTGAACTGCTTCTATTGTTACTTCAGTTTGCAAATTTGTTGAATTTACACAAGTGAAGTTTATCCCCATTAGTTCACAGTTTTCTTTAGCCATGAATTTGGCCAAACCTTGGCCTCTTACTAGCTTTGTGGGATTTACCTCTATGTCAAACTCAATAAGCTTGGCAATCCATTTATCTCTCTTTCCATCAATGTCAGGCTGAGTCAAAACATCCTTTACATCAGTTGAAGGAACATAGGCAAGGACTTTTGCATGTAGAATGTAAATGCTAAAAATTTTCAATGACTTGATGAGAGCATAAGCCTGCTTCTCAATGGGATCATACTTCAGTTTAGCATCCCTCAATGTCTTGCTGAAGAATGCAATTGGATGATCAAGACCTTCATCATCATTTTGTAATAACACAACTGCCACTGTGTCATAGGATGCAAAGCAGAATATGTAAAAACTCTTGGTATAGTCTGGACTAATCAGAGTGGGGGCTTCCATGATAGCCTTCTTGATGTCTTCAAAAGAGATTCTTTCCTGGTCAATCCATTTGATTTCTGCATCATTTTTCAACATAGATGTTATGTTCTTTACCAACTCAGAAAAGTTAGGGATGAACCTCCTGACAAAATTTATCTTACCTAGAAAGGAAGGAATATCCCATTTTGACCTAGGTATGGACAACTTCTGGATTGCTTCAACCCTAACTGGATCAATCTTCACACCTTTAGTTGAGACTATGTGACCTAGGAGTTTCCCCTCACTAAGTGCAAATTGGGACTTCTTAGGGTTGAGTGATATCCCAAACCTCCTACATTTCAGAAATACCCTCCTCAAGTGCTGCCAATGTTCACGATGGCTATGAGAGTAAACAGTGAGGTCATCCAGGTATATAAGCACAAATTTGTCTTTCAATGCTACAAAATCTAGGTCTATGGCTCTTTGAAAAGTGGCCCCAGCATTCATCAGTCCAAATGGAATTTTGGCACACATGAAATATCCCCAGGGAGTGGTAAAAGAAGTCTTCTCTTGGTCATCAGGGTGCATAGCAACTTGGTTGTATCCAAATAAACCATCCAGAAATGACCTGAAACTAGCCCCTGAGACTCTTTGCAATGGGTGTTTTATCTTGGGTAGTGGGTAGTTGTCTTATTTGGAGCACTTGTTTAGATTTCTAAAATCCACACATAACCTAATCTCCTCGTTCTTCTTCCTTACCACCACTAAGTTTGCAATCCATTTGGAATACTTGAGGGGAATTATGATTTTGGCTTTGAGGAGCTTATGGATTAATTTTTCAATTACAGGTAGTAGGAGAGGACTGATGGATCTCAACTTTTGTTTGAAAGGGATGGTGTCCTTCTCCAAGGGAATCCTATGTTGGATGATATTGGTGTCATAGGTTTTTAAGTCACTGTGCTCACAGACAAAGATATCAGAAAATTCTTTTATTAGGCCACAAAATTTGGACCTCTGATCAGCAGTCAACTTAGTGGATAGATTTATAAGTTTTGGATGGCTTTGGCTACCTATGTTTTTCTCTTGGATAGTAGGGTCTTGCTCCTTTTTGGCAGGCTTGAGAGGGATAAATTTATGATCGAATAGCTCTTCCAAGGGTACCAGATCCCGAGGTATATAATTACTGGGTAATTGAACAATTTTCTGATCAGCTACTTTATCTTTCAACTTGAGCTATTGGGATTCTTCCATTTTTAGGTTTTCTTTATCTATATGCATATTAGAGAATTCATCTAGTACCTGGAGAAATTTACTAAGCTCGTCATCATTCTCAAACACCTTCCAAAATTTCACATTATCTGGTAAGGAAGGTCTGTACTTGACTTGAATATCATAGCTGAACCTAGGAGGTAAAGGGGGAACAAACAGACTTGCAGAGACAGCAAGGGAATCATCCAGGTGATTCATAGCCCTAGGTATATATGACAGTTCAAAAAACATAAAGGATTCTCTGAGTTTCCATAACTCATCCCTGTAAGCCTTTAGTCTAACATTTTTTACTTGAAAGGTGTTGTTGACCTGCTGTATTGTAAAACCCTGATTTTTACCCCATTTGCATTAAATGTACATGATGGATATATTGTAATTAATCATGGTGTGGAGATAAAGGCACAAGCCCCCACCATTGATTTGGTTGTGTTATTTTTTGGCAATTGGAATCATTGCCGATGGTGTATCATGAGATACGACACATATTAGTTTTGGTATCATGTAAATATGCATTTTGATTAAATGAACCCCTACCAGCTATGTCAATGCAACCATATTGAAAAGGGCATGATTCTCCTAAGGATAAGGAGGGGGGGGGGAATTGCTAAACCTTGACCCAGTATGAAAATCTACGTGTCAAACACCCATTTAAAACTTTTGTTGTTAGTTGGGGGCAGTTAATGCTGGGTAGTGGTGGGTGGCAGGCTTTCCCTCACACACACTCCACCAACTAGGTCATTACTTTACGTGGGTAGGAAAACCTTCAAGGGATGCTTCCACTCTCCCACTCCCCATCATTTTTGTTCATCCTCGCACACAGGGTGGGGTCTAGCTCATTCTCATGCAGATGGTAGTCCTTTCACCTTCACACGCACAGGCTTCTGCGTTGTTTTACCCAAGCAACGAGCTAAGGAGCCAGGGTTTTCCACTGTCACCCACGATTTTCCTGTGCAAATCCATTCATGCTTGGGAGGTGGTGTGTATGTGTGTTTTTCCATACCGATTTTGGGGGTGCGTATGTTTTCCTCACGCACAGGCTGAGAGTTCAATTTCCTGCTCCATTTTTGGACTGTGTAATTTTCCTGTCACTTCATTGTTGAGATGGGGCGGTGGTTTCCCCATGTTGTTCATTTGATGTGATTTAATTCACATCTTGGAGCTGTTGTAGATTACTATTGAGTCATTTTGGCCACAATAGGGCTAAGAACAACTCAGGAATTGATTTCCCCTATCTAATCTGTGAATCGCTTGTTTGGCTACGTGCATGTAGTGGTTGGTATTTGGACTGTGTTGGAGTGGGGATGAGGGCTTGGTTTACTTAACAAACCTGGTGTGTTTGGCAACCACACAGATAGAGCTAGAGGGCTAGATTTCTTCTCCACAACCCCTGAATAGCAATGGAAGGGAGGTCAGGTCTTGAGGGATTGTGTAGCAGAGAAGGGATTGATTTCCTTATTTTGGGTGTGTGTGGGTGTCCTGGAAGTCAGACTAGTTTTCATGTAGGTGTCCTTAGCTCTTCAATGAGCTCACCAGCTTAGCATTTAGCCTTTCATATCCCCTTGATGGCCTGATAAACCCAACTATGTTGGATTGGCTGAATTGTCGATGGCCTGATAAACCCAACTGTGTTGGCTTGGCTGTGTTTTGTGTATCCTTGGCTATGTGTAAGCCGTGGCTTATTCCTTATTCCTTGGGGAATCATGCCCATATGGGGGGTGGTAGCACTGCTGAAAGATTAAGGAGCACACTGGCCTATGGTTGGGTGGAATGTTGCAGCAACATAGCTGGTTGTGGGACAAGTACTTTATAAGATAAGTATTCTTGTCTATTTTACTTCTGCAATCATATTTGATGTTTATGAACAATGATGAATATGTTGACTGCCTAAATGAATGTATGTTTGCTTCCGCTGTGTATGTGAATGACTATGCATCTTAGCATTTTTTATGTTCAAGCATTTCAGTTTTATGTATGTTCATGTTCATGGGGCAGTTTTCCCAGATGGTTATTGACACGGTAGCATCCTCTTCGCCGGTCGGAGGGTCGGGGATGTTACAAAGTGGTATCAGAGCCATCATTGTAGCATTGGGCCTTAGAGGGAAATGAGAAACCAATTAGCAGAGGTAGGTTTCCTTCTGTCCAGAAGAAATTAGAATAAAATCGGTGAATGACAGGAAAATTCATGAAATTTTTCTAACTGTCAAAACTATCGGCTCATTGGGAGACTCAGTGGGAAGCTCCTCCGATGCAGTGGAGAGCTAGACGAAATATTCCCGACGGAAGACCGTCAAAAGAAATTTTTGGAAATTCTTCTAAGTTTTCATCGGATCGTCATCAGAGAATAGTTGTAGTTGGAGCCGCAGTTTCGGTGGAGATCAGCCGAAGACCACTGAAACATCGGCCCCTTTTTGTCGAAAGGCCATCCGACATGGACCATCAACAATTGGCAAAGAATAGTTGATGAGACCACCGAAATGCCAGCGATAGTTAGTCAAGGAAGTAGCCGACACAGTGGTGAAAGAAAGCAAAAGGAAATGGACGTAGGCACCGATACGTCAGTGAAAAAGAGAGGAAGTTAGTTGGTTGAGCCGTCGACATAGTGGCGGCAGGAAGAGGATAAAGAGAAAATTTTTGAAAATTTTTCTAAGTGTCGAGACCATCGGCAATCGGTGAAGATCAGTTGATTGGATCGGTGAAAATTAGAAGATGGATTTGCCAAAACATCGATGAAAATTAGTGGACTGGGCAGCTGAGAGGAGAAGGAAGAAGTTTTTCATCAAAATTTTTCTAAGTGATGGAATCGTCAGCGAAAATTAGATAATGGAGAAGCCGACACATCAGAGAAAAATAGAGGATCAAATCACTGGTACGATGAAAAATATTAGTGGTTTGGACCGTCGATGCGTTGAAAAGGGTTAGTTGTTTCGACCACCAACACGACGATGAAATTTAGTTGATGCAGTAGCCGATGTGGTGGCAAACGTCGGCGAAAATTTTTAGTTGATCAAGGAGCCGCAGTGTCAGAGGAGATCTCTGTTAGGGTTAACCTTGACTTGAGATCAAGTCAAAGGTGGTTAGGTCTAGCACATGGTTTGGGAACATGGTTTGTTGTAGCCCATGGTATTGTCCCATGGTATTGCATGTGTTAACCTTGACTTGAGATCGAGTCAAAGGTGGTTAGGTCTAGCACATGGTTTGGGCACATGGTTTTGTTGTAGCCCATGGTATTGTCCCATGGTATTGCATGTGATTAAGCCTTTATAAGGCTTGAGGAGGATCCATTGTAAATTTATTGGATGTGTGCATTGTATTGTACTGGAAGAGATATTGTGAGAGCGTGAAGAGGAAGTGCAGCGGTTTTGCTGCAGGGTGTATCCCTTCATCTTTCTGGACTACAATAAAAGGACTGGCAAATTTGTTTGTGGACATAGCCTATCGTTTGGGTGAACCACGTTATATCTGTGTCTCTCTGTAATGTTTAATGTGTTTTTGCATCTTGTTTATTGATTTAACTATATAATTGTTATTGCTATGCGGTCCTGTTTTTCTAACAATATCCGAAAGACCGTCGAAATGTCGGTGAAGTTTAGTTGATAGAACCACTGATGATACATCGGAGAAGATTAGTTGATGGGATTGTTAATGAGCATCGGTGAAATTTAGTTGATGGGTCCACCGATGAACGTCAAAAAAATTTAGTTGTTTGTGAATCCACCATTGCGGCCACCTAAGGAACTATCCACCCTATGCATAGTGCTTCCAACCGTCGATACAGTGTTATGGGAGATAGTCTCCTCGCTAATGCCGTAGTGGATAACAGTTTCGATTACTGATATACAACAGTCCTTGGCATCGCCAAAACATCAGAAGCTTAGACAACTAAGGATCCGACACGTCGGAGAAAAATAGACGATCAGACCACCGATGAGCTTCGGGGAAAATTAGTTGTTTTGACCGCAGAAGTGTCAGAATTTTAGTTGGGAAGAGGTGTGATTGGGAAAAAGGAAATTTCAAATTTTTCAAGTGGGATTTCTCAGTGCATTCAGCTTTTTTTCAATGAATTTTTTAGTAGATTGTCAGTGGATTTCAGGGCTGCAAAGGAGGAAAAATTTTGTGCTTGAGCAAAATTGTCATTTTATGATTTTTTTTTCCAGGAGAAGAAGGTAAGTAATTCTAATTTATATCAATGTTATGCATATAATAGTTGTGTTACTAACACATTTGCAGAATCATAAACACCTTTGAGGGTAGTATTCCAGGTGGTACAGTTTGGTAAGTAAGTGGTGGTTCAGTTATGAGGACCCATGATGGATATGATGCTTGGGATTCCTACAAGCATGTGAGAGATGCCATGGGAGAAAATGTCAGTAATAGAAATGAAGACATAGAGTCTAATTGAAGGAGATTCCAAGAGACACTGTCAGATGTCGTAGCCACCATGAGAAGCTTGATTAAAGTCCAGGAAGAGCAGCATCAATTGAATGCTGCTATGTTGCAGATCTTGACAGACTTGCAAAGAAAGATATATTTTAAATGTGGTACAACAAAACCAGAAGGTAGTAAGAGAAGTACGAGGAGAAGGAGAAGGACCTCTAGTGGATCATCTAACTCTGAAGAATCTAGTGGGGATTCAAGCTCATCTTCTCATAAAAGGAAGAAAAGGAGACACCATAGCGATCGCTCTCGGGATGAATTTAAGAAGGCTAAACCTCCTACATTTGATGGTGAGGTAAAGATTGGACAAGAGGCTGAAGCTTGGCTTCTTGGGATAAAGAAGTACTTTCAAGTGTAGGATTATTTGGGAAACATGAAGGCAAGAGTTGCCATATTCAATCTGAATGGAAGGGAGTCCATTTGGTGGGAACACTTCAAGCAAGTAAAGAGGATCAGTGAAAGGAGACTAAATTGGAAACAGTTCAAGAAGTATTTCAAGCATAAATACCTCTCTGACAGGTATTATGATGACAAGATTAAGGAGTTCCATGAGCTGAGATTGGGTCAGTAGACCATGAAAGAGTATGCAAATAAGTTCTTGGAATTGTTAAGGTATGTACGGTACATCAGAGATGAAAGGGTGAAGGTATAGCGGTTTCTGAGTGGATTGCCTCATTCTTACAATGACAGAATTGAGTTTTATGAAACTGGAACTCTTGAAGAAGCAATAAAGAAGGATGATTATTACTATGAACAAAGCAAAGGTAAACCTAATTACCATAAGGCATGGAAGGACAAGAAGAATGAGAATTTTGACCAAAGAAAGAAAGGTTTCAAACCTTCTAACTTCAGGAATCAGTAAAAGAAGCCATCCCAAGCTACGAGTAAGCTAGTTGGAGTGATGGGAGAAAAGCCTGAAGGCCCACAACAAGATAGAAGACCACTGAAATGTTGGAAATGTGAAGGACCCCACCTGCGCAGATATTGTCCACTAGAGAATGAGAGTGCAAGACCAGCTTACAACACTCAAGAAGCAGAAATAGTGGGTCAAGTAGCAAGGGCAGTCCCTAGGATTTATGCAGCACTGAAGGACAGCCAGGAAGATCACCAGTCAACTATGGTTGAAATTGCAGGTAAGATTGTTGAGCAATCTATTTCTATTTTGATTGACCTTGGTTCTACTCACAATTACATTAATCCTAGAGTAGTGGAGATTTGTGCTTTTAAGAAGGTAAAGCATAGGAAAAATTGGTTAGTTTAGCTAGCCACTAGAACTAAGAGAAAGGTTAGTGAAGTGGTGGAGAAATGCCATTGGTCATGAATGGATTGGTCACTTATGTAGATCTGAATGTTCTACCACTTGGTTCCTATGATGTTCTCATTGGAATGGATTGGTTAGAAGCTCACAGAGTAAAGCTTGACTGTTACAATAAGACTTTCGAATGCATGAATGAAGAAGGGGACCCAGTAGTTGTGAAAGGAATTCCAAAGGTGATTTTAAGTGCAGTAGGTTTTAGCAATGCAGTTGAAGAAGTTCTATAGGAAGGGTTTCCAGTTGTATGGAACTCACATTATGGAGGAAACAGAAGATGAAACTCCTAGGTTGGAGGACTATCAGGTGTTATAGGAATTCAGGGATGTGTTTCCTGATGAGATTCTAGGGCTTCCTCCAAAGAGGGACATTGATTTCACAATTGAACTTGTGCCAGGAGCAACACCAGTGTCCAAGACACCCTATAGGATGAGTACACCAAAGATGCTAGATTTGAATATGCAACTGCAAGAGTTGTTGGAAAAGAAGTATATCAGGGCGAGTGTGTCTCCTTGGGGAGCATCAGTTTTGTTTGTAAAGAAGAAAGATGGTACACTCAGGTTATGTATTGATTACAGACAGTTGAACAAGGTTACTATGAAGAATAAATATCCTTTTCCTAGGATTGATGACTTCTTTGATCAAATGAGAGGAGAAAAGGTATTTTCCAAGATTGACTTGAGGTCTGGTTACCATCAAGTGAGAATCAAGGATGAAGACATTCATAAGACAACCTTCAGAACAAGGTATGGACATTATGAGTTCGTAGTGGTACCATTTGGTCTCACAAATGCACCAGCTCCATTTATGTGCCTTATGAATAGTGTCTTCAGCAGGTATTTGGACAAGTTTGTTCTTGTTTTCCTTGATGACAATCTTGTTTATTCTAAGAATGAGGAGGAACATGAAGAGCATTTGAGGTTGACATTGCAATTGTTCACAGAGCATCAGTTGTATGAAAAGCTGAGCAAGTGTGACTTCTATAGAGACAGAATTCAGTATTTGGGTCACATTATCTCTGAGGAGGGTATATCTGTGGACCCTGAAAAGATTGAAGCAATTATGGATTGGCCTACTCCAAGCAATGTGACATATGTAAGATCTTTTATGGGAGTTGCAGGATACTACAGGAGATTCATTAAAGGATTCTCCAAAGTTGCACATGCCATCACTTCTTTGCAAAAGAAGGGGATAAAGTTTGAATGGACATCGAGATGTGAATAAAGCTTCCAGTGGTTGAAAAATCTTCTCACCAGTGCACTAGTATTGAAAGTTGCAGATCCAGAGAAAGATTTTGTGGTGTGTACCGATGCATGTGGACAAGGGCTTGGAGGATTCCTTATGCAAGACCACCACGTGATATGTTATGAGTCCAGAAAGCTAAAGGAGCATGAGAAGAACTATGCCACTCATGATCTAGAGCTTGCGGCCATCATACATGCTCTCAAGATGTGGAGTCATTACTTGATGGGTAGAAAATTTGATCTCATGATAGACCATTGTGGTCTGAAGTGTCTATTTGATCAGCCTACTATGAATGCTAGGCAAGCGAGATGGCTGGAGTTTTTATGTGAGTTTGATTTTGAAATCAAGCACATAAAGGGAAAAGAGAATAAGGTAGCTGACGCAGTTAGCAGGAAGGTGCAGGAAATGCATGTGGCAACTCTTAGAATTTACCAGTCAAATTTAAGGAAGCAGATTGGTAATCATATTGCTGGAGATCAATTGTACAAGCTAGTAAAAGACAAATTGCAGAAGCAAAGTCTTGACAAGAGGTATGAGGGATATAAATTGGAAGAATATGGACTTCTTACTTATAAAGGTAGAATTTATATTCCAAATGTAGCACATTTGACGAGAGCTGTTATGGATGAAATCCATCAAACTCCGTATTTTGGTCACCCAGGTTACCAGAAGACAATTGCTACCGCCAGAAAACAGTATTTTTGGATAGGAATGAAAAAGGACACAGCTGAATACATTTCAGGGTGCATGAAATGTCAGCAGGTAAAGGTTGAGCATCAACACCTAGCAGGTTTGTTGCAGCCTTTGCCAGTTCCAGAATGGAAATGGGAAGTTATTTCCATGGATTTTATTACAGGATTGCTGATGACTTGGAGACAACATGATTCCATCATGGTTGTGGTGGACAAGTTGACTAAGCCAGCACATTTTATACCAGTTAAGTCTATGCATAAGACTGATGACATTGCAAAGATCTTCATGAAGGATATTTTCAAATTGCATGGTTTTCCTAAGGCAATAGTCTCTGACAGAGATGTCAAGTTCACTTCCAATTTCTGGAAGGGGTTTTTTGCATATTTGGGTACAAAGCTAAACTTCAGCACTTCATACCATCCTTAGACAGATGGGAATACTAAGAGAGTTAACCAAGTGCTTGAAGATATGCTTCACATGTACGTGATGGACAAACCAACCAAGTGGGAATATTACTTGCAATTGGTAGAGTTTGCTTATTACAATGGACGGCACACATCCTTGGGGATGAGTCCGTATGAATATTTGTATGGAAGAAGGTGTAGGACACCTGTGACTTGGGATAATCCAGTGAACAGGGTTGTGCTTGGACCAAAATTACTCAAGGAAATGGAGCAAGAGGTTGTAAAGATCAGGCAAAATCTAAGAGCAGCACAGGACAGACAGAAAATCTATGCAGATAAGCATAGGGTGAACAGGAAGTTCAGTGTTGGAGATCATGTTTACCTTAGAGTGAGGGAAAGGAAGAGTTCCTTGAAGCTTGGAAGTTGTGCCAAGCTGTCACCAAGATATTGTGAGCTATTTGAGGTGCTTGAAAGAATAGGGCCAATTGCATATAGACTTGCATTGCCTACTAGCACTAGAGCTCATAATGTTTTTCATGTTTCTTTGCTTAAGAGATATGTACATGATCCTAACCATGTCATAAATTGGGATGTGATTCAGGTGGAACCCGAGGGAGAGTTCCAAATCGAGCCAATGCGCATCCTTGACTGGAAGGTCACAATGCTCTGGAACTAAGCCATAGGGCAGGTAAAGGTGCAATGGGAGCACTAAGGTCCTAAAGAGGCTACGTGGGAGCTGGAGGATGCCATGCGGTTGGCACATCCATTTTTGTTCAATTCTACGGAACATTGAGGTAATACTAGTGTAGCATTTTGTTCAAATTTTGTAAAGCACTGAGGACAGTGCTATTGAAGGGGGAGGGGAATGTAACACCCTGGTTTTGACCCTGTTTGCATTAAATGTACATGATGGATATATTGTAATTAATCATGGTGTGGAGCTAAAGGCACAAACCCCACCCTTGATTTGGTTGTGTTATGTTTCAGCGATTGGAATCGTTGCCGATGGTGTATCATGAGATACGACAAATGTTAGTTTTGGTATCATGTAAATATGCATTTTTAATTAAATGAACCCCAACCAACTATGTCAAAGAAACCATATTGAAAAGGGCATGATTATCCTAAGGATAAGGGGGGGGGATTGTTAAACCTTAAGCCAGTGGGAAAAGCCATGTGTCAACCACCCATTTAAAACTCTTGTTGTTAGTTGGGGGCAGTTAATGCTGGGTAGTGGTGGGTGGCAGGCTTTCCCTCACACACACTCCACCCGCTGGGTCATTCCTTTACATGGGTAGGAAAACATTCAGGGGACGCTTCCACTCTCCCACTCCCCATTGTTTTCGTTCATCCTCATGCAGACAATGGTCCTTTCATCACATGCACAGGTTTTTGCGTTGTTTTACCCAGGCAGCGAGTTGAGCCAGGTTTTTCCACTATCACCCACAATTTTCTTGTGCAGAGCCATTCATGCTCAGGAGGTGGTGTGTATGTGTGTTTTTGAATACCAATTTTGGGGGTGCATATGTTGTCCTCACGCACAGGTTGAGAGTCTGATTTCTTGCTCCATTTTTGTACTGTGTAATTTTCCCGTCACTTCATTGTTGAGCTGGGGTGGTGGTTTCCTCAGGTTGTTTGTTTGCTATGATTTCATTCACATCTTGGAGCTATTGTAGATTACTATTGAGTCGTTTTGGCCATGATAGGGACAAGAACAACTCAGGAATTGATTTCCCTTGTCCAAGCTATGAATCGCTTGTTTGGCTGTGTGCATGTAGTGGTTGGTCTTCGGACTATGTTAGAGTGGCAATGAGGGCTTGGTTTTCTTAAAAAACCTAATGTGTTTTGGAACCACATGGACAGATCTTGAAGGATGGATTTCTTCTCCACAACCCCTGAATAGCACTAGAAGGGAGGTCAAGGCCTGAGGGACTGTGTAGCAGAGAAGGGACTGATTTCCTTGTGTTGGGTGTGTGTGGGTGTCCTAGAAGTCAGTCTAGTTATTTTCTAGGTGTCCTTATCTATTCAATGAGCCTACCATCTTAGCATTTAGCCTTTCCCAGCTCCTTGATGGCCTGATAAACCCAACTGTGTTGGCTTGGCTAATTTGTTAATGGCCTGATAAACCCAACTATGTTGGTTTGGATATGTTTTGTGTATTGTTGGCTATGTGTAAGCCTACTTGTTCCTTATTCCTTGGGGAATCATACTCAGCTCGGGGGTGGTAGCGCTGCTGAGAGATTAAGGAGTACACTGTCCTATGGTTGGGTGGAATGTTGCAGCGATGTAGCTGGTTGCGGGACAAGTTCTTTATAAGATAAGTATTCTTGTCTATTTTACTTCTGCAATCATATTTGATCTTTATGAACAATGATGAATATGTTGAATGCCTGAATGAATGTATGTTTGCTTCCATTGTGTATGTGAATGACTATGCATCTGAGCATGTTTTATGTTCAAGCATTTCGGTTTTATGTATGTTCATGTTCATGGGGTGGTTTTCTTGGATGGTTAATGACATGGTAGCATCCTCTTCGTCGGTCAGAGCATCAGGGACATTACATGTATAATAAGGTATGCATCTCCAAATATTTTCATGCACATGATCCCCATTTCCTTGGAAGCTTTCACTCTTAACAGCAAGGCTTCATATTCTT
Source organism: Pseudotsuga menziesii (assembly GCA_001517045.1). Taxonomy (NCBI): domain Eukaryota; kingdom Viridiplantae; phylum Streptophyta; class Pinopsida; order Pinales; family Pinaceae; genus Pseudotsuga; species Pseudotsuga menziesii. Next base: position 60,529 of record LPNX011030005.1, on the reverse strand, counting down.
CTATATTGTTAGTGGTTTTAAAATCAAGCTTATAAGACAGATGAATACTCTCTTTGGATGGAGATATCAATACTACACCTGCACCTACTGAGTTTTGAGTGCTATCCCCATCAAAATACATGTTCCAAACTGATGTGGTCACTTCTTCAGGCTGCTGACAGGTGGGCTTAGTAAGATGGACTGGTGTTCATTGAGAATCATCTATTTGCATAATGCATGACCCAAAATCTGTGTCTACTGCATAGATGGGGTGCTTCAATGAATTCTTTTCATTTCTTATGATGTAGGAAAGATGATTCTCTGTGTAAAGCCTCTTGGTCTCCCCTCCAAACATTGGGATTGTATCATATGTAAGGTCCATATGAAGGGTTCCATCTAGCCTTTTACTCCATGATAGAGATAGTAAGAGACCAAATTTAGGAGGGATATCAGCCACTACAATGTCCATCACGATGCTTTTTGAGGGTAGCTGAGATAGGTTTACAACAAGGTCTTTGATGAGGCCCAAGCACTTGAACTTTCTGGAGTCAAAGGAGAACAGATCATGGTAGGGTTTTGTAATGCTGAGGCCAAGCTCATCCATCACAACTTTTGGCATTAGGTTATGGGAAGCTCCTGCGTCTAGCAAATAGTTATGAAGAACTAAAACCATTTAAGAAAGCTGCAATATAAAAAAATTTAGAAAATATTTTTACCCAAAAATATTTATACAGCATTATAACAGCATCATCATGTAAAGGAAAACAAGCATGCACAACATAATAATAATACAAGAGTGAGACAACCATTTTCATGTGGTTCACCTCGTCCACGAGGCTACATACACCAACCTATTTGTTCTTTTATTTTCTTTATAAAAAAAGAGTGTGCTTTACAAAAAAATCACGGCTCATTCATGGCCGGTTTTATCTTTCCTCTAGGATCTACACAGAGAGACACTTCTAACTTCAACAGCCCCCTTTGGGCACATGGTGAACTTAATCATGACATAACTCTTTATAAAAGTCACCCAGCCTGATAAAAATGATCTTTCACGTTTTTATACTCCCACGAGGGATTTTCTTTTCTTTTTAATTTATTTTATCCTGAACCACTTTAGGGGCGCATTTATTGACTAGCGTGAGGGTTCGAATACTGCAATCCCAGTACCCGCCATCATCTCTACATCAATCCGATAAGCACATAAGCCATGTGGAGTATAACTGATAAGGATAGACCAATGGTATTGAACACGGTTTCATCGCTAATTTGCAACACAAACATAATAGATTTTTCTTTGCCATAAGGTTCAAATCCTAACACACAATAACGCATTTCTTTTTTAAATAAATTAAACACTTTAAAAGAAGGCAAGGTAAGGTTGTTTACTGGATTATGGTGACAAGTTCATATATTAAATGACCTGGTGAAACTCGAAAACAGAAGTGTTCTACACAACGCACAGAACAAAAAGGAGGTACTTCTACCTCTGCGCATAGAGCACCTGAAAATTCAGCCTTACAGAGACAATACCCTAACGGACCTGAACACCCAGTCCATGATCCAAAGAGTTTACCGGTTCTGGATCAACATTCAATCAAAGAATTCCAGGGTTATGGATCAAAATGGAATCGCAGACTGTTTCAACTATATAGGATCGGATCCCACTTTTCCAGAATTAAGATAAACAAGATACTATTTAGCATCCTTCAATCAGACCCAAAGTCTTATCTCTGATCCCATACGTTCTATAGGCTGTGGCATAAAAGATAGTAATCAACAAAACAAACGCTATGAAATCACCAAAAAGTTATACCTACGACAAATTGGGTACCACTAAATCCAGAACTAAAAAAAATACTAACAAGCTTTACTGAAAATCAGATCCAAAGCTTAAATTGGCACAGGCATTAACCTAGATTCGGCATGGACCTTAGCTCTACATAGTGTTCATCAAAATTTAAACTCATTTCTGGGTGCATCATGGAATGATTCAAAGTCGTAGGTTCAACGCATCAGCCACATGAGGCACACCAAAACATAGATCAAACCCTGGTAGTCAGACTCCCGTCCCATTCTAGGTCAGAGTTTAAACATAAATAAAAACAAGAAAGGAAAATCGTAGGCTTTAGATCCATGTAGGAATTCGTTCAAGGTTTTAGTTATACACCAGAAAATAACGGATCAAAAGCAATGCATAAAAATACCTTTCTATATCCCTAGCTATCAATAATTTCTAAGTCGTTAATCAATACAAAACTTGGAATGCAAGTGCATACCATTTTGCTTCGGTGCAGCTAGATCATCCTACCAAAACGAAATACCAAGCTTATTCTCTTCCAAGGATGCGGAAATCCTTGTCCTCACCCAATGCACAGATCCTTCTCTCAAAACGCCGAGGGTATCTTCCCCCAATCAGGCAAAAGTTCATTTTTACAGCGACTGGGATCGTCCCCCTCCTAAACATAGCCAGCCACAGCCCACAGATCGTAGCCATCCTCCCGTATTTCTCCCAGGAAACAAAGTTTTCTACCCTACAGAGAATGAATTGTCGAGATACTTTGTTTTCCCCAAAAAAATGCAGATAGTAGTTTTTTTCTCCCCCACCCCCCCTTGACGGTCGATTCAATAAGGGTATTTATAGATAGAGGGGATTGCTTGTAGTGGCCTACGTTCTCTTCCTCTATCAGTGCCGAAGCACGCCTCGAATAGCCTCCTCAAATGGTGCTGGCTGCTCACAACAATTAAAACCTGTTGGTTCAACGTCCCTTGACACAAATCGTGGGTAGTAATTTAGGGCTTTCATAAATCTAATAACCGTTTCCACCATTTTTCCATAATCAAAGGAAAGTTAATGATGAGTATGTGATATCTGTCGGTGACTAAATATCCTGTAACGGTTCTCTTAAACTCTTCGCTGATACAGAGGACAGGACAGAATCCTATTCCATTAATATGGGTATTCAATTTCATAAAGGTTGTCCGTATGTGACGATTGTTCACTATAATTCTCTTTACCACCATTTTATATAATATTTTTTCAATTGTACACTATAATGGCCTTTTCCCCCATTATATATAATACATTTTTTTTTATGTATGGAACGATTGTTTACTATAATGCCCTTTACCACCATTCCTTCCACCATAAGAGGTGTGATATTATATATAATACCATTATATATAAATATACACATGTGTGGAAATAATTGTCCTCTCATTATATTTAATGTTCTTTCATATTTATTATATATCTCTAATTCTTTGAATTGTTTTGTCAATGGTTCTCTTTTTAACCCGCCCCCAATCCTCTCGTCAAGGTTACTAGGATTGAATATTCTGCTAGGGCGTCTTATGTTGGGTTAAGTTTTTTTTATCCAAAAGTTAGCCCTTGCTAAGCTGTGTTGTTGCATTTTTATCATCTAAGTATTTTCACTTAGATAGTTAACTTTTAAAAGCCACAAGGTGTTGTCTTGGTGGGGCCTTGGCCTTGAGCTCCTCACCGAGACAAGTACAATAATAGTGCAAAATTGCAAAATATTCCAGGGCATAGGAGAGGGATATTACATCCTTCCCCCCTAAAAGAAAGAACACCGTCCTCGGTGTTTCTTGTTTCTTCAACAAAACTTTTATTCTTCTCTGGAGTCATCTCATCTTGCTTCGCCTTGCTCGGATCTATTTGATTTTATTTTCTGATCATTGTAGGTTTGTAGGACCTGCATTTTTCCTGTAACATAAAATCAGATCTACCCACATTTTCATAGGTAAGAGTCAATTCATTATGAAACATAATTAGCAAGTCATTTGCAGCATCATAACTACCTTTCAGTCCTTTTCAATAATCCATGTCCAAATTACAATTCAACTTAAACAAAGTCATAGATTCTCTTGCAATCTGGAATTTTCTAATGCTCATGGGTGTCATATTACCCAATTATTTTCCATAATGCAATTGATACATTAACAAAAATATGACTACAAGCACTGAAATCCCATTATATCAATAATGTCAATCAATCAACATATTACCTCATTGGTACTTGATTACGTGCAATGCACATACCCTTTTTCTGCATTGTTCCTTTCTTGGATGTCCTCCACCCCAGCACGTCAAGTGCCAACAGTACGCTAAGTACCACTTCAAGCCACCCAACACAAGGACGATACCAACCCTTCGTGTATCTCCTCTGTGCTATTCAGGGTGCTTGTCATTATTCTTTCTCTGGATGTTTCTTCATCCCACCCAACACAAGGACGATACCAACCCTTCGTGTATCTCCTCTGTGCTATTCAGGGTGCTTGTCATTATTCTTTCTCTGGATGTTTCTTCATCCCACCCAACACAAGGACGATACCCTGTACCCCTCTTAGCGGTATATCCTTGTGCTCTTCAGGGTGCTTCACCAAGCTGAGGCACTCCGTTCTCGCACACCTCCACAGCGCCTAGAGTTTATTCTCTTCACAGAGTCCCCCAACTCATGTGACAGTCCTCTAATGTGTGCGAAACGAGTCTTAACCACATGTCTTACATCTAGGCGTCCCCAGAATGCATAATGGTCCCTCGCTGGCCCGAGGGAAAACAAGGCATATTTTAACCACTACCTCCATCACCACTCCCTCTTCTGGTGATAACTTTATACACATGAGATTTAACTCATCATAGTCCTGGAGCTTTAGCCTTTTTCATGGCCATAAATTCCCATGTCTGCAAGCACTCTATGGGTGTTAGTTTATCATTATATAAATTCAAAGAACATCAAAACTTTTGCATAAGTCATGCTTCATTTTTCATTCATCCGATAAGAGCCTTTTATCACCGGAATTGCCAAGAGGCATTTACAAGAAGCCACAAGATCTTTTCATTTTATTATGCTAACACCACTGGCAAGAGAACACATAAAACTTGATAATTTTTGACAATGCAATTCCTCATTAACTTCAATTTATTACCACAGAAAAATTCACTCACAGCTGCAATTTTATATATACTACATTTGAAATTTTAAGTGCTTTGTCAATGCCATAAGACCAACATCCAAAACTGTTTACCAATTCTAAAGAAATGAAATTGCCTGCAATAAGCCTCACCACAAGGAGGTCAGGAAATCCCAATCGAAAAGACCAATTAAACAACTATCTTAGTTAAACTATCCCTTCTATAATATCCATAGTTAAAATAATTTTCAACCGCCCAGATGGGCATCCTGCTGATAAATAATCAAAAACAAAACCTAAGATGATGGTGGACATCACCAGCTGTAAGACAACTCAATAGTAGAGCTGTCCCCATGAAGTTGGTGTCTGGAAATGCTATTTGGACATTTCCTACAATGCCATCTGCGCAAGAGACCCCAATCGTAGTCCCAATTTCATCCAAATTAATATTGAATGTATTCAACAGCAAGTTGGTTAAGCATATTAATCGAAACGACTAATCAACAAGAAAGTCCCACCGTATATAAATTAGTTTCCATTTCAAAACAGGAAGGAGAATTTCTTTACTGTACATTAAGGAATACAAAAGTCAATGAAACTGGCTCAAAAATTTCCAACCACAAAACCTCTATTATTTGCTTCAATTTCAAGCAACTTTCCAGCCATGCCATATGGTTGGCGCGCCCAGCAGTTCAACCACCTGTAACTATGAACAATTCGGGGAGCCATATTGAACAACTCAAATCAACAAATCAAATTGCACAAAAGAGGCTATATTATCTTCCTATCTAAACAAATAATTCTTATCCAAACCCATAAGCTTTAAGTAGTAGTCGTGCCCCAATCTATAAACCACAAGCAGAGGTTATCAAATTATAGATCTGATGTAGCTAATGACATATCCAAACCAAATATAGAGGCAATCTGCAACAATTACCTAAAGATTCGTGAGCAATATCACTGCATCCTATGAAATCTATGAAGACAAACCCATAAAGTTTAGACTTAAATACCTTTTTTTTTTTATAAAATAGGGTTTAAGTATGAATCAAAATCAAAATTTAATTAAATTCAACCAAATGGAAGTCCTCACTGAAATTTTATACGGAAAACATGAATCGGTCAAACTCTGGATTCAATGTTAAGTTTCGCCTATCTCAACCAACTTGGGCCATTAAATGTCGGAGTATATTAAGGGCCAAGGAAAATACAAGGCTGGAGATATTTAATCATATGCAAGGAATAATAAGGTTATAGTAATTCTATAATGATGGTTGTATTTGACAATATTAACCCTCGAAACCATTGCAGTCTTGATAAATGTGTATGTTTTATTTTTAATATGCCGAGGGAGTTTTCTTATGAATAAAGCAATAATTTTAAAACAAAACCCATACATAAGCCAATACATTTAGAAAAACTATTTTAAACTACAGGGTTCCACGAGCTGAAAAGACTAAACCCTTCAAAATCTTAAACGATTAATAAAATAAAGTTACACTAATAGATACTAAATCAGGTAATCTCGTTTCCATGGTAAATGGCATGTATCCATGAGGGAAATTGTGTTCTCAACTTCCCAACGATAAACATGATAGAGCGTATAGTTTGTACTGATGACCAAGGACGTGGAAGAGGCAATTTAGAACTATAGAGGAACCCAAACCAAGGCAGATCCAAGCACATGAAGGTCAACACATACAGGTTTTTTTTTTCTTTACCAGGTCGAGATCTGCAATGAAATTTCACTACAGAATGCATGCATGGATTGGGCTTGAACCATATACCAAAAAAAATAAAAATGATCGAGTATAAAACAAAATCGCGGGTCTTGGATCTATTTAGATATGAATACCTAAACCCTGACACAGGCAAGGAAAATCAATCTGTGCAGTCAGATGCAAGTTGATCCCCAATATAATGTACAGGCAGGTTTATAAATCAAACTATGGAGTTCATTATGTGCACACACAGGATTGGGCATCATCCGTTAATCCATTACCAAAATATTTACGATTCAGATTATTTAGATTTTAGCCAAAGCACATTCACCCAATTTCTCCAATCCAATACATAATCAGATAATGATCTTTTCGAAAAAAAATCTCCAGGAAAAATATATAAAAGGCCACATCAAAAAAGAATAATACAGGTCAATCCCATAGATTTTAAAGGAAAGGTTGATAGGATTTAATCCAAAAACGAAGGCATGAAAACTGGAAAATACCTTAACTCCATACCACACACCTGGAAATCGAAGGCTCATTCAATGGAAGGAACGCCATACCACACACCTGGAAATCGAAGGCTCATTCAATGGAAGGAACGCCATACCACACACCTGGAAATCGAAGGCTCATTCAATGGAAGGAAAATAGTTTTCACATAAGATTTTATATTCAACAAAGCTGATTGTCGACCCTGCAGCCATGGAGGACCGTGAAGCCTCTCATATTCACGGATTCTATTTCTTGCATTTCTAGAAGAAACATCCATCTACCTTAGCCATCCATAAAAATGTATTTGTGTAGTTTCATTTGCACCAAGTATGTGCATAGTCTACTAACATTTTCTATAACAAACTGGATATTCCTTTAAACTAGATGAAAGAGTGAAAAAGAACAATAGTTCTTGATTCAGTGCATAAAGTATCGAAAACGTTAATCAAATGATGTCTTGAATACCTGTATCTAGCAACAAAAATGAAAAATTATAGAAATACATGATAGGCCAGAAGAACTACTCCATTTTATACTTCGAACTAACCCCACTATTAACACCTCCTCTCGGCAGTAAGAAGAAAGCCATCGCTGAATCCATTTCCATCCATTGCTATTTTGTTCAGTTTAACTCCCTTTCGGTAAATAACTTATTAAATCCCTTTAATAAATTCATGTTTGCGCTGTTGCAAAGAAAAATATACGGTAAAAGTCTGTTCACAATTCCACTTTTCTTTCAGCTCAACTCCGTATAACCAACTCTTATATTTCATGACTTCATTTATTTTTTATATTTTTACTGTTGTTTTCAGCATTGGATACCATAAACACAAAACTGCCCAGTAAATAGGTAATCCTAAATATCAATCAGAGAGAAAAAAAAAATCAACTTTCCATACCAACTCCTACCATGTAGAACCATAAACATGGACATGCATTATATGAAATTCCGGGGCATAGAAACTAGTTGCATCCAGTGGATACAGTAATTGATATGTAAATGTCAACCCTTCATGGGTAGCATGTATAGTAACTAGCAAGGAATGCCTTATTTTTTATATAAATGGAGCTGAATGAGAAGCATCTTGCCATGATAATCATTTTTCATCCTCTTTACTTACCTCCTTCGATCCTTTTAGATAACTCAGTCCAGCAGTCGTCATTGCCATGCATCCACAAAATCATTATGCCAGTTAGTCTTAAACATGTTCATGCTCTCCAACTTCATGTTGAGCCCAAATATGCCCGAGTGTTGTCACTCAGGCTCTGATACCATATGTAAAATACCTCTGTGCTACCTCAGAGCTAAAACCATTTAAGAAAGCTGCAATATAAAAAAATTTAGGAAATCTTTTTACCCAAAAATATTTATACAGCATTATAATAGCATCATCATGTAAAGGAAAACAAGCATGCACAACATAATAGTAATACAAGAGTGAGACAACCATTTTCACGTGGTTCACCTCGTCCACGAGGCTACATCCACCAACCTACTTGTTCTTTTATTTTCTTTATAAAAAAAGAGTGTGCTTTACAAAAAAATCACGGCTCATTCATGGCCGGTTTTATCTTTCCTCTAGGCTCTATGCAGAGAGACACTTCTAACTTCAACAACCCCCTTTGGGCACATGGTGAACTTAATCATGACATAACTCTTTATAAAAGTCACCCAGCCTGATAAAAATGATATTTCACGTTTTTATACTCCCACGAGGGATTTTCTTTTCTTTTTAATTTATTTTATCCTGAACCACTTTAGGGGGGCATTTATTGACTACCGTGAGGGTTCGAATACTGCAATCCCAGTACCCGCCATCATCTCTACATCAATCCGATAAGCACATAAGCCATGTGGAGTATAACTGATAAGGATAGACCAGTGGTATTGAGCACGGTTTCATCGCTAATTTGCAACACAAACATAATAGATTTTTCTTTGCCACAAGGTTCAAATCCTAACACAATAACGTATTCCTTTTTTAAATAAATTAAACACTTTAAAAGAAGGCAAGGTAAGGTTGTTTACTGGCTTATGGTGACAAGTAAATGACGTAGTGAAACTCGAAAACAGAAGTGTTCTACACAACGCACAGAACAAAAAGGAGATACTTCTACCTCTGCGCATAGAGCACCAGAAAATTCATCCTTACAGAGACAATACCCTAACGGATCTGAACACCCAGTCCATGATCCAAAGAGTTTACCGGTTCTGGATCAACATTCAATCAAAGAATTCCAGGGTTATGGATCAAAATGGAATCGCAGACTGTTTCAACTATATAGGATCGGATCCCACTTTTCCAGAATTAAAATAAACAGGATACTATTTAGCATCCTTCAATCAGACCCAAAGTCTTATCTTTGATCCCATACGTTCTATAGGCTGTGGAATAAAAGATAGTAATCAACAAAACAAACGCTATGAAATCACCAAAAATTTATACCTACGGCAAATTGGGTACCACTAAATCCAGAACAAAAAAAAAATACTAACAAGCTTTACTGAAAATCAGATCCAAAGCTTAAATTGGCACAGGCATTAACCTAGATTCGGCATGGACCTTAGCTCTACATAGTGTTCATCAAAATTTAAACTCATTTTTGGGTGCATCATGGAATGATTCAAAGTCGTAGGTTCAACGCATCAGTTACATGAGGCACCCCAAAACATAGATCAAACCCTGGTGGTCAAACTCCCGTCCCATTCTAGGTCGGAGTTTAAACATAANGGCTTTCATAAATCTAATAACCGTTTCCACCATTTTTCCATAATCAAAGGAAATTTAATGATGAGTATGTGATATATGTCGGTGACTAAATATCCTGTAACGGTTCTCTTAAACTCTTCGCTGATACAGAGGACAGGACAGAGTCCTATTCCATTAATATGGGTATTCAATTTCAAANAATAATTTCTAAGTCGTTAATCAATACAAAACTTGGAATGCAAGTGCATACCATTTTGCTTCGGTGCGGCTAGATCATCCTACCAAAACGAAATACCAATCTTATNGATTGTTCACTATAATGCTCTTTACCACCATTTTATATAATATATTTTCAATTGTACACTATAATGGCCTTTACCCCCATTATATATAATACATTTTTTTTTTATGTATGGAACGATTGTTTACTATAATGCCCTTTACCACCATTCCTTCCACCGTAAGAGGTGTGATATTATATATAATACCATTATATATAAATATACACATGTGTGGAAATAATTGTCCTCTCATTATATTTAATGTTCTTTCATATTTATTATATATATCTAATTCTTTGAATTGTTTTGTCAATGGTTCTCTTTTTAACCCGCCCCCAACCCTCTCGTCAAGGTTACTAGGATTGAATATTCTGCTAGGGCGTCTTGTGTTGGGTTAAGTTTTTTTTATCCAAAAGTTAGCCCTTGCTAAGCTGTGTCGTTGCATTTTTATCATCTAAGTATTTTCACTTAGATAGTTAACTTTTAAAAGCCACAAGGTGTTGTCTTGGTGGGGCCTTGGCCTTGAGCTCCTCACCGAGACAAGTACAATAATAGTGCAAAATTGCAAAATATTCCAGGGCATAGGAGAGGGATATTACATCCTTCCCCCCTAAAAGAAAGAACACCGTCCTCGGTGTTTCTTGTTTCTTCAACAAAACTTTTATTCTTCTCTGGAGTCATCTCATCTTGCTTCGCCTTGCTCGGATCTATTTGATTTTATTTTCTGATCATTGTAGGTTTGTAGGACCTGCATTTTTCCTGTAACATAAAATCAGATCTACCCACATTTTCATAGGTAAGAGTCAATTCATTATGAAACATAATTAGCAATTCATTTGCATCATCATAACTACCTTTCCTTCCTTTTCAATAATCCATGTCCAAATTACAATTCAACTTAAACAAAGTCATAGATTCTCTTGCAATCTGGAATTTTCTAATGCTCATGGGTGTCATATTACCCAATTATTTTCCATAATGCAATTGATACATTAACAAAAATATGACTACAAGCATTGAAATCCCATTATATCAATAATGTCAATCAATCAACATATTACCTCATTGGTACTTGATTACGTGCAATGCACATACCCTTTTTCTGCATTGTTCCTTTCTTGGCTGTCCTCCACCCCAGCACGTCAAGTGCCAACAGTACGCTAAGTACCACTTCAAGCCACCCAACACAAGGACGATACCAACCCTTCGTGTATCTCCTCTGTGCTATTCAGGGTGCTTGTCATTATTCTTTCTCTGGATGTTTCTTCATCCCACCCAACACAAGGACGATACCCTGTACCCCTCTTAGCGGTATCTCCTTGTGCTCTTCAGGGTGCTTCACCAAGCTGAGGTACTCCGTTCTCGCACACCTCCACAGCGCCTAGAGGTTATTCTCTTCACAGAGTCCCCCAACTCATGTGACAGTCCTCTAATGTGTGCAGAACGAGTCTTAACCACATGTCTTACATCTAGGCGTCCCCAGAATGCATAATGGTCCCTCGCTGGCCGGGGGGAAAACAAGGCAGATTTTTAACCACTACCTCCATCACCACTCCCTCTTTTGGTGATAACTTTATACACATGAGATTTAACTCATCATAGTCCTGGAGCTTTAGCCTTTTTCATGGCCATAAATTCCCATGCCTGCAAGCACTCTATGGGTGTTAGTTTATCATTGTATAAATTC